>JALIGW010000002.1:74364464-74806964 GCA_023053685.1 Diadophis punctatus similis | reverse complement strand
CATGTAGAAAATGTTTGCTCCTGAGAGTTTCACTTCAGAACTTTTCCTTGGCTAAATGCAGCCGGTCATTCATTTTAAAGAAGCAGTGCTTATTTCACACAAGCCCTGTCTCTGGAAATTTTTTAATTTTTATTTATGGATGTACGTACTTATCAACTCCGATGTTTGAAAGTTCCTAATGAATATGTTCCATCCTTATCCGTTTTGGATATTATATGGAAGAGCAAAAGGTTTTGTTTTTTTAACGGGAAAAAATCAAAGTTAAACACATCCTTGAATCAAAACTCCACCCTTTGTTTTAATCTAGTTTGTATGATATATAAACACTGAAAAAGTGTTATATGCTTTTTTGGGTGATGTGGGATTTGTACAAATATTTGCATTTGTAGTGTCTTAGAACCATGCATATTTTAGCCCTGTTACAGTCACTTGCTTTGTTTACTTAAACTGTTTTATTGTAGATTAACAAACAGCACTGGTTGTTAACTTGAAATAATATTTGATTAATAAAGAAATCCAACTTTACTTTGATCTACGTTTATTAAAACAATTCAGAAGGACTGTTTGCTTCATAGTAACTGATCTTCTGCATGTCAAAAATGATATCTTTGGTGGGCGGGGGCGGGGAGACACCTAATCTCTATTAGGAATGATAAAAATTTGCCAAACCTTATGCTTACATTAATAAGAAAAATCAGAGGGCAAGGTTATAAAAATAAATTCATGTTACGATCTGCACTTTGGTGAATAATAATATGCATATGTCTAAAATTATGAAAAAAAATCATAGCCTTTACCTATGATTGATGGAGGTATGATCAGGGGTAAAATCCAGCAGGTTCTGACAGGTTCTGGAGAACCGGTAGCGGAAATTTTGAGTAGTTCGGAGAACCGGTAACGGAAATTTTGAGTAGTTCAGCGAACCGGCAAATACCACCTCTGGCTGGCCCCAGAGTAGGGCGGGAATGGAGATTTTGCAATATCCTTCCCCTGGAATGGGGAGGGAATAGGATTTTGCAGTATCCTTCCCCTGGAGTGGGGAGGGAATGGAGATTTTGCAGTATCCTTCCCCTGCCACGCCCACCAAGCCACATCACGCCCACCAAGCCACACCCACAGAACCAGTAGTAAAAAAAATTGGATTTCACCGCTGAGTATGATCCTTGATAGGGGAGATTGCTTCTGAATCTGAGAATGCTCCTTTATAAGCAGGTGATTTGTGTGTTGTTTACGTAGGTTCTTATTTGTTATAATTAAATTTTGTTCACATAACATGCTGACCCATGATGTGCTTAGGTTTAGTGTGTTGTTAGTGTGTTGTGTGACACCAACTACAGGTTGTTCGTTATGCATACTCCTGCTTGGTTTCAAGTTTTGTTTTAATCATAATTATGGCACCTTGTATCATTTGAACGTGTTGCGTGCTAAGCTTAGCCTACAGTTTCCAGGAATTGAACACTGAATTAGGTGGTTGGAATGGCTGCAGAACACTAGGGCTAATCCAGGCTCTGAAGTTTTCAGTTCTATTTTCACTACAAATATGACTTTAATGGGAAAAGGAGGAAGGGCAGTCTGCCGTCAATCCCACGCGTGGTGAGGCCCTGCAGTTTTTTTTAATTTACTGATTTTTTTTAAAGATTAAAGAATAATCTGAACAGCCATTGCAAAGTGACTGAGTGAATGGCCAACCAGAATGTCAACTGATAATCATAGCTAGCTCTGGTTTGCCAAGCTGTAGCCTTAGCATGTTGAGCCAATGCATCTTTATTCTGAATTTGACCCTCCTTGGAGGAGGATAATCCTGTATTTCTGTAGCTTCTATTTTGAGTGAATGATCTTTGTGATCTGTTGTAATACAGAGAGGTCTGCGTTAGGTCAGACTAAAGCCCTGCCTAGGTCAGGATTTTTCTGTAATAATGACTCACCAGATGTGTACTGAGAAGCTCATAAGGAAGACATGAAGATAATAGACATCAACTATCATATTTATCTGAAAGGAAGACAAAGCCTAGATACATAAATACACACATGTTCACACATGCATTTCTCTCTTTTCGTTGAACATAAAAAGCAAAGAAGGTATGTTGGGTTAAGAGGAAAGGCTAACTGTACTTGGAAGAAGTGGGGCTGAAGAAGGAAAAAGCAGTTGATGGAAAAGGAATAACTAGCAAAAAAGAAAAGGAAATATGAGAATACCTTCATACTCGCCAGCAACAGTGTCTGCAATCATCTGTCTCTTGGCCATTCATTTATTTTCAACAGTTTTTACTATTCTTATCAGGAAATGAAAAAAGAGTCCAAGAAATCCAGATTCAGGAAAGTAGAACAAATGTCATGGAGCAGAATAACAGTCCTCCCCACCCAACTATGACTGGTTCTTCTTGGGAAGCCTACACACGAAGAACTGAAGCAAGTCCATTGGGAAATACTGTATATATAAATATATCACGCTCTCCTTGGCCTCAACACAGAGTGGCAAAGGTACCATATTCAAACCTGACACTATTGAAATAGATTGAAACCAATAGAGTATGTCAGAATATTCAGTGCCAGTGAAGAAAGCAATTGCAGGAGTCTCCTTAGTTTTAGAGTCTTGGGAAAGGGCACCAAGTTGATAGCTAGAACAGCCCAGGGGCATAGCATCACATCAAAAAAGTGGAGACTCACAGTGAGACATTAATCACTTTCAGAAGCCAATTGATCAATGCCTTTTTCCTAGATGTTAGAATAGGTGAAGAAGAGTAGGGGTCAAGCAAACAAGTGGAGGGTCACTCATACCTTTCCAAGCTTTAAAGAAGAATTGCTTTATCATATGGTTTTGGCCTGCCTGATTAAGCATTGCAAAGCAAGCAGGGAGTTTGAAGCCAGTGGGTGCTATTGCTTAGTTCTATTTCATTGTGGTATGTGTATGAATTTGACTTGCAATTTTACTGACATTTCATTCCTATAAGTTTCATTGACTAGATAAAAAAGCATCATGAAATTGTTTGGAATAAACAAAACTATTTGGTCTAAATTAGTAACATAGGGATAACATAGTCTAATGCACAGTCTTAGCAATGGGCATGATTGATATATGATATTTTAAAGTCCATATGGCTGTATTAACTGATTTTTTTTGTTATGTTTGTGGGTTTATGTACAAGTGGCAACTTAATCGCTAACATCAGTTTAAAAAAATCATAGAACATTTCTGTATATATTAAAGCCAATAGCAAAAAAAAAAGTACAATCCAACATAATTTTTATAAATAAAGAGTTATTGTAAAATTGTTATAGTGTCTTCATGGTATTTTTGTTTCTTTTCTTTTAATGGTTTGCTTGGTGGTTTTTTTTTTACTCTTCTTTTCTCCTTTCATAAATGTTCTGCTTGCCTGGGTAATGCTGAAACCAGTCACCAATAATATATGAAATAAGCTCTGAGGGGACCCAGAAAGGTCACACAATTAGACCTGATTTTAATTCACAGAGCCTTAGCTTGTCACTGTCTCTTTACATTCCTGCTTATTACCTACGGTGAACCGGAGTGAATTTTAAGTGAGAGGCGTAAATTTGCAAGATGCAAAGACTGAATTCAAATCAAGAAATTTGAGGTTAGTTCTCAAGTTATGTTGCTTTACCTGATGTAATTTAGTTGCAGTTAACCCAATTAAAGTATAAGTGTTGTACTAGTTGCATCCAAAAAATATTTGGTACCATCTTTGGAATCATGCCTACTAATTCAGTCTAGAATAAGGATTTTTATGCTATATTACCTTTCATTTAACATTTTGAAATAAAATACAGGCTAAATAAATTGGATCTAGCTACATGTTATTAAGACTTTGTTTTGTTTTATTATAGCTTGTTTATTTAGATTTATGGTACATACCATCAAATCCTACCACCATAACTTAGGGTAGGTTGGAACATTCAGTCTTTGAGGATACTTCTTTCTGTGTCTATGATCCTAAAAACTAACACATGTGCCTAATTTTATATAAGAGAAAGACATAGCATACTGGTAGTAGAGGACTTAGGTAACCACAGTTTGGCAATGTTTTCTATATTGTACTTGCTGACCTAATGGCCTTAAGGGACAAATGTATTCTGTGGTTGTCTATATATGATTTAATCTCTTAGCAAAGACATGCATAATAAGACTATCTTATCCTGGGATCAACTAAAATATTTCTGGGTAGAGTACTACTGTAAACCATTGCCAAGGCTATATAATTCCTGTCTTCCTCCTAGAAAGGTTATATTCAGCAAATGTTAGGTTTATTAGAGTCCCATTTAAAGGAGGAGGTGACAATGTCTTCCCTTCAAACATTTTGAACTGTAGTTTCCATAATTCATAATAGGTCTGGCACAGTGGTGGGTTCCTACCGGTGCGGTCGACTCTGCAGTACTGGTAGCAGCCAGCAGATTACGCAATTTGCGCGTGACGGCTCCGGTACTGTCTTCACCGGGCCGTCGCGCGCCGTCATCTTTTTTTCAGAATTTTTGGGCTTTTTTGGCTTCCTGCGCATGCGCGGAAGCAAAATCTCATGAGGGGACTGACGACGTGAGAATAAATCTCACAAAGGTGATGTTTGATCTTTTCCCGGAATTCAGACATTAGAAATGAAACCGCAGTTTAAAGTTCTAATTAAAATATTTATTTCGGTACAAAAGCAATAAATTCTAATTAATTACATGTCTGATATAAAAATGCGACTCCTCTCATTGGAAGTCAGAAGAAGAAAGAAAGAATGGAGTTTTGGAATTCACACATGCGTACAAGAACATCATGTGCTCAGGAATGAACCATTATATTAGATAGGGATGCTTCTCCCTGCAAATACATGTAACAGGCAATAAATCACACCGTGACAGGGACGCGCGCGCGCGAGAGATTTCGGCGGATTTTTTGCTTCCGCACATGCACGGAGCAAAAAATCCCCAAAATCACACCCGCACGTGCGTCCCCTTGCAAGATTTCAGTGATTTTTGCTTCCTGCGCATGCACGGAAGCAAAATCGCATGAGGGGGCACATGTGCGTAGTGTGCGCACACGCGCACAAAATGTGGCGATGCACGCGCAGCGCTCCGGTAGCGAGGTAACAGAGCAACCCGCCCCTGGTCTGGCAGAACAGTCAGAATAGAAATTGTGCCCCAAAAGATACAGTGTGTACAGTTTTGCATATCTTCATTCTCCATAGTGGGTGGAGCTATCATCCAGGATGGGTTACGTCACGTCTCTCACCCAATCAGGACTGAGTCTTTTTTAAATATATTTCTGCCTCTGTCTTCAAGACCCGCTTTTTTGACTCAGTCTGCACCCTAAGAGGACGTGTGGTCACCCATTCTGGAGATAGATTCAACCACTACTCAGGGAGAAATAACTAGACTTGGATTCCTTCAATAATCGTGAGTATTCCCCCCCCTCTCTCCCCCCCCCCGCCTTTCCTCTTAAAGAAAGTACAAGGCTCAGAGGCAGCGGCGCTAGGGGGCCTGACTTCCGCCGCAGGCTGACGGTCGCTTCCTCCCTCTCATTCCCATCGGTAACAACAGCGACCAGCGTGGCCTTAACCCGATCGACCTCGCCTCCCCATGCAGCGTACGGGCTCGCTGCGAAGCGGTTGAGTCGGGTTCCCGCTTCCGCCCCAGGCGATCGGGATCGGCTTAACCAAGCCACTTCAGCCACGGAGTCCTTAGTTCTCCTAGTTCCGAGCCGACTCCAAGGGCAGCATCGGGCGCCTCTCCGCCCGCTGCCAACAACGAAGTTCCCGATCAAGCCTCAGAAGCCCGGCTGGACTCAAATTTGAATTTGGCGCCATTACAGAGCCGGAGGGGAACTCTGCGCATGCGCAGCTCCCAAAATGGCCGGCGCAAGCGGCAGCAGCCACAGAAGCCGCATTTGCCGGCAAATTACAACTAATGCAAAGGGACTTTGGCAATATCTCTCCCGGAGGCAACTAATTCGAGCCAAGGAGGGGCAAAGCGGAACGGCCCTTAAAGGCCTGAGATCTCAGTCGCAGGGACAGGGCCCTAAAAAAGATTTGCAGCAAGGCAGCGAGGGATAATCTGGGCCTCCCTGATATTCCTATCCCAACCCAGCCTGCCAGATCAGAGGACTTTGGGGATTCCTCATCAATAGATGCTAGGGATCTGCAACTTGCAGATGCAGACATCTGGGAACAGGGATCTGTTCCACAGATGAGGGAGGTGGTGACCATCAAGGCAGCTAGCAAGCCTTCTGCTACGTTCACCCCCACAGCAGCTGGCCTCCGCCCAGATACCCCAGCTTACCTTCAGGACCCCTCAGCCCAGGCTCTATTTCAGGCAGCAGTCAAACACAGCGTTTCAGAATGCCTTCACCAAATGCATTATTCTAATCAATCAGATCAAGGGGAGGACCATTACCACTCCTACAACCTGCCCCATCAAACTGACTATGATGAGTACGATTGGTATTCGAGACCCCAGGGGAACCAGCCACAGGCTAACCCCCAAGAGGAGGCAGCGGGGGAGGGAACAGGCCCAGACCTAGAACTATCCGAGGATGAAGGCCTGGCACCTGACCCCCCCCCTTCATCAGGCCTGTTTCATCCCAGCCTGTTTAAATCGTTACTATTCAAGGCACGTAACGCCTCCAAATGGGGACCTGCCGAATCTCCAGACACGGCGGATGCCTCCCAAATTGACCCCCTATTTTCCGAACATGCTCCAGAGGCCCAAGTGGTCCCCTGCCCTCCGTACTTTGTGCATGCCGTACGGTCACAGTGGTCCTCGCCCGTCACGGGTGCCGCTCCCTCGGCCCTAGACAGACGCTACTTTAACATTGGTTCAGATATTGTCCCAGCTCTCCAGGTACCTCCCGTGGACGCCCCAGTACTGGCTCACTTCGCAGTTCCCACCCTGCCAGCGGAGTCAGCGGACCTCCTACGACCGGAAGATAAGAAGGCGGAGCTATCACTCCAACGCACCTACCTGGCAGCAGCCTGGGCCGTGCGGGCCTCTACATCAGCCTCCTTTTTCTCCCGCACATCACTGGTTTGGCTTCGGGATCTACAGAATCGCCTGCCTCAATCTGAAACGCGAGCACATCGGGACATTAACAAACTCCTAGCAGCAGCTCGCTATACGGCAGATGCCACGTTACAATCGGCTAGATTCGCATCTAGGGCTATGGGATCCTCGATCGTAACCAGAAGACTCCACTGGCTACGATCCTGGCAAGCGGACGTCAAACTCAAATGGCGCCTGGCCACGTCGACCTTCGATGGTTCTCAACTGTTCGGGGCATCCCTAGATCCCATCTTGGTAGAAACCAAGGACAAGAGGAAAGTCCTCCCGTCCCATCAACGCAGAGGAGCTCCCAGACCAGGCCCTTATGCCAGGCGCCCTTTCAGGCAACCCGACCCTCCTCCCTTCTACCCTCAACGACCACAAGGTCAGTACGGGAATCAATTCGGCTCTCGTCAACGGTTTCCTCAGGACAGGACCTTCAGGGGTAGACAGGCCAGACGGCCCTTTCGAGGGGGGGGCGTCCCTATCGGCGCACCAAGTGAGTCGTCGGATGTTCCTCCCATTGGCGGCCGGCTCCTTCTCTTCGCTGACCGGTGGGAGGAGTTCACATCCGACGCCTGGGTCAGGGAGACCCTAAAATTTGGGCTCTCCTTAGAATTCCTCTCCTCTCCCCCGAGGTTTTTCATCCGCAGCCCAGTCTCTACCAGAGCCCCCAAACGTGCCCTCATGCGCAATGCCATCTCGCACCTGCTGGAAATTCGAGCCATACAACAGGTGCCGGAGGACCAAACTGGGCAGGGATTCTATTCCATCTTATTTGTAGTCCCCAAAGCTTCGGGAGGGTGGAGAGCCATTCTAGACCTTAAGAGACTGAACCGTTATATTAGATACCGACGGTTCAAGATGCACTCTCTCCAGTCCATCCTGGCGTGCGTCCGGAGGGGTGATCTCATGGCCTCCATCGACCTTACTGAGGCCTACTTACACATTCCCATCCTACCTGAGCATCAACAATTCCTTAGATTCTGCTATGGAGGAATTCACTATCAATACAGAGCTCTCCCCTTTGGCCTATCCTCCGCCCCCCGGGTATTCACTAAGGTAGTGGCGGCCTTGGCGGCCCACCTCAGAACCATCCCAGTTAGAATCTACTGTTACCTAGACGATATCCTTATCCTAGCCTCGTCCCCCGAACAAGCGGTCAAGGATGTCGAAGTAACTCTTTCCACATTCCGACACCTTGGATTCTCCATCAACCTGGAGAAAAGCAGACTATCCCCCAGTACCTCTCTGATCCACCTGGGCGCCATCATCGACTCCCTGCAGTGTAGAGTGTTCCTCTCCCAGGACCGGGTGGATAGCATCCTCGATCTGGTCAATTCGGTTCTGCGATACCGCAGGGTTCCCCTGCGTCAGCTTTCCACTCTCCTGGGGAAAATGATTTCAGCCATCAACATAGTACCCTGGACCCTCCTCCACTCCAGGGACCTGCAATGGTTGCTCTTACCTTTTCAGAAAGCCGGGAGGGGCTCCTCCCTGGCGAAGATTCTGGTGCCACAGTCGGTCTGCAGGTCGCTCCACTGGTGGAAGTCACCCTCATTGCTCCAGGGCTGTCTGTTCCTCGAACCTCACAGACTGATACTTACCACCGATGCCAGCCTAACGGGATGGGGAGCTCACTTGGACACAGCGGTCTCTCAAGGCCGCTGGTCCCCACAGGAGGCGGTCCTCCCCATCAACCTTCTGGAATTGCGAGCCATTCGACTGGCACTCATCCAATTCAAACCCCTGGTAGAGGGCCATCACATCCTGATCCTAACGGACAACACCACGGCCAAGGCACATGTCAACAGGCAGGGGGGGGACCCATTCTCGGGCTCTCATGGACGAAGCCTCGGCCCTGGGCGCTTGGGCAGAAGAACACCTCCTCTCCATAGTAGCGGAACACATTTCCGGGGAAGCCAACTCACAGGCGGACTGGCTGAGCCGTTCCCTGATAGATCAGACGGAATGGAAGCTCAACTCCGAGGTCTTCAACCAGATATCACTACGGTTCGGAACCCCAATAGTGGACCTATTCGCCACAAAGGAAAATGCCCAACTGGACAGATTCTTCACCAGGTTCCGGTGCCGGGAAGCGGAGGGAACGGATGCTCTCCGATCCCCGTGGCCTCGGGGTCTTCTATATGCTTTCCCTCCTCTGGCCCTGATACCACGGGTCCTTCGCAAGATCATGACAGAGAAGGCAGAAGTCCTCCTCCTAGCCCCCCACTGGCCTCGCCGAACTTGGTTTGCGGACATTCTGACCTTATCAGTCTGCCCCCCTTGGCACCTACCAGTGACCAGGTCTCTACTCAGCCAGGGGGAAATCAATCATCCAGAACCTCGATGGCTTCAATTGACCGTGTGGAGGTTGAGCGGAGCACACTAGTCAACCGACGGATACCGGCAGGGGCTATCCAACTCATCCTGGACTCCAGGCGCCCATCTACGGAACGTATCTACTCCGCCTCCTGGCGCACCTTCTGCTCTTGGTGCCAATCGGCGGGCTGCTCCCCCACACTCAACTCCATGGGCCACGTGCTAGGGTTCCTCAAAGACGGTTTTGACAAGGGCCTGTCGACTAACACCCTCCGACGACAGGTGGCAGCCCTCTCTTCCGTCCTGGCCTGCGGTAGCCTACCATCCCTTTCTCACCACCCACTCATCAAACAATTTCTGAGGGGAGCTTCCCTGCATAGGCCACCTGTAGTTCATCGCTTCCCTACCTGGGATCTCACACTAGTCCTTAACTCCTTAACGGGCGCTCCCTATGAGCCCCTACGAACCACCTCCCTGCGCTACCTAACACAGAAGGTGGCCTTCCTAGTGGCCATTACCTCCGCTAGGAGGATATCGGAGATAGCCGCCTTGTCAGCTTGTCCCGACCTCTGTGTCCTTTTCCCGGACAAAGTGGTCCTTAGACTAGACCCCACCTTCCTACCTAAAGTTAATTCCTGGTTCCATCGAGCTCAGGAGCTAGTTCTGCCCAGCTTCTGCGCTCATCCCACTGGGGACCTGGAGCGCCAGTGGCACTCCCTCGATGTCCGCCGGGCCATCCGTATCTACCTGAAGCGCTCCAAGGAGTGGCGCAGGTCGGAAGCCTTGTTTGTATCCTTCCTTCCTTCTTCCATAGGATCCAAGGTCTCGGCTGCCACGGTGGGGCGATGGATACGGGCGGTAATTGCCAAGGCCTATGAGCTGTCGGCTAAACCCTGTCCATCGGGGATCACAGCGCACTCCACCAGGAGCGCGGCCACGTCTGCGGCCTGGTCCTCCCAGGCACCCATGGAGGAGATCTGCAGAGCGGCCTCCTGGGCCACTCCGTCGTCCTTCGTTAGACACTATAAAATAGACTCCTTTGCCTCATCCGACGCAGCCTTCGGCCGCAGGGTCTTGCAAAGGGTCCTGCCACCCGTCTCCCAGGAACCCCAGTGATCTTCCCTCCCTCGGGACACCAGGCTTTGGCATGTCCCATCCTGGATGATAGCTCCACCCACTATGGAGAATGGTACGTTGTCTTACCTGAACGTCCATTCTCGTAGAGGTGGAGCTATCATCCAGACCCTCCCGTTCAGCTGGGGTTCCGAGGTGGCAGGTAGTTATAAGTTTAAAGTTTTGTTCGATTGTTCTGTTGTTACTTGGGTTAGAGGGGGTAACGGGGCGGGGTACAAGAATTTTGTTTTACTAGATCAAGAAGATTCAGAGGTGACCACGTGAGTCAGTGCTTCGTCTTCGTCAAAAAGCGGGTCTTGAAGACAGAGGCAGAAATATATTTAAAAAAGACTCAGTCCTGATTGGGTGAGAGACGTGACGTAACCCATCCTGGATGATAGCTCCACCTCTACGAGAATGGACGTTCAGGTAAGACAACGTACCATTCCCCCCCAATAAAGCTCAGCTCTATTGCATTAAATGAAACATCATCCGAAATATCTGAAGTCTTAGTTGGATTTTTTTCTTAGAGTGTATAACTCAGTTCTATTTATTTAGGTTCACTGAGAAGTAAATCTCACTCTATGGCTTACTCATAAGTAAGTGTATATATGTTTATACGATGTTCACATCTTTGTGAATGATGTGAAACAGTTGCTTTCATTGACACACTGATAGTGCTTGGTTGCATGGAGCACATGCCATAATTGTGTTTATATGACGGCTTGTGCTCTGTGTCTAAATAAACAGAAGTTTGGAATTGTAGTGATAAGCCAGTGAAGTATTGGTTTCCCCGGTTGTGAAATGTTATGTGTAAAGGATGACCTTTTTTGGGGGGGGGGGTTAAGGTCTGAGAGTAAAAAAAAAGCTTTTAAAACCTTCTAGTCACTTAGAGTGAAACCATACAATGCAAAGTTTAGTATTGCCAGTAGATAAATATCCATCATTCAAACAGTAAGTCTCAACTTTATGAAAGAAAATTTGGGGCAGGAAAAATGAACTGCTCAGTCCAGTTTACATTTGTCACTGCTGACTAGCTTTAAAAAAAATGTATTATCCGTGTATGGCAGTCAGTTCGTTCCAGCTGCAGAGGATTTACTGCACCAAGCAAAGGCAGGGGAGCTTGGAATGTGTTCTGTTTCATCAAGGGTCTGTCCCTTGTCATTAGCTGTAACATAATGAAAGCACCACAAATAAATCAGTGTTGTCTTTTATAAACTTTAGAAAACTCTTCAAAGTAGAAACAATCAGAGAATGGAGTTTGGAAAGGGGGAAATGTAGAAAAGGGTGAACTTGCTAAGCAGGTTGAAGTTTCATGTTATTTGAAAGATCTTGCAGAAGAAATAACAGAAATTCCATTAAGTCAGTTAAGCAGTACTGGAGTAATTTTATCGTTGGATTCACATACCACATTATGTCATGATTTCCTTACCTCTTGTTTGTTGAATAAGCCACAATGGCTAGGTTTTCACACATTCACATACAAATCATGGCTTGGAGTGGCTGGATTCTCAAAACACGGTAAACCAAAACTTCCTTATGCAACGGGAATCAGTGGAAATCATTTAACCTATTCTAACAAATACAGAATATAACAGAATAACAGAGTTGGAAGGATCTTGAAAATGTTCTAGTCCAACCCCCTGCTCAAGCAGGGGGAGACCATATAAAGGTAGTCCTCAACTTACAACAGTTCATTTAGTGACTGAAGTTACAACAGGACTGAAAAAAGTGAGTTACAACCGGTTTTCATATTTACGACCGTTGCAACTTCCCCATGCTCATGTGATCAAAATTCAGATGCTTGGCAACTGATTCTTATATGACATTTGCAATGCCCTGAGGTCATGTGATCACCTTTTGTGATCTGAAAAGCAAAGTCAATGGGGAAGCCAGATTCACTTAACCGTGTTACTAACCTAACAACTCTAGTGATTCACTTAACAACTTTGTCGTAAAAGGTGGTAAAATACATTTAACAACTGTCTCACTTAGCAACAGACATTTTGTTATTTGTGGTTATAAGTCGAGGACTACCTGTACCATTCTGGACAAATGGCTGTCCAGTCTCTTCTTAAAAGCTTCCAGTATTGGAGCATTCACAGCTTCATAGAGGCACTGATTAATTGTTCTTACTGTCAGGAAATTTCTTCTTAGTTCTAGGTTGGATCTCTCCTTGATAAATTTCCATCCGTTATTTCTTGTCCCGCTCTCAGATACTTTGGAAAATAGATTGATCTCATCCTCTCTATGACTACTGCCTCTTAATTATTGGAAGATTATCATATCACCCCTAGTCTTTCTCTTTGTTACACTAGACATACCCAGTTCCTGAAACCATTCATCATATTTTTTTTTTAGCCTCTGGTCTCCTAATAATCTTTGTTGCTCTTCTCTGCATCCTTTCTTAGGTGTCAGCACTTTTTTGTATCATGGTGACCAAAACTGGATGCAGTATTCCAAGTGTAGTCTTACCAAAGCATATAAAGTGGTACTAATACTTCATGTGATCTTGATGAAGTCTACCTCTTCCAAAGTAATAAATATTATGGGGAAAATGATTATAGACAAGGTGACATATCAGACTGCACCTAAAGTGTGCAGAATGGGCAATTCTGCTGTGTGATATAAAAATCAGTAGCAAGAAGCATATAGTTGTTATGCTGACTTTAATGGAAGCTGAAGCCCTAGCTATGGTTTGTAAGTTGTAATGGTTTCAGATTGGGCTAACTTCCTAGAATGCAGCCTCAGTAACATCAAAACAGTCTATATGCAAGTTGTCACCTATCTTACTCATTTATTGCGACAGGAAGTTCCAGGGAAACCTATAGCAATTATGTGCCATTTTCCAGGTTCTGGACTTGGCATTGTGCCCAGCTAACTATATAATTTCTTGAGTGGGCCTGTCTTGTGTTCCCTGAGATGAGCCATTCTGGGAGATAATTTTCTCAACAATTGGATAAAGCCTTGAGTTACTAGCTAATTCAATCTTTCCTCTGGATAACAAATCATATTGTGAGATAATAATTCATATCACAGGTGGCTTCATTACTGTTTTGTGCAGAATATGAAAAAATGATCCTTGGTTTGCTTGTATATACAGTATGCCTTACTTGAACCTAGTCTGGATACACTGTGATTTATAAAGTCAAGAATGAATATCAGAGATCTTCTTTGGAGTTTCTCATTTATCTAGATTTCAACTTGTCCAAATATTTCAGGTTAGTTAACAAGCCAAGGTAACAAGTAAAAGAAGGGGCTAGCATGCATTCTAAGCTTTATTTATCATGGTTTAGAGAACTTTATTTGTTCTTTCACTTGTTTATTACATTTGTATATTGCTAAATATACAAATGAATCTGCCATGAACTGCTAGAAATTTACAAATTAAAACATTCACAGCACATTTAGGAATTATACAGTGAAACAGCAGTAACAATTATAAGTTTAAAATTATAAACTTAATCCTAATAATCTTGGTGGAACCATTATCCTGCAATCCAACGAATATAGTGTAGGAAGTTAGCACCTACCCCCCCTCCTAGAGGAGTGAAATATTTTAGGAAATATTAAAAAGGCAGAATATTATATTTCTCTGGATGAGAAAATGGAGAAACATGTTTTTAGGCAGGAAACAGACTCACTCCTAGTAGCCCCCACCTTTGTCAATGGGCCATTAAGGAATGGGCCCAGCTCACTCATCCCCCCCCTTTGTCAATTGGCAGTCTATTCTACATAATATACATCTAGAGCAGGGGTAGGCAAAGTTGGCTCTTCTATGACTCGTGGACTTCAACTCCCAGAATTTCTGAGCCAATCATGCTAGCTTAGGAATTTTGGGAGTTGAAGTCCACGAGTCATAGAAGAGCCAACTTTGCCTACCCCTGATCTAGAGGAAGAACCATAATAGGAATCCCAAAGCCATCTCACCTGAGAAGATTACATCAGCCAAGACTGGTGGGACACAGACAAAAGCCTACAAAGTTAGCTAAGACCCCTGCCCCCTGGGAGTCTGACAGCCAATGGGATACATTTCTTAAACAGGAACAGGAAACTCTTAAGGTGGGGCCCAACAGAGGGTATAAAACTCAGGCACTCTCAGCATCTCAGCCGTTCTCTTCTTCTTCAACATCTTCGAGGCATGTGATCCCCCTTTTCCCCAGGACCTCAAACCATGTGGTCCTGCTGTCCACCATTAAACCATCTTTCCAAACAGCCTCCATGCTTCCAGTGTCTTTTTCCCCACTTGGAACAGAAACCAGAAAGGGCATTTCTTACAGCAATAGGAACAACTATATTAATAGTCACTGGTGAGTAAAAGTCTTCCACTGTCTTCCAGGAACTTCCATCTTTGCCCATCTTTCAGAATGCTATTAAAAAAGGAACAGCCTGTTCCTAAGGACTGGGGCCATAAAATGAAAAACTGCTGACCTTGGCCTCTCTCACTTCATGGAAGTGGGGAACAAGCAATAGTCTGCAAGTATATATTAACTGTACTTTCCTATCTGTGTTATGGATATAATAAAACTAGACTGCTTGTATAGGCCGTTCGTAAGGATCTCTGAAAATGTGTGAATGGTTTCTACGCTCAGAGCTCTGTAACTACTTTTGTGTTATTAAAAGTATGCAGCTAAACCATGTTAGAATTACAGAAATAAGCACCATAAAGACGAACACTTTTCCTGGGATTTTGAATTCAGCTTACATGCCAGCAAACAGTTAGTACAGAAAAGCTTTTGGCATAGTGCCATCATGAACTAGTAAACTTAAAGCATCTGTAAAAATTTAAAGGGAATATCAGTTTTCTCGCAGACTCCAGCCAAAGACTGATGAGGTGCAAATGATGACACCCCCACAATCCTCCTCCACCCTAGCTGTGGAAGGAAAGATTGCAGGATGAGTAAAAGACTAAGGCACTGGCTTTTAATAATAGGATTTTTGGAAGGGGGGGGGGGCGGTATTGTCATATTGCTAAGAAGAATCAATGTTCACATAGCAGCGATATTTCCCCATCCCCCTCAAACAATAGAAAAGTGAACAGATCCTGGAATGCCAGTGACTTTTTAAATCTATTTCCGTATGTAACGACTTTATTAGTATTTATAATAATAGATGACAGGAACATTTGCTTTTTTGAATGTCTTAAGTGGGGGCGGCTTTCCCCCCTTTCAAGAGAAAGAAATAAAATTGGATGAAGAAACTTGATTTGTTCTAAAGAACACAGCACATCTGGAGTGTGCGATCTGCTGTCTCTTAACAACAAATGGTGCTTTAGGCTGGTAACTAATCAATAGTTTTTGTCTTTTTGTGTTGTCCACAAATTGGGCTAAACTAGTGTGGAAAAGCAGAAAAAAAAGTTTTGTTATCCCCAACACACAGAATCTCTGTCTCTGAATCATAGTCCCCTTTCCGTTTTTTCTTGTTGTTTATAGGAAATGTTGCTTCTACCTGGCAACACCTGAAGGCTTTAATGCCAAATTCATCCCACTTGAAAAAATATGTGTTTAGGGGCAGAGGTGTGGTATCTTTCAAGTGGCTGCTTCTTGTCATAACTCGTATGGCATTAGCCGTGCTAAACAGGGACTAGAAGTGACACTGTACAATTTGAAGTGCCTCAAGGGCACTCAGTCATCCCTCCTACACAGTACAAATGCACACTGGAAGTTGTGTCTTTATGCCAAGATACCGTGCTATCAAAAGTCACAGAAGATAAGAGATTTTATGCTATTGGATTTTGCTATTTTTTTGCTGCTCTTTTTAAGAAAGAGAACGTGATAGTTCAGCCCAAGGCCAAAGTAACATCATGTACAATAACTTTGTTCATCATTTCTATCCAGTCTTACCTTGAATGGACAAATATTTTTGTGATGGGGATAGGAACATATGAAGGTGGTTTATATACTTAGCTGGCCCTTAGTTCCGTCTGTGTAGTTACTCAGATGAGGCCAAAATAAAATGTCCAACAACTCTCACCACTCGGCATGCTGAACAGAGTTGCTTAAAATTGTAATTCAGAATAACAAGAGGTTTCCTATTTTGGTGGCTCTTCTGTGTCGCTGGAGAAGCACAAATTGAATTAAAAATCAACTGCAAATGATACATGGGATCTTCCAGCAAAGTATGGTCCCTTACTATTTTAAATTCTTAGACTTCTTAAGGCTTGTCTGCTTTGAATGGATCCTTTTTAAAGAGTGTATAAAAGTTAGGGAATGAAGGAATGGCTAGAATAGAGACTCAGGGATTGGAGAGAATAATGTTGGGATGTAAGGAAAGGGACAAGTAAGGGAAAAAAAGAGTTAATAGGGATAAAGTCCTAGAATGTAAACTTTAACAGGACTGACGACGGATGCATAAGGGCAACACCTATAAAGTTATGGACATGAAAGGACAAGTAAAGAGTTAAAGATTAATGGCCTATTTCCAGGAGACAGTGTAGCAATAATTGTACATTGAGAGTGTCAGTCACACACTTGTTGTAACTGCTGTGTGCTAAGTGTACAAAAGCCAACTGTCTCTATTTTCTGGACATTTTCTTTGTATATATAACTAGAAGTAAGAAGACAGAAATGCTGTGTAGAGATGAATGAGCATTTGCTGTTTATCTCAGATTAAAAAGGCTCTGAGTTCTCTTTCTTTTTCAGAGATCTTGAAGATATTTTTCTAAGCTAATTTAGGCCTTGAAAAAGTATTTCTACTCCCCCAGAACAGTATGGATGTGGTTGTTGTTGTTGTTGTTTGCTTAGTACAGCCTTGGGAAATAGCCCTTGGCCAAATGGGGATCACCTATTTCAGTGGTGGGTTTCAAATTTTTTTGCTACTGGTTTTGTGGGTGTGGCTTGGTGGGCGTGGCTTGGTGGGCGTGGCAGGGGAAGGATATTGCAAAATCTCCATTCCCACTCCACTCTAGGGGAAGGTTACTGCAAAATCCCCATGTCCTCCCAATCAGCTGGGACTTGGGAGGCAGAGAATAGATGGGGGCGGGGCCAATCAGAGGTGGTATTTACCAGTTATCCGAACTACTCAAAATTTCCACTACCGGTTCTCCGAACTACTCAAAATTTCCGCTACTGGTTCTCCAGAACTGGTCAGAACCTGCTGAAACCCACCTCTGACCTATTTCCCCAGAGTCTGTGTATGGAAAAACTGGTGTTCAGAGTTCAAGAGGCCATTTCAGCAGTCAACTTTAGGGCAAGAAGATGCTGCAGCATGCCTTTTCACGCGAACAGCAATTTTCTGGGGGTAAAGCTCTTTGAAGGAGGGATAAACTGGAACATTTTCTCCTACTTAGCTTTAGATTTGTTAAAAAATAAAGAAGAATAAGAAGTCAGGCAGCATTGGAGCAGTCATGTTTAATATGACTTAGAGACCAACTGGATCACTTCATCCTTGAACGTGAAATGCTTGAAAAGAAAAACATTGCAGGTTGTCCTCGACTTAAAAACCGGTTGCTTAGCGACTGTTCAAAATTATGATGGAGTCCTCAAAAGCTAACTATGGCCTGCATTTACAGCTACTTGAAGTGTCCAGTGGTCATGTGATCATAATTTACAATGTTTTTGCCAAAAACCAGTGTTTATGTTTGGGTTTTGGCAAAAATGTCCCATAGAGAACAATTGGTTTGTTTCATGACTCTGGTGTTCGCTTTATGACTGCGGCGTTCACATAACAACTGCTGAAAAAGTAATTAAAACTGGGTCCAGTCAAGTGGTGACCCACTTCATGACCCATAATATGCAGGCTCCATTACAGTCATAAGCCAAGGACTTCCTGAACTGTTAAGTAGTTACAGGATAAATAGTACAATGCAGAATATTATATAATTCTTGAATATGATAACAAATGGGGTAGTAAGTCTTTATATCTTTTCAATGAAGCAAGGAATGAGTATGGAATGTTGCCTTATGTTGAATTCTTTGGTTTATTGCATCTCTGTAATTCTATCATATGTTTTTATGCTGGAAGATAATTTATTACATAATATTTTATGTATGTTGTAATGTTTCTGTAGAAGCAATTATTATTTAAGTAAGCATTGAGTATTTTCTTAGTCCTTAAGGAACCAATAATAAAAATTAGCAGGTTGTATTTTAGAGATGAGAAGAAAATGCTTAATTTACTTGTTCAGTTCTAGTATGGATCAATCAACTTTTTAAAAAGTGCCCTTGCCTGGATATAGGGTGTCCAACATCTTTAGTTATAAATTTGCAAACTGGCACTGTTCAGTACTGTGGATTTTCCACAGTTGGAAGGCAAACGGTAATGTTGACTTAAGTATTAAACACAGTGGATGTGTTATTTGCTAGTAAGTATCACTTTTAATTCACCCACAATTTCCTTCACTTTCAAATGTCATTTCAAGGGGAAAATAGTTCTACAGAGTAACCCAACACAATATCCAGAGGTATTCTTTTCACAACTATTGTGAAAAGAGGAAACTCTTTTCACAATAGTTGATATAGATTAAAATCACTATTCATAACAACGCTCGACATTTCTTTGCTGCTGTATCATTTTAGCTCCTTTCTGATACACACAGAATTGTGATATGTTGGATTTTTTCTTCTTCTACCACTTTATCTGTACTTCTTAAGATCTCAAAAATCATTAATGGTTTTGGTGATATTTCTGTTGGCTTACTAAAGTATTGTAATAAGGATTTTAGAATAGGACTGAGTCTGTATATTGTCCCATATTTTCAAGATTTCCTGAGATTAGTTTTCTAAAGTGGTCAATTTCAGTAATTTTATGTGGGCGAAACATTAATTGAGAGTATTTAACTGGTACAGAATACTCTCTGAAAAATTAAAATGTTTTCTTGTAATATTTTTTGGAAGAAGGGGAGGGCAACCTTGCTGTGTGAGCCGGTATGTCTAATTCTTCAAATTTAAATAGCCAAGGTTATAGATGGGGGGGGGGGCCTTTGTGGAGTGGGCATTATGGAAGGGGGGGTGATGGCAGCATAACTTTCTTTTTTTAAAATTATTTTTATTTGAGTATAAACATTAAAAAAACAAACATTAAATAAAACATATGTACATACGTGTACATATATACATATAAACCTCTTGGGTACTTCTACGGTAAGCGTCTTGACGTTATTTTTTTACTTATATATAACTATCCAACTATATATAACTAACTATATCATTTTTTCTTATAATTTTTATCTAAATATATATTAATAAATACGTTTATAATAACTGAACTTATCTAATCCTATATAAATTCATAAATTAAACATCAGTCTAACTTAAGTTATGCAGCATAACTTTCTTACATTCTGTGACCTTAGTTCTCAGGACTTCAGTCTTGGAGTCACTTTGGGATAAAATAGCAGTTTGAAGACTAAATCTTGTAGCAACTAGAGTACACTACGTGAACAATATTTGCATCTCATTTTTGTTTGGATTGCAACAGGATGTTGAATAAGGTGTTATGGTTGTGAGAAAAAAAAGAACCAATTAAATGATCCTCTCTAAATGATGGGAAATCTATATATTTGGCTTAAGGTGAAGCCAGTTACAGGAGAATATTATATTTTCAAAAATGGATGATCAAGCATGGTTTCTTTCTTTCTTAAATTATTATTAGGCAGAAGCCTGTATGCAACCTGGAAAAGTTCACAGCATCTGGTAGAACCTAACTGAGAGTATAGAACAATACCTCAAAACAAAGCAAAAAAAATTAGCCAGCGTGCTAATCATCTGTTTGGTGGCTAGTGACGGGGCAGTGGTGATGGAGGTGGCAGTATCTGTGAGGCCTTTTCAGCCCTCCTGTGTAAACCAGGCAGGAAACATGACCAGATGAGCTTATTCTACTTCATTGTAAGGCTAAATGGACAGGATCTTGCAGTCTGGAGGAACAAACTTTTTGCAGCCATTTTTAACCGCCTAATCAATGAGGCCTGGTCCTTTCTAAGTTTCTTGGATGGATGGATGGATGGATGGATGGATGGATGGATGGATGGATGGATGAAATAGTTGGACTGACAGAGATTAAGTAACCCAAAATGAGCTTGTATGATTGAGGATGAAATTGGAACCTTATGTTCTAGTCCACCATTGTGATTACTATATAACAGTGGGTGGAGGGGAAATATATTTTAATACATTTCATCCCTGTCAGAGAGACTGGCCAAGCCAGCAGGAGGAGTCAAATGTGGAATTATTCTGGAATTGTTATATAGACACAAGAAGGCAAGGTGACACACACACACACACACACACACACACACACACACACACACACACACACCTTGAATGCTGTGGAACCTTTTCTAGTCTGACCCAGGTACAAACTACCAATCTTTGAAGATTCCTGCAAAATTGGTATGAGCAATAAAGTAGCTAGTTATCTTTTCACTTGTGGTTCTGATTGTGCTAATGATTGGTTTTATTTTATTCTGCGCTTACTTATTTTTATTAACATTTCTTTACTTTATAAGATGCTTTGAAAAGGTTTAATTGGAAGCTGGGAGATACAGGCCTTAAATGAATTAAACTAATTTATCCGAAGTAGTGACCAGCCGAGTTCATCATAAATATTGTGCTGTAGAGTATGTGCTTAAGTAGATTCATGAACAGTGACTTTGATAGCTTAACACCCTGATTTGTGGTGGCATTTCTGCCAGCAGTGCCAGTATAATGTCATGTTCCATGCCGAATTATTGATTTGGCAGTCTGTGTATTCTATCCCAAATGCTTATTTGCCAGGTGCAACAGAATTGGGTCATAAAGGAGAATACTGTACTTATTTTACGGTGTAAACTGATTGAAGGTGTGCTGCTGCTCAGCTGGCAAATATGCACCACCTTTTGATTGGATTATGCCAAATATTAAGCAAAATGAAAAAAAACCCTGCCCCAGGAAGCTTACAATGTTCATTTCATAATTCAAGAGATAGGGAAAACTAGTGTTGATGCCACATATGGAAATTTCAGAAGAGTCCATGTGTGTTTAGGGAATGTTTTAAGACACTTTTCAGGGTAGGGTAGAATAAAGTAGAATAAATGGGTAGGCAGAAGGGAACAACTTATGTGCAGTACCCAAATAGTAGTGTTTGCTGTACATCACATGATAAGTATAACATGCATTTTTACTCTTTAAGTCAAAGATGGTCAACCACAGTGGCACTCCATATATTGAGCTCTGTTCCATTGAAACTAATGTCATCTTCAAAATGTTCACCATATGACCCAAAACAATTTTCCTCAAATTTGTCTCACCTCCAGAGAATCCTAAACATGCCTGAAGAAGTGAAGCAGATTGGTAGGTAGATAGATAGAACAGTGAGTGTAGGTAGCTGTTCCTCTAATTAGGGGTGTCAAACTGGCGGCCCGTGGGCTGGATGTGTCACAGGCCACGCCTACCCCAGCTCTGCCAAGGGGAAAAAAGTCACAAAACATCACGTGACAGCAATGTGACGCCACGAGTTTGACACGTGTGCTCTAACTGAAGGACAAGATTGATACACGAGCAGCCATGTTGCATCTCATTAGGAGGTGAAGGAATTTAAAAAAAAAAGTTGATTTTCTGTGGAAAACCCAAGCCCAGATTTCTCCTCCAATCTGAGATGCCTTATCATTTGTTTTGTAACAAGCAGTACATTATTTGCAACAACAACAGGCATGGAGTTTTTATGCATGAACTGCAACCCTGAACAGCTTCACTTTTAGTCATGCTAGCTTAAATGGCTGGGTATTGAAATTCAGCAGCGTGTTTGAGTGAGCAGCCTGTGAATCCAAGGATGTGAAATTGATATGAAATTCTTTCCTAAATTTGTGCTGGTAGAGATGGATATGCTATCTTTTATTAAAGTTTGTTTGAATGAATACATATTTTTTAATTGAGGATTATTCCAATATCATTTTCACCTATAAGAGTATGGTTACACATTAACATATGTGGAGGCCTTGTTTTTGACCTTTTGCCCACTACTGACTGTCCCATTTTTTGAGACACATGACCATTTACATTTTATTAAGCCACATCATATGGGCATGCGTGATAATCCTCAATAGTAAAATATTTTACTTGGATGCTATTCAGCTGTGTTTTGTGGGACTCCAATTTTTTCTGGCAGTACATTATCATTGACATTTAATACTGAGTTATTTTACCCAGTAAGACATTATGAGAGGATTATTTCTGATTCTATTTTGTTATTATTAGCTCAACAATGTCCTGAAAGTAGTTTAAATACACAAATAAGCTTTCTGATTTGTCTTCAACTTCCTTTGATCTCTGTTTTAAAATCATGGTGACTATAAATATGTAATGATACATTCATTGCATCACCATTATGAATCGTTCTGTTTAAAGTATTATGATATAAAGTTCCTGGGTTATGATTATTTTCACTGGCAGTGAAATTAATCTGAATTACTTTGTGGCACCTGTCAGGGCATACTCTGAACTTCATCTATTGTAGCATGTTGTAAAAGTGAGTCATACATGCTGGTTAAACAAGCACAATAAAACTTAAAGGTTCAGCTCTCTTTACGGTGTCTGATGTAGTAATTAAGAAAGAAACTCTAGATGGAAGTTATTAGAATTCCTTTTACTGCTTTGCTACAATGAGTAAAATACATGTGTCCATCATAATATGTGGAGCTACAAGTATCAACATAATTTATAGGAAATTCAGTAGTTTTAATTGACAATATTTCATCTGTATACAACTCACATTTATAGGACTCCCAACGCAAAGCAACTCTAGGAGGCATGTAATTAAAAACACATCCAATATAGTATAAAACAATAGAAAGCAATAAACTGGGAATTAAAATAGCATAACATTAGTTAAAACTTCCCAAAGACACATGCTGTAACCAAGACCTGGAGAAAGGAGCAAGTATTCTATACCATTTTCAAGATGACAGGGTTAGAGTATTTGTATTTGTTTATTTGTCAAGCATATATGATTATAAGCAAAGTATAAAGAGTAAAACATGATTGAATATATATGTAATATTACAAGCATGGATAAGAGTAAAAGAGGTATGAATATATGGGTACATTAGGACAGGAACGGTAGGCACGATTGTGTGCTTATGCACCCTTACCGACCTCTTAGGAATGGGGTGAGGTCGATGGTAGATAATCTGAGGTTGAAGTTTTTGGGGTTTGGGGAAGAAACTACTGAGTCAGGTAAAGTGTTCCAGGCGTTGACAACTCTGTTGTTGAAGTCGAATTTTTTGCAATCAAGTCTAGAGCGGTTTATATTAAGTTTGTATCTATTGTGAGCTCGTGTATTATTGCGGTTGAAGCTGAAATAGTCGTTAACAGGTAGGACATTGAGGCAGATAATTTTGTGAGCTACACTTAGGTCAGATCGAAGGCGGCGGAGTTCTAAATTTTGAAGTCCCAATATTTCAAGTCTGGTTTCATAAGGAATTCTGTTGTGAACTCAAATCTCCAGCAAGCAGGTGATAGTCCCTCAAATAGGCAGGTCCTATATAACAGTTCACATGTCGGGTGACTAAGCTGTAATGATTGTAAAAAAGGATTCCTGATAAAAAAAAATGGTCCCATTGGCATACCAAACAAATTTTGGGAAAGGTCCTCCTGATCACAACTACCGCATGGACTTCAAGCAGGAATTGTGAGTCCAGGTGGAGCATTAAATTGTGCTCCAGGTCTACCTAGGACAATGCTGTTGCATTCAGTAGGTAAAAACTCGGTAGCATCAGGGAACCAGAAACACAGAGACACCAGGCTTCTCAAGGGGTGGGTTGAAATCTATTCTTCCCCATCTAGAGCCTGATAGACTCAAAGCATTGGAGCAAGAATCCATCAGTTCTGTAGATCATGTTACACAGTATATACACAGTCCTTCACTCCTCCGCTCACAACAAAATACCTTATTCCACCAGACTTGAAATCCTGGGATTAGACAATTTACAACTATGTCGCCTCCGATCTGATCTAAATGTAGTTCATAAAATCATATACCAAAATGTCCTTCCTGTTAATGACTACTTCAGCTTCAACCGCAACAATACACGAGCACGTAATAAATTCAAACTAAATGTAAAGCGCGCCAAACTCGACTGCAGAAAATACGACTTCAGCAACAGAGTGATCAATGCCTGGAATGCACTACCTGACTCTGTGGTTTCTTCCCCAAACCCCAAAAACTTTAACCTTAGACTGTTTACAGTCGACCTCTCCTCGTTTCTAAGAGGTCTGTAAGGGGCGTGCATAAGCACACCACTGTGCCTACCGTCCCTGTCCTACTGTCCTATTGTCCTCTTTTATCGTTACTTTTTACTTATGTTTATACAAATTACTACTATCCTATACATGTTTGACAAATAAATAAATAAATATATATATATATGATACCTGATTGCATATTGATGGATGATCTCTGCAGCAGCTTCATGTAGATATTGAAAAGGAGAGGTGAACTGTCAAACCTTGTGGCCCTTCACAATTGAGAGGCCTCAGGCCACTTCTTGTCAATTCTACTGGAACCAGCCTGACACAAGGAGGAGAACCACCAGAACACTGTGCCTCACACACCTAATCCTTGCAGTTGATCTGGGATACCATGGTAGATGTCATCAAAAGCTGCTGAAGAATCAAGGAGAATCAGGACATTGCATCATCAGTATCCCAGCTCTACTATAGATATAAGAGACCTACATTTATAGAAAGAAAAACCAAGGGAGTACTTTCTGTATTTTAAAAGCATTTTGTTTCAACTTTTCATTGTATCCATTTCAATTCCTCAAACTCTGGATGAAAGAATTGCCAAACATGGTCTTTTGTTCAGATAATTTGTGGCAGCTTTCTTTTATTAATTATGGTGTACTTTTTCTTAATTTTTAATATTAAAATATTGATAACATACGGTTTCTTCTCAATCGGTTCTAACTTTTCTGTACTACTAATTTTATCTCCCACTCCCACTTTATGATTCTTTCCTCAAATAATTTATTATGACATTTCTTTAGAATATATGGGTAACTGTCTTAGACTTTCCATTTTGTTGTTGGATCTTACTTTGTTTTTCTTTGTTATATTATCTTGAAAAAGCTCCCATCAAGATTTGCCCATAAAAGTGCATTTGCTCATTTGCCTTCTGAGTGTCCCTCTAAAATAGAATAACTCTATTTTTCTTCTTCTAAAGCACTGATACCACATGCTTCAAAAAAGCTATGAAATGTGTGCATTTATAAACTGATTGATATCCTAATGCAGTTATTAAAACTGTTATGAAAGCCATTATCTTAGAAAAATGCAACATAATGCATTTGCTTATTGTAAGATGGTACAATACAGTGAATACTGTTGTTTGTCACATTACTTCAGAAGTATTATTTATATGGGAAAGTTTTCATCGCCATCAGGCATGGTATCAGTCAGTATTAGTTTCTCAGAAGTCGCCAATACCTGAACTTGATCAGACGGCTTGCTGTCTCTGTTAGAATTCTGTGATTTGTCTTCTTTAAGTAACCGAGTCATAATCATGTAGTAAAACCCAGTTATTTTGATTTATCTCTGTAGTCATTCTATAGGTTCAGTTTTCTCAGCCATCATGACAAGAAGGCCAATGAATGGGAAATAAAAGCATAGAATTGAGAAGATTGAGACATTAGTCTATGGACTTTAAAAGACTAGACTTGGCAGAAGTCCCTCTGGAATCTGTTATTTATCATGGCACTGATCCTTTTCTTCATATGAGTAGGTATAAAAGCCTCCCCAAATCTGGGTGTTCTTTGATATATGGACTTAATCTCATAGAAATCTTAGCAATGGTCCTATTAGATGGGGATTCTGGAAGCTGAAGTCCACATTTTGGAGGGCATTCAGGTTGAGCTAGAATAAGCAGAGGCTGAGGACATTTGGGATAAACTCCCAACTGATGGTCCTGGTCCTCCATTCTCCTTTTTTGGGAGGACATATCACATGGATTGTGTTTCATAACCTCGGAAATAACCTTATTGGAGTATTGATTTTTTTAATGACCCTGTAATCCCTTGCATCAGGTGGAGTCAGGACGACTGAATGGAGCTGGGCATTTACTGGCCAGATGCCCTTTCTGAATCCTCTGGGGAGTTTGTACCAGATATTTGCTCTTTGCTCCCAGAGAGAGAAATATCTGCTGCTACCTAGGATCGAACTCACAGCCTCCTTACTATCAGGCAAGAGCTCCACCTCTAGGCCACTTACGGGAGTATTGATTAATGACTGATCATTATGTTTTGGTTATTAGATGATGTCCTAGAATTTTATTTCTGTGTATTTTCACAGGATTGAGGCAAGATATACCGTATTTTTCGGAGTATAAGACGCACCTTTTTCCTCCCTAAAAGAGGCTGAAAATTTGGGTGTGTCTTATACTCTGAATGTAGCTCTTCCGAAGCTTTTTTCCTCAGCCCTAAGGAGGTGCTAACGATCTTCCCAGCTTCCTACTCCATCTTTGCAGGCTTGTTTTCATTCCTACTCCTCTGAAAAAGGTCTTTTCAGCCCTAACAATGTGCTAACAATCTTACCGGCTTGCAGCATTTTTTTATTCCTAGTTTTTTACCAGCCCTAAGTCTTTGCAGGCTTGTTTTCATTCCTACTCCCTCTGAAAAAGGTTTTTTCAGCCCTAACCAGGGGATAAAATAATGTGCCGAGGTGGTGCAGTGGTTAAAGTGCAGCACTGCAGTTCAGCAGTTCAGCTGTTCAAATCTCAAGGGCTCAAGGTTGACTCAGCCTTCCATCCTTCTGAGGTCGGTAAAATGAGGACCCAGATTGTTGGGGGCAATATGCTGAACTCTGTAAACCGCTTAGAGCTGTAAAGCACTATGAAGCGGTATATAAGTCTAAGTGCTATTGCTATTGTGCTGAAGCTGAACAGACTAAGGGCGCTAGCCAGATGAATACCTGGTAGGTAGATTTTTTCCCCTATTTTCCTCCCCCAAAACTAAGGTGCGTCTTATACTCCGGTGGGTCTTATACTCCGAAAAATAGGGTAAATATTATTATAAATATTATAAATACAGTAGTAAAATGTAATTACTACAATTCTCTGAACTTTTTGTTTTTATGTTCATTTCAGCAGAGGAGAGATTTGATTTTTATTTTGCTGTTTTGGAGCATGGGTGGCTCTTAATGTATGTTATAGGTACTATGTATATATAAATCAATGGCAGAATTATATTAAATCCTTAATCCTGGTTCTTGAATTCAATCCATTTTTTTGTCTATAAATGTATCACAGTTTTTCTTCTTCTACATACTAGAATTAAGAAAACAGATATTTTGATAGCTGATTCAAATATTGCACTTGATATATACCATGATTGCAAAATCCCTTGTGTGGAATTCTTACTTTATTATAATGAAAAAGCATACCATTTACCATATGACTTGGCCCAATTATTTCAAGAAACTTTATATAGTACTAGCATTGTGTTAGGTTTGCTGACACTGATAAAAGCGGAACCAGTATCTCTAAGGGCATAGTTCTAGTCTGCTTGCAAGATCTTGGCATCCAGTTCTCAATCAGATACAGGTGGCTAGTCCATATTAGCATGGAATTTTTCCCAGATGATTCACTAGCATGAAGCTGGCTGGCTTGACTTGCAGCACAATGACGTTAAGAACTGGAGAAAATGGGATTATGGCTTTTCACCAACTACACTTTGTTAAAGGTCGGAACATCTTCCAGGAATGAAGGGGAACTGATAAACGGTATCCAAGCTTCTCCCCTATGTAGTGGTCAGCTTTTGCCTAATGCTGATAACCCATTTCAGGCAAGTTTTTTTTTTAGTGCCAAATGGTTTTTTTCCTGCTTGTATTTAACAAAAGATATAACTAGGCTCTGTAACATCTTTTTGTTGTAATTATGTACCTATAACATTAATTTCATATCATTCCCAGCCCGTCTTTAAAGTAGTCTTCAGTTGTTACGTGTACATGCATTAAAGTGCTTTCCCCTTAAGCTGACAGCATCCAATAACATCTGCAAGGGTTGTATAATTAGTTATTTCATTGCTCATTATGTGGAAGGTCATGAAGGTAGTTTCTGCAAGCGATGTGGTACGCTAAGAGCACTGCAAGACACGAAAGACGCCCTGGTCAACCACTGCGCCCAGCCCATCTCCAACTGTCTCCACTCTTGTCCTGCTATTTGGAGCAAGATGGAATCTGGGAAGAGAGAGTGAGGCTGACTATGCGCACCTCTCCCTCACTTTAATCCAATTCACGCGCAAGTCTTGACATCCCCCCCCCAATTGATAGATGTCAAGGTCCTCTTCGAATACGATGGACGAACATCATCATCACGTGGAAGGTAATTAGCCCTAAGAAGAAAGCAATGGCAAACCATTTCCAAAAAAATGTTGCCAAAAAGATTTCATAGACTTGGTCCATGTAGTTGCCAGGGATCAAGACTAACTTGAAGGCGCACACACATAGAAACTCCAGTGACTAATAGGCAGGTAAATTAAAGCAGCACTTTTTTTAACCATTTCAGCTGATGTGGACATGGCCTCTATTGTCTGGATTCTGGCACTGATAATTTTCTTTAGCTTGCTCAAAGGCATATCTGTCACTAGAATGTTCTTGCTTCCTAAAAAACAAAATAGCTATGAAGAACTACAATGGTGGACAGTCATTGTGCAATACTGCTAGGTTACTTAGCCGTAGTATTGTAAGTGTTTTAACTTACAGCCCCCACTGATTTAGCACGAAGTTAAAATGGTGAAATTGTGAAATAACATAAGAGGCAGAAGTTAATGCTAAACTGCCTCCTGTTCTAAACATAGAAGAATATTGAAGTTGGTGTTTACAACCATAGGAAAGAATGGGGAAAAAAAGCCAGGGGTGTCAAACTCAAGGCTTGGGAGCCAGATCTGGCCCACGGGATGCTTAGATTTGGCCTGCAGGGCTTCCCTGGAAATAGTAAAGAACTGGCCTGCGGTGCCTCTGCCAGCGTTTTTGCTGGCAGAGGGTTGCAGGAGGCTGTTACAACCAAAAACGGAGCTCGTGAGCCTGTTTTTGCTGGCAGAGCGCTTGGGCCACCACAGGCGCCCCCGACACAAGTGTCATCATGCTGCGATGCCCACTCTGGCCATGTCCCCCTGTCCCCCCCGAGGTCAAACACAACCCTGATGCAGCCCTCAAATCAAGTTTGACACCCCTGATCTAAATAGAAGTAGTAGTGCTGTTGTATCTCATCTCCCTTTGTGACGCCTCATCTGTTTAGAACAAAAACACAACCTTTATTCAGCTCAGGACTAAGCCAGGATGTTGTGTAGAAGAAAGGGCATAGGAAGTGGTTTAGATGGAATGGACCAGATCCTGCAGTCAGACCTGCCCGATTCCTGTGGCAGTGCCATGATTGGATGATGTTGTCTCCATCGACCAACCAGCTGTTTTGTTTATCTCATGCTGCAACAGATTCAGTACAGGCAAGATAGGGACAAGGAATGGAGGAAGCAAATTTAAAGCTGGATACCTTTCTGCTGATTCAAGGAAACAAGAATAGAACTAACCACTAGGGAAATGCTCACAGAAATGCCTGATAGTGAGCAGTATGGAAATATATAGTACTGAAAGCTGCTATGTAGCCTTAAAAAATACAGCTCTATTGCCCACATTGAAAAGAAGGTGGTAGAATCCTTAGCTCTGCTGATTGTGTGTAGAAAGTTCAACCTTAATTAGTTCCTTTATATGATCTTCTTGTCAGCGTTTGCATACAACCAACCTCAACCTAACTTCAGCTTACTCTAATTTCTTAAGGTTGATAAAGAATCTGATGGCACAAAGAGGCCATTGTATAAATGGGTATGAATTCCCCTGCCTTTTAATTCTGGTTCTCTAAACTTACAGCCATTTGAAATACTGTCCTTGTACATTAGGAAAATGTCCCAATTCCTGCATTAAATAATACTTTAGAATAAATATGGCTTTAACAACAATCACTAATCTCTTTTCCTTCTTCTGGTATCCTTTGCTTACATGGAACAATAAATGACTCAGGAAAAGCCTTGATGCTGTGGACAGCCTTTGTTTTTGCAGCTGTAACCATCTTTTAGAAAGAGTGCCGCAGCTAATTAAGAGGTTTCAAATATTACATTTCAGAATAAACTTTAAAAAATATGAAATTAATGGGAGAAATCTAGATATAATTGATACTTCAACTGGAAATGGCATGCTACCTTACTCCTTCTCCTCTTCCTATTACTGCTGTTGCTGCTGCTGCTGCTGCTGCTGCTACTGCTACTACTACTATTACTACTACTACTACTACTACTACTCCAGCGGTGGGTTGCTCCCAGTTCGGACCAGTTCTTAGAACCGGTAGCGCCGGCGGTGAGAACCGGTAGCAAAATAATTTACAACCCACCACTGTACTACTCATTGCTAGCCAAGACTTTGTCTAAACTTTCCCAGCCATAATTAGGAAATAATTGCATGTTGTGAATTTTCACACATTTCTGCTTTCTCTTTTAAGGTTTAGCCATTCTTGTAGCCTTATGCCTGCACTAAGGTAGTGCTCATTATGAGTTCATTTAATCATGATTTCTCAATTAGCACCATACATTGACTTTACAATCTAATCTAAGCCTCACCTTAATTTAAGCAACATTTATTTTGTGTTTATTGTTTGAACCCAGTCAATTTTAATTCATCGAGAGGTGTGATGACTTGCAGTGTGTGAATTCAGTCACTATCTGCATCAGACCAATAGGAAGTCTTATGGATGAATGATGCAATACAATTTAGAAGGGAGAATTTTTTTCCCCACAGATAAGCATCCATTTGTTATTTTCTAGATGCTGTAATAATTTAGGAGGGTGCCACCTCCCAATTAGCATCAACTTCTGCTATATAGGATGTTTTAACCATTTTGGAGCATGCCAGAGAGGAAGTGTCTACATGTTGTGTTTGTGATTACTCTCTGTGTCTTGGAATATATCTTCACCCCTGAGGATATGTGAGATTAACCTTCAAGTAATATTCAGTTTTTCTCACACATAAAGAAAAATACTGTAATGCACGCCAGCCATAAAATTGTCTGCTTGCATTAAGGTCTTCTTGTTTTAAAGCTCTGTTATAATGTTAGATGCATTTTGGGGCTCAAACAAAAAGAGATGTGCAGGAGAAGTATGAATTAGTCATTTGAGTCAAGATTACTGATCCCTGTTATTTCCCCATAGTTAGAAGGGCATAATTTTGAATAGGCGTTTTTTTCACTCTGGCAAATGAACTGTTATTGCTTTATTTGGCTTGGTTTGGGTGCTTCACTAAGACCCTTGGAACTTTTAATGACCCTTAAGTCCTTAGAACATTTTTTATGTCATCCTAGGACAAGGGTCAACAACCCGCGGCTCTGGAGCAACATGTGGCTCTTTCATCCCTCTGCTGCGGCTCCCTGTTGTCAGTCGGCTCCACAATTGATAGGGCTTTTGGTTAGGACAGGTAGAGGAAAAAGGACGCCGTGCAGGAGGAGACTCTATGGAGGGGGAACCAGATTTCCTGTCAGCAGAGGAAGAAGGACGCTGCGCTAGGAGGAGAGACTATGGTGGGGGAACCGGACTTCTGGTCGGCTCCAGAATTGAACGGGGGGCTTCCGGTTAGGACCTTTGTGGCTCTTTGAGCGTTCAAGGTTGCCGACCCCTGTCCTAGGATAATCAGCTAAACAAGTCACTGAGAGTATAAATTTTCTTAAATAAGAATCTTAGACTTAGGGTCTCTGAATATTTCTATATACAACTCAATTTGCTGCCAGGAGTGATGCCCCCTAATTTAAATGGTTTTAATAAGAGACAAGATTTAAGGTATTAAATACTAACTGCTCATATGGGTAATCCTCATGTTCAGCTTGTAACTTTGTTGATCCACTATTGTTGCATCTTGAAGGACATGTTTGCTCATCCAGTCTGGTGTGAGCCATGGGTTACTGAGTTATAGGGGTTGTGTGCTAAACAAGGTGTCAGATAGCAGTCCTCCTGAGCCTTTGCAGTGGTTGGCAGATGGGCATTTATATGGATGGATGGATGGATAGATAGATTAAAGTTGTATTAAAACAACTTTGGATAAGGTGGGGAACCCTTTTCCAATTCTTATTTCACCATTCCTTTTTTATGGCAATATAATGGTGATGGTAAGGGTAAATAAATTAGTGACAAAGCAATTGGCATAGCTGGTTTCGGTATCAGAGGCCAAGGAGAAAGACTATCAAGCTAGCTCTTTTGTCCAGAGCTGGAGACACAGGAAGCCTGAGACAAGGTAAGTAAATGAACCACTTAAACCACATTTTATCCAGGATTCACATTGAAATCGCATACTGTATCTTTAATTGATTTGGTTTGGCTCATCATATTAATGCAGCAGGTATGTAATGCTGACTAGGTAAGCCTTTAACCCAATCATACAGGTATTTCTTAGGTGGTTGAAAAATGTGTGTCCCTCCTGTTGTGCCCTTCCAAATATTCTGGAGACAATTCCAGAAAAAAAAAGTTGAGTAGCAGAAAAGACCTTGAAGAGGATAGGAGATTTTTATTTTTATTTTTTTTATTTATTTTGTCAAGCATGTATAAGGTAATAGATATAAGTATAAACATGATTATGAGTACAGGAAATGGATACGAATAAATGGGGGACAGTAGGACAGGGATGGTAAGCACGCTGGTGCGCTTATGCACTCCCCTTACAGCCCTCTTAGGAATGGAGTGAGGTCAACGGTAGACAATCTAAGGTTAAAGTTATGGGGTTTGGGGGATGAAACCACAGAGTCAGGTAGTGCATTCCAGGCATTGACCACTTTGTTGCTGTATATTGTATAGATACAGTATATTGTTATATGAACTCCATGCAAATATTCTGTGACTGAAACCTGAATTAATAAGCAGTCAGTAGGAGAATAGGGAATACATAGTGTATGTATAATGTATAATGTACTATATATATATGTGTGTGTATTTGTGTGTTTTTCTTCCTGTCCATTGCCTCACTACAACCTTATGGGGCAAATGTTAGCTGAGAAGTAGTGATTGGTCCAACGTCTTCCAGTGATCTTCAGAACTAAAATACACCTTTAAATCTGTGCCCTGATTTATTTTCAGGAAGTGAATTCATAAAATGGATTTGGGTGGACTGCAAGTTATTGCAGAATAAACACAATTCTGCAATAACTTAACAGCACGCCCAAATGACAGCCAACATCTTTTGCTTGTAGAATTGCATTTTGCAGATCTTGGGAAAATTCCTCTAGCATCTCTTTAGAATATGTGTCTGTAAAACAGATTTTAGTATGCGAGCTGGATACTTTTTCAGTTATAAAAGATACAAGATAGAAAAGACAACTATGGATTGTTTTGAATTTCCCTGGCAGAGTTTATCAAATGCTGTATAAAAAAGTATCATTAGGGTGGTTACACATTGTACTGTCTGCTTTGAATCATAACTACTGTTTGAATGGGCAAAGAGGCTGGCTTTCTATCAAGAATTCTTGAAAGTAGCATCAGTATTTCAATAACATCAGAGTGCAATTATATTTGTTTATTGCAATAATGTGCATGGATGTTATCTTGACTTATTCTTTTTTTTTTTAAAGTAACCTTTTTGTAATTTGTATGGCATTACCTTGATTCTTTAAACTGGCAACCCTCAATTTCATGCTAAGCTTATACAGTTTTGCCTGCACTATTTGGTTAAAAATAATTTAGAGCAGACATAAAATGGCTTAAGTCTTCAGAAGCAAGCCCTCATATTGCCGTTTATTTGATTTAGGCTGAGCTTGTATTATATGCACTTGGATGGTTATAGTTTGACTAGATTCTCATCACATTAAGCCACGGATTGTTCAGTTATGGTTTTTTAAACAATGTAAGTTAATCAACTAAGTAATTGGAAAGAGTAGTGTTAACTCAAAGCCACTTGCTAATCCTCATGATTGAACATAGACTTGAAACTAGTGCCACCCCACCACCCATTCCAAATCTATGGTTAACCTCTGTCCCAGCTATAGAGCTTTGGACAAGTTGCCCTACTTTCTCCACTTGCTTCTTCTCCATTGCCATTTGCTGTATCAGATTGTTAGGTATCATATACACCAGTGGTTCCCAACCTTTTTGTGATCGAGTACCACTTGGAGGTCCCGTACAGTCGCCGCGTACCACCTGGTTCCAGAGAAACTAAATTTCCATAATTGTACCGTTCCTTTTTTGGCCCCGCGCATCCAGCAAATGGATTCTCGGGCCGCTGGGACCAGGTGCGTGGCGTGTGGCAACAGTTGCAAATCGTTGCCAGATTATCTTGTGTTAGGCAGTAAACATTTTTGTGAAGTAAAAAATAACTACCGGTAACTAAAAATCGTTCATGACCCCGAAAGTGTTCGCGTACCACCTGGAAGGCCCTCGCGTACCACTAGTGGTACATGTACCACAGGTTGGGAACCACTGATATACACAATATCCTTGGTGTTGTCAGTAGAATTGTTTTAACTGTATCAGCTGAATACATCATGTATGCAAACCAAAGGCATGGATTATATTCTTTATCAGCTTCTTGGACCTTTGGGCCAGAATTTATCTGTTCTATAGTCCCAACAGAGACAAAGAGCAGACCTATGAGAGTTATTATGGCTTCCAGGCTTAAATATAGGGAGCCGGCTCTTTACAGGGTATACTACCTTTTTCTCTTTTTTAACATCTAAAAGACAATTTAGAACTCATAACTATGCATTAGGATGGTGATTTTTCAAGATATTCTAGATTTTACATGTTACAACTGTGCACTACAGTTACTGTAAATATACAATCCACATGAGGTGATGGTTAGGCAAACTGTTCTAATTGTTGTCTACAAGCACCAAGAATGTCCCCTGGGATACTTACCAGAAAATATTTTTGTTCCCTGGTGGATAACCATAATTAGAAGTGGGAACTAGTGTTCCCACTTCAAAAGTGAAGTAGTGTTCTTTTATGGAGTTTTGATTAATGATGGTCATTTATCATGGAGAAGTTTCATGAGTGGATACTTTGGTTCATGGCCATTTCCCCCCAATATCCAAATGTTGTATTACAGCCATTGTCTTTAACATTAATACATTAGTTCTTCAGTTATATCCAGGCTGACGTGGAATATGAAAATTCTTATTTTGAAATATTGCCTTTTATTATGACCTTTAAATTGTACGTGTAAAAACACATGTGAAAACAAGTTGCCTTGATGTACAATAAATTCCCAATAGTGTAACCCTCCAAATTCTGTTTTATTCCCTTTTATTTAGTACATTGAGTATCATTGTAATGTAATAAATTTAATCAAAAAGAATAAAAAGGTTAAAGAAGGATGAAAAGACTCTACCACAACAGTATGGTTGAAAGAAAGAAAAAATTATCAAGAAAAATCTGTTCAGAAACAGACTCTTCTAGAAAGTAAGATAATGCAAGCTATCAAGTAAGAAAGCACCAGTGAAGGTAAATACCCATTGGATTGTTTAAAGGTAAATGAGAAGGTGCAATTAAAGAGATAAACTGCTCTATGCCAACAAATATAAAAATGTGTGTGTAATTGCTATAGTATAGCTATGCCAAGGAAAGAATATGTAAGAGAACACACTAACTACCAAGCTATTGTAGTAATTTTACACAAGATTGTACAAAATATGGCCATGCTTGGAAAGAGAAATGTTAAAGGAATAATTAGGTTTCAGGAAAAGCAGAGAAATATGGCATAGAAGACTTAGACTTAGAATAACTTTGTCCCTTTGAATGTACACTAATCGGCATACATTAATATGAAATTTCATTGCATACAGCTTTCAGAGGGTCTCCACCTCTAATTTACACTACATAAACATGACTAAACAAACAAACAAACAAACAAACAAATAAATAAATAAATAAATAAATATAAAATTATGCACATACCCACATATATTATATGACACGGAGAAACAATACAAGTCTAGTTCAGATGTATACATGTACATGGCGAGATGTACAGTACACATCATAAGATGTTTTATAAAGAAACATAGATTGTATAAGAAAAAGTGGGTTAACTTTGCTTCAGTGACTGCAGCAGTAGCCATTCTTGATCCTGTGGAAGACATTAAGGTTAATCAGCCAAACACTAATAGTTTTTTAAAATAAATTTTCACGATGAAAAAGAAGCTACAGCAGTTACGACATTCATGAAAAATAATTTTGTTGTTAATTCTCATTTATCACCTTTTCAGGTCTATAAAGCAATGGAAGTCTGAAGAAAGATCATAAGCATATTTGTTGTTTCACTTAGTGATCACTTTGCTTAAAAACCAATTTGCAATTCTCAGTTGTGGTCACGAAACGAGGATCATCTGTATTGTGTCTTATAAGAATGGTAGGAAAAGTCTGCTGCTGTCTGTTTTCGAAGGATTGAAACAAAGAAACTTGCTAGAATACTTGGTTACATCATTGACGCTTCAGCTAAGATCTATCTATTCTGTTTCCTGTATCCCATTATTTCTTCACAACACATATTGGTAGATTTAGGAAAATTAAGGTAACATACCAGGGATTTTTTGGTAATGTGCTTTAGAAGACCAGAATCTTTTTTTTTTAAACTATTGATTTGACAATATTGGAACCAAATAAAGACACATCAATTTTAAATGATATAGATCAGTGATGGCGAACCTTGGCATGGGTGCCACAGGTGGCACGCGGAGCCATATCTGAGGGCACGCGAGGCTTTGCCCTATGTCAACTCCAGCACGCATGTGCATGCTGGCCAGCTGATTTTTGGCCTTCTGGAGGGGGGGGAGGCCATTTTCACTCGTTGGGCTGTTTTTTGCCCTCCCCAGGCTTCAGGAAAGCCTCTGGAGCCTGTGGATGGCGAAAAACGCCCCAACAGGCCAACTGGAAGTTCGGAAATGCGGGGGCAGTGCAGGGGGGTTGTGTGCGCATGCACAAGGGGAGGCCATTGCATTATGGGTGTTGGCACGCGCCATCGCGCATGTGCGCGCCCTTTTGGCACCCAAGCAAAAAAAGATTCGCCATCACTGATATAGATAAATCCCTTAAATAAGAATGTACTCTTTGATTGCTTGAATATTTCCCATTCCCTTAAGAGGACAATATCCATATCTCTTTGATAAAAGTAGCATGTCCAAAATAGGAATGCTACCTATTACTAAACATGGTAGATGGCATTCTCCTTTCTCAAGCTGAAGAACCACTGAAGCTAGGCAATGGTTTCATGAATCACTGCAGCTGCATGTTTTTAATATGCAGCCTGTTTTCCACAGTTCATAGAAACATCACATGACTTCAGAGGTTCATCAGCCTGAGGAAGGAGAATGGCATGTGCTTCAACTCCTTCAACTGCTTCAACTGCTTCAACTCCTACCCTCAAAATGAGGCTATAGAGCACTGCACACCAGAACAACTAGACACAAGAACAGTTTTTCCCCGAACGCCATCACTCTGCTAAACAAATAATTCCCTCAACTGTCAAACTATTTACTAAGTCTGCACTACTATTAATCTTCTCATCGTTCCCGTCACCCATCTCCTCCCACAAATGACTGTATGACTGTAACTTTGTTGCTTGTATCCTTACAATTTATATTGACTAGTTCCTAATATGATTTGATTGCTTATTTGTACTCGGACTATCATTAAGTGTTGTACCTTATGATTCTTGACGAACTTATCTTTTCTTTTATGTACACTGAGAGCATATGCGCCAAGACAAATTCCTTGTGTCATAAGTTATGAGTTCCAACTTACATCCAAATTCAAGTTAAAGAATGAATTCATTCTTAGCCCAGGGCCCGTATATCAAGCAAGAATTGTGCATTGAAGCTTAAATACATTATAAATTGTTGACTTAAACTTTCACTGTATGGAAGCAAGGAAATAATAAATGTAATCAGTTAAGTCCAGAATTTAAACTCTCAAGCAAATACTTGACCACGATTCATTCTTTTGTGCTTTCATGAAGGAGTTAATAGAATTTCCTCCCCCCCTCCCAGTCTTTAATTTAGGCTCATTGTTATACAAAAACGGTTAGCCTGGGTAAAACCGCACCTTGAGCACTGATGTAAACTCAGTTTTTCAAAGTACATTAAAATTTGCCATACTTTTCCCTTGACGATTGGGAGATTTGCATCTGGTAGCGATTCACTCAGCCGAATGGAAGAATGCTCTCCTTAGAGTGCTGATCAGCGGACACATGACATTTGCAAAGTGCAGTTTGCCCACTTGAGTGCCAGGGCAAACTGGAAGAAATTCTGTGCTTCCAATTTCATCAGAAACGTAGGGAATATTGCAAATGACACTACCAAATCAACTGTAAATAGATGATAATTTGATTGACATCTGGAAAGCTGTCACAGGCTGAGCAGCCCATAACAGGAACATTTACCGAATGCAAAGGCAGCTTTCAAGTAAATCACTTTTTGTCCAGTGGGGCCCAGCCAGATTATAATTGCATGTCCTTCCCTTCATTGCAAATTCCCCATTACCATTACCAGCAGTGTCTCATTTATAGGAAGGTTGTCTTCCAAATATTCACAGAGACTCACCGTTAACTCGTCCCCTCCCTCTTTGCAGTTACTAATTTTGTAGGATTATCAGATGTTTACTTTTCTGCATTTTAATAAATCCTATTAACTATTTGCCCCCTTCCCAGCAGTTGTGTTCCTGGTTAGCTATTGTTCGCATAAATGACAAAAGAGAGATCCTTTAGAACACTATAGAAAAATTGTCAAGATAACAAAATAACAATGGAAATATTACTACTACCTTCAAATGAATAATATTCTTTAGGCTCTTTTTGTCAAAGCAGGACATTGACTAACATAAAGATTGCCATGTTCTTTAACCCATTAAATATTTGCAAAGCAAAGTTGCTTTTGTATTATGCATGGAAGGGGTTAGCCATACATTTTGAAGACTCAAGACAGTTCAATGTGGAATACTCTGGATAAGGAAACAAAGTGAAACTCACCTTTAAATTTATTTTGCTGGCTATGCATGTCTATATGTTTAATACAAACTGAAAAGAGCAAAATGTATATTGAAACAAGTGACATGCTCTGAGAACTGAATGGATAGTTTGATATTTTGCCATAGAGCTTGCAAAGCAATAGTGAAAGGTTCTATATGCGTTATTATTTATTTATTTTAAAACCTTTATATAGCCGCCCTTTTTATGAGCAATATTTTCCTTAAGGATCAATGCTTTTAAATTTTAGTAGAATTTACCAACTACTGACATCTGTGTTTTCCTGGTTATCTTCTGAAATATTGCAATCATTGCATTCATTTAGGATTAGTGTTTAAACTTTGCTCTTTTGTATACATTTCACTAATTCAATTCGATCCTAAATCATAAGAACTAAAATGGTAATTATTGGCCAGAACAGAAAAACAAAATGAACAGGATGTAAGTAGATGGAAATAATTGTTCCTGTTGTTATTAACTTTTCCTTATATAATGTTTTCTTCTTCTTCTTCAAGGAAACGAAAAGCTTAAATTCCAATGATTGGAAACTGTTGTTCTGCTTTTAACTTTATTTGCTTTTTGTATTATTAAGAACCCACTTCTTCTTGTGTTCTTGGCCCAGCCTATTGCAATCTCAGAAGAAAACAAGAAAACAAAATAAAAAACAGAGTCACTTCTCTCACTTGTACAAAGCTTGCTGCAGAACAAGTGTCAGATGATTTGATAGAAGTGACATGAAGCTAAATGGAATAGGAAAAGTTGTAGGAATACACTGTTAGTCCATTAGTTTGCACTAGCAGCTTGTTTTACTAAGGAGCTCTCTAATGGGTTCTTGGCAATAATTACTATCTCTCTTATGCTATCCGACATGACAGGCATTTGCTGGAGTTCCAGCTAATACACATGCAATCTAAAGGCTCTGGTGTGATGTAGCTTTGGCTAAGAAATGAATTACTAGTTTTAGGTTGATTTTTTTCCCCCCTTTCAATAAAAGGAGGAGTCCAGTGTGGTGGACTGTCATGTTATTTAGCATATTAAATATTTATGCGAGAAGATAGATGTATACTACATATTTCTGGCTTATGAGTTTAATGCTATTTCAGGCCAAGGAAAAAGTTTTTTGTAGAGGATATTTTTCTTCTAAGCCTAAAAACAGAACCATAAACCTCCACCATCCTTAAATGCAACAACCATTTTAAGTTGTGTGACTTAGTTGTATAGACCTGTAAAGTACCTTTTAAAAAGCCTCTTATTTACAGTTTTATTTTACAGCTTTCAAAATCTGATTTATAATACTATCCATCCCCCCAAAAAGTAAGTGTGTGTGTGTGTGTGTGTGTGTGTGTGTGAAGGAGAAACACAAGCTGAGGAAGATTCTGTATTGTTGGTGTTTTATGGGACTCTGTGACATGTTTCAGCAGCTGCATCGTCGTCATCATTATTACTATACCTTTTCTCTAGGAGATTAAGGCTGCTTACACGGAGGGTCTTCACTTTATACTCATGATTAAGTAATAAACTTGAATGGATGCTTCCCTTAGTGCATTTTCTACATAACAGCTATCTGCTTCTTCCTGGAAGTCATGCATTTCTAGCCTAAAGGCAATATAGCAATAGCAATAGCACTTAGACTTATATACCGCTTCACAGTGCTTTACAGCCCTTGACAGAGTCAGCCTATTGCCCCCAACAATCTGTGTCCTCATTTTACCGATCTTGGAAGGATGGAAAGCTGTGTCAACCTTGAACCGGTCAGAATCGAACTGCTGGCAGTCAAAAGAATTAACCTGCAATACTGCATTCTAATCACTGCATCATCACGGATAGGTAGTCGTTGACTTACAACCATTTGTTTAACAATTGTTTGAACTTGAGACAATCCTAAAAAGTGACTTACAACTGATCTTTGCACTTACAACCATCATAGTGTCCCTGTGATCACATGACCAAAATTCTGACACTTGACAACTGGCATGTATTCATGATAATTGCAACATCCTGGGGTCACATGACTGCCGTTTGTGATGTTCCAAGGGAGCTTCCAATAAGTAAAGTCAGTGGGGAAGCTGAATTCACTTAACAACTGTGTGCTTCACTTAACAGCCGTGGGAAAAGGTAATAAAATCAGATATGACTCACTTAACAAACACAGCACTTAATGACAGAAGTTCCAGTCCCAATTGTGGTAAGTCAAGGATTATCTGTAAATATATTGCGTGAGTTCAGGGGTGGGTTCCACTTACCTTCGCTACCGGTTCGCACCACGACGTTTCGCGCATGCGTACGTTCTTCCGTGTGATTTGGCTTCCGTGCATGCTCAGAAGCAGGAATGAGCCCGAAACACAGCTGAGGAGCTCATCAGCTGTGCTTCAGGCGAAAAAATAAAGGTCAGAATTCACCCGTGTGCGGGCGGGCAGGCCATTTTTCAAGCCGCAAAAGGGAAAAATTGGTAAAAAATCCAAAAAAAAGATGGCGGTCTGCACGGACCGGCACCAACAGTGACGTCACCAGCAGGTCGCCACTGGTTTGGGAGATCCGGTCCGAACCGGGAGGAACCCACCCCTGGGTGAGTTCCCAACACTGACTTCAATGATTTAAAAGAACGTCAGTAATTCATGATTTCCGTCTGTTATGAGAATTCTGGCATTGAATCGTTGCATTTCCAGAGACAATTCACATTTTCAGGTGGAAGGAACTCTCAGATAATCAAAGGATGGTGTCACCAGAGGCTTGCAGTTATAAATCTGAACTTTATAATTATTTTTTGTGTGGAAGGAACCTGTTTTAACCCAGAAGTTGCAATTCCTGAATTCAGAATATATTCAAGGCTTACTTTAAAGGAGTTATCTGAATTGTTTCATCTGCTGTTATCCACTATAGCACTTAATAAAGGAGCACAAATAAATCCTGATTTGCCATAATTTTAAGACAATTAAGACAACAGCACTTTTGTTTCCATTTTTTTTTAAGAAGAAGGAATATCCATTTACTGTAGGAACAAATCTGAAAGGGTAGGACAAGGCAGTCAGTTACTGGCCAGCTGCTAAAACTGATGGGTAAGGAGTTCTTTGTACTTGGTAATTGACTAGAAAGGTCAAGCACCAATTTGCTGGTGGTTCCTAGACTTGTAAAGTTGCTTATTCTCATAATCTCCTGGCATCTCTAAAATCTACAGACGAAGGAGAGTAATTCTCAGATGAATTTTAAAGTGGTATCAGAAAAAGTGGATTACCTGGCAGTGCTGTTATATATAACGTGAACCCAGCTAGACAACAAACCATAATATGATTTATTTGCTTTAGACATGACATGTTATAGGAACAGAATGGTGGTTGTGTTGGATTAACTTCATTATAGAGGATTGCTTGTTGCATGAACTTAACTCATGTATGCAAATGAATGTACAGTATATGTGATCCACACTATCTAGGCCAGTGATGGCGAACCTTTCTTCCCTCGGGTGCCAAAAGCGCGTGCGCGTGCGCTGTCACGCACGTGTGAGTGCCCACACCCATAATTCAATGCCTGGGGAGGGCAAAAACGCCCTCTCCCGCCCCCGCAGAGGCCCTCTGGAGGCCGGAAATGGCCCATTTCCTGACTTCCGGTGGGCCTGGTAGGTCTGTTTTTTGCCCTTCCCAGGCTCCAGAGGCTTCCCTGGAGCCTGGGGAGGGCAAAAACACCCCCCCCCGGAGGACCTCTGGAAACCTAAAATGCCCTCACAGAGCCTCCACACGAACCAAAAATCAGCTGGCCGGCACGCACATGCATGCTGGAGTTGAGCTAGGGCAATGGCTTGCGTGCCCGGCAGATATGGCTCCGCGTGCTACCTGTGGCATGCGTGCCATAGGTTCGCCATCACTGATCTAGGCACAGGATTGTCTAATGCTGCAAAAAGAAATTTGGGTTCACATGTCTTTTCTCAGTGGTGATCTTGAGTTAGCTATATACTTCTTAAACCAGACATAAATGATTAATTCATTCCTAAGATAAAATAGGCAACTAATAGGCTATTATTCCTGACTTTTTGAAGGAAATAGAAAATTCAAATGTGCTAGTGCAAATTTCCTTAAAGTAAAAAAATGAATAATTCTTTCTATACCTATGGGAGATATATGGATACAGAAATTCAAGGATTGGTACAGATAGTAACCCTACCACTACTTCCTCTTTTGCAATCATTCTAAAATATTATTATTGCACTTAACAGATAACCACTGTTACCAGAACATGTAATCCTTTCCATGGTTCCTACTACTAATAGAGGTAGTGATGAGAATTGGATATAAATTTGAAAGAAGGGCATAGAAATCCTGAATATTTGCATCTTTTTGAATGTATTAATTACCTATCTCTGAAATTAGTATCCAAGTCAAAGCACATATAGTAAATGACACTATTTAAAAGGTAAGATTGGTTATTGATTAGACCTATTTTATGTCTTCTTTGTTATTCTGGGTGTTAGCATAGCTGGGTTGCTACCTACCACCTTGTTTCCCTCACATGTATAATTATAATAAAAATTAAGTGACTTTTAAAATTAATTTGTTAGAGTCATCGTATGATTTTCTTTAAAAAAATCATTTTGATCACACCACGTAGAATAATTTTGCAATTCTTTCTTACATCCGTTATACTTGCTGCATTTTGCCAGACTCATAAAGACTAAACAGTGTAAGTATTCCTTATGCAGAAAGTGCTTCATCTTTTTGGAGCAGTTTAAAAGGTGAAACACAAGGCAGATCATATACTCTGATCTTGCACTGACACTCTTGGCAAGGGGTGGGGGTGGGGTTAGCCTTTGGCGTCAGACTACCTTTGAAGGTTTCAGTATTGTCTCTACAAGTCTGTAACAATTAAGAAAAGCAGATTTTGTTATAGGAGGTTCTGAGCTATAGTTTTAAAGCTCGGGTTAAAAAAAAAAGATCTGCACTTAATTAATTTACTGTCATAAGAAGGTGTGCTTTTCTCTGTTTGCATTCCTTAACATTCTTCTAAGGCTTCCTATAGTAGTGAAAGTTGTATTGCGGCAGTATTTGCTGCATCCGAAGCAGAACATCCAGATTCAGTCGCTGTTGTGTTCCATACAGTATCAAACTTGTGAACTCTCAAGCTTCCTCTTTCTGCTATGTATTCAAGATGGACAGTGATTAATATTTCTTTCTTTCTTTCTTTCTTTCTTTCTTTCTTTCTTTCTTTCTTTCTTTCTTTCTTTCTTTCTTTCTTTCTTTCTTTCTTTCTTTCTTTCTTTCTTTTGGCAAACATGTGCAGGATAGTAGTTGTTTGTATAAACATAACATAAGTAAAAAGTTCCGATAAAAGAGGACAGTAGGACAGGGACGGTAGGCACAGTGGTGCGCTTATGCACCACTTTATATGTATTTATATGTATTTATATGTTAGGGTGTAGGTATATACATATGTATGTTATAGCATGTCTATATGTGTGTCATGTATGTGTATACTTTTGAGAGCAGGCAACAGAATTTCATTTTTAAAGAGTGCCACTGTGCCCACAATAAAAAAAAGGCAATAAAGGTTATCTTATTTATGGTGTGGATCAGCCTTCTCAACATGGGACCTCCCAGATACTGGAGGACTACCTCCAGGTATCTGGGAGGTCAAGGACTACCTGTATTCAGGTAGTTCTTGACTTACAACCATTCATTTAGCTGCCATTCAAAGTTATAATGGCACTGAAGAAAAGGCACTTATTACCGTTTTTCACAGTTCCGACCATTGTACCATCCATGTGTTACTAACTGAACAAGTGCAGTGATTCACTTAACAACTGTGGCAAGAAAGATCGCAAAATGTGGCAAAACTCACTTGTCAACTGTCTTGCTTAACAATGGAAATGTGGCGCTCCATTGCGGTTGTAAATTGAGAACTACCTGAAATTTAAAAAAAAAGTGTGCTTGAGTGCTTTACTTTTCACTTCCTTGAATTATTTTAGGCAGGAGAGCAGTAAGCTCTTTTTTACTTTTTGGGATCTTTGTTTTGTTTTGCTTCAATTTTAAGGATGTCATGAATTTTCATCCCGGAATCTTTTGGCATTCTATTAATGAAATATAGAATCCATTAAATCTATTATTTATTTTTATCACATAACCATAATAATTTTTTAATTTTATTTTATAATACAAAAAATCCATTTTCAATTTAAACAATGTGTTGTCAGAGTGCTTATACATACATACATACATCAATATTATACTTTCAAATTTAATTATATTCATTTAATAATTTTAACCTTTTTAACATCTTCCATTTTAATATTAATCATACAGCCTTCAAATCAACCAAAAAGGGATTTTTTTTCTTTTACTTTCTCATATTTATCATATTTCCCCCAGTTTTACAATCAAAACCATGCTTCCTTCTTTCCTCTCCTCCTCTCCCTCCCTACTTCCCTCCTTCTCTCCTCCTTTCTCTCCTTTGCCATTTCCATCTCTTCCCTTTCTTTCCCTCTCTTCTTTTCCCTCTCTACCTCTTCCTTCCTTCATCCTCTCTTTTCGGCCTTTCGCCTCTCCTCTCCTCTACTTCCCTCCAATCCCCTCCACTCCTCCGTTCTTCCCAATGTTACTTTCAGTTATTTACCATCTACAATTTATTTCTCGATATATTACTAAAAACAAACAGATTTAATATTATAAATTACATTGATGATATTAATCATCACATTTTTTATTACATAACCATATGAAATACTGGAGACACAATATCTTGTTGGTCTGATGATATTTTTTTCCTTTTAATTTTGAATGTAAATTTTCAAGAACAAATTCAGGATTTGAGTTAAAGTCCAAATCAAATCTTGTTTTTCTGCTTGAAAAAGGTTTTTCCAACTTTGTTTAGCAGGTATGTAATCAATTAGATTTCATTCTTAGTCATCTGGTAATGTCCATATAAAAAGCTGTCTTTTAGGTTGTTCAAAGAAAGACTAAATATCGAGGTTATTAGAGGAACTCTATGTGTCTCCTTTTTGATAGCATACATCAAAGCCTAATCCTCCATAATTTCAGATGCTCTTTTATTTCAACATTAACATACTAGTTCTCTATTACAAGTGTGAAGATTTTGAGGGGCATCATGTATATACTATATCAGGAACCATATAACTATTGAGCTTCTGCAGTTCCTCTGTAGTTGAGGATAGACCTGGACCACCATGAAATGGATTGGCTTGCCTTGAACTTGAATTGACATAATTTTGTCACGGTTGTTAAGTGAATCTGGCTTCCCCATTGACTTTGCTTGTCAGAAGGTCGCAACAAATGATCATATGGTCCCTGGACACTGCAGCCATCCTAAATAAGAGTCAGTTTATTTTATTTATTTTATTGTTTTTATTTATTTGTCAAACACGTATAAGATAACAGATATAGGAATAAACATGATTATGAATACAGGATAAGGATATGGATAATATGAAATTTTAAAATTTATAATTTGACATGATGTAAAAGAAATTACTCAGTGACACCTAAACATGAAACTTGGTATGCTCTTCCTGCAAAGCCATATGTGGTGATGCCCTGGGTTTCAAGCCTCCTGACTAAAGCTCAGAAGAAACTCTCCAGACAGTGGACCTGGGAAGCTAGATAAAAAATTTCCCCTTCCCTTCCCCTCCCATTCTCTTCCTATCAGGGGCGGGTTCCTAATTTTTTTACTACCATTCTGTGGGCGTGGCTTATTTTGTGGGTGTGGCTTGCCAGCCATGTGACTGGGCGGGCGTGGCTTCTCGGACTGCTGAAGGGAGGGGAACTGAGATAGGTCCTGCTGCCCGTTCCCCCTCCCCTCAGCAGCTCGAGAAGCCTCAAATGTGCGAAAATACCTAGGATCATCACCACGTGTTCTTGGCTTCTCGGACTGCTGAAGGGAGGGGAACTGAGATAGCTCCTGCCGCTCATTCTTTCAGCGTCTCACGCGCTCCCTCAGCCATCCTCCCCTGCTTGGACTCACTGTGGGGGAGGAAGGCAGCACATGAGCAGTGCCGGAAACTCGGCTTCTGGGCATGCGCAGAAGAATTTTTTTTAAAAAAAAATGGCGTCGCCCAGGCACCGGCAACCGACCGCACCGGTACTGTGACATCACCAGCGGGCCGCTACCGGTGCTATAGAGTGGACCACACTGGTAGGAACCCACCACTGCTTCCTATAGCTACCCAACTCAACCAAGTGATTCTGAATCTTAATTCAGAGAGTCTTTATTGCATACTGGAATGAAGCTCTTTTAAGTGCTGACTGCCTTCTGTCAACATGAGGGTTTTATGCCCTCTTATACCCAGTGCAATTTAAAACCCGCTGCTTCTTTTTCTTCCTTCTCCCATCGCTTATTAGACATTGCTACTTAGACTTGGTCCCAAGTGGCTATTGCTTGTTGACATAATCAGCATTCTTGCTATGGGAAACTCTAACCCCTAAAGTAACTCATACGCAAGGTTTCTTACCTTCAAAACCTACCAAGCGTGTCCCATAATTTCCAAAGTGTTTTAATTCCAAAGTTTCAACTGCAAAGTTTAAAGTGAATAAAACATTTTGACCTGTAAAATGATGCATAGGTTAAAAGAATGATTTTTTTCTCTCTCGTTTAAAAGTCAAGACTGCTATTACTATGGCAAGCCACTAACATAAAAAGCAAAAACTGTGTATCTACCCAATGGACCTGGGCAGAATGATGCTTTCTGTAACTAAGTAATGAGCCCAAACCAAATGTGTTTACCATCATAAAAAGGCACTGCTTGTAGAGCAGAAAAAATTAATGGACCAATGGTCTAATTCAGAAGAAGATATTTTATGTTATGTTTGGAATTTCTGTGTTCCTACATGTGAAAGTTTTCAGAAAGTGAAGTAAGTACCTTTTGTTTCAAACTTCAATTAAAAATAATATATTAGGTAAATATTCTGCTTTTGATTAGATGATCCTTACAAGAACTTGTAATAATACACCTGGCTGTAAGCAACAGCACCCAGTAGTCCTTAGGACTTGGACAATGCTTACTATCAAAATATTATTTCCTGTGTTCTCCCACTTTAACACAATTCTAGTTGGGGGTCTTTCTGGGAGGGGAATGAAAACAAACTTCACATAGCAGTGAACTCCTCAGTCAATGGAAGATCTGTCTCTTTCTTCCCCTGTTAACATTTCATGGGAGCAAAGGTACAATCTATCAAAGGACCTTTATCCTCAGGTTGATGTAAAAGCCAGTCTGTGCATTCCTTTAACTTGGTAGATCCTGGGCATTCCTGTAGCATGGTGAGTGTTTGATATTTCCAAATGTTAACCAGAGTGTTTCTCCATCTGTTTTTAAAAGAGTTTTCTAGACTAGCTTTACTAATAGATATCAAGGACCAAATAACAGTTGAGCAATGCATGGTATCCATAAATGTCACGACTTGTCAATTAATCTAGATTTGTGACATTATTGAAATAATAGAAGAAAACTGAGACATGCTGGTGTATTCTCTTCTTCTTTGTGTTATTCCCTTGCAATAGCATGTCTCATGTCCTCCTCGATGCGATCCATCCAATGTTTCTTGAGTCTGCCATGAGATCGCTGGCCATCAGGGTCCAGGCACATGGCTGTTCTGCCCACCAAGTCTTCTTTGCTGCTGGGTGTCTTCTATCATGTCATATTTATATGGCAGTAGTGAAAGAAAGAGTTTTGTCATCTCTGTTCTATAGCATTTGTCATCAAATTCATGGTAAGTTGAGGAGATCAACAATCAGCAGCCAGTTCCAGAGTAGCTGGATGAACCAATATCTGAGGAGCCCCAGGTAATAAAAGAGGGGCTATGTGGTAACCTGAAGGCACAGCTGCCGTCCGTGTCTCAAGATGAGGTGTCTGAAGAGGAAGAGCCTCCCCCACTTGCTGTGTGGAGTGGTGAGCAGAGCAAAGGCATTCTATGGGGCTCCTTGCTAGAAAGGATCCATGTCCTTCCTAATGAACAACATTGAAGTTTCTTTTATTCAAAAAAAGCAGTAAGCTCAAGTCTCTCCTTTGATGACAACCCTATTTTAATCCACTCTGTCTGACTTGATTTTTTGACTTGAAATCCCTTGGCTCCGACTTAGAATCTAGACTGACTGGCAAACTTTGGCACTATTTTGACTTTGGACTACCCTTTGGATAGTTGTACCCAGGAGTGGGTTCTAACTTATCTCGCCGCCGGTTCGCTTCCTCCCGCGCAGTGTGGGCGTGTGCGCATTGTGCATGTGTGGCCGTGCCGTGCGTGTGCAGTCCCGAAAACCAAGCTGCGCATGCGCCGAAGCAAAAAACAAAATTGGAGCCGGTTCGGAGCGTGGCCAACCGGCGATCGCTCCCGGTTCGGCGAGCGGGAAGAAATTCCCGCTACCGGTTCTACAGAACCAGTCCGAACTGGGAGCAACCCACCTCTGGTTGTACCTGCTGTTTTGTATTTGGAACTCTCATATATCAAGCTTGCCGTGTGTGTGTGTGTGTGCATTTCAACTCACATTTCCTTGATTATTATTTATTTTACAGACTTAACAGTAAAACCTGCAACTACTTCTCTCTGTGCTTATGCATGCTTGGCTTTGGACAAGCCATTTACCTCTGATATCTTGGATGGATCATTTAGAACTGCTTTAAGATAAAGTTATAAATTTATACCTTTTGTATTGACTTCATGGTAAACTGTACAGATTAGACTGTAAGTGGGACCACAAACTCCATTGCTAAGTGATACATTTGTAAAGCAAAAAAATAATAATCACACCACCATACTAATTTACTATGGCAGTTCTGAAAATTCCAGTTGCGGTTGTGAAGCATGCTTAGTCATTAAACATAATGTCATATGACCACAACTTGTGGCTTCCTATAGGCTTCCCCATTGACTTGTTCAGCATCGTGTAACTTTGAACAGTCACTGACTGAATTGTTGCTAAGGGAGAGCTATCTCTACTGATATATTTCCCTGTGTTCCTTAGCTGCAGTAGTTTGATTTGCTTGTGCAGCAAGGAGATTTGATGGAATGTAGGAAGGAGGTGGATTTCCAGGAGGGACGGGGTGCATTCCAGAGCAGTAAAAGGAAATACTGCCCGGATATTATATCTGAGAGAAAGAGGGTGAAGGCAGCCCCCCTCCCCTAATAGTTCACAGAGTGCATTCTAGGTACAGAGTGCTCAGTTTGTCAAGATTTTGTCTATAGTTATGGCACAATAAAGAACTCAACTTGGAAGAATCACCATGTGTCATTCTTGGTTTGGGGCTTGACAGATGTCATAGTTTTGACGTGTCAAGTGGTATATGTGTGCAAATAATTATTTTCTTTCATATCTGGCAAAGATATATTGTCTATAGAATATTGTCTATATAATTGTCTATAGAACTGCAGAAAAAACAATTATTGCCAACCTGCCTTCCATTGAAGACCTGTATATTGCACGAGTCAAAAAGAGGGCCGTGAAAATATTTACAGACCCCTGGCATCCTGGACATAAATTATTTCAACTCCTACCCTCAAAACGACGCTATAGAGCACTGCACACCAAGACAACTAGACACAAGAACAGGTTTTTCCCGAATGCCATCACTCTGCTAAACAAATAATTCCCTCAATACTGTCAAACTATTCACTAAGGCTGCATTACTATTACTATTAGTCTTCTCATCGTTCCTATTACCCACCCACCCAGGAGCCGAGGTGGCGCAGTGGTTAAAAGCAGCACTGCAACTACTTCAGTGACTGCTAGTTCAGCAGTTCAGCTGTTCAAATCTCACCAGGCTCAAGGTTGACTCAGCCTTCCATCCTTCTGAGGTCGGTAAAATGAGGACCCAGATTGTTGGGGGCAATATGCTGAACTCTGTAAACCGCTTAGAGAGGGCTGTAAAGCACTATGAAGCGGTATATAAGTCTAAGTGCTATTGCTATTGCTATCTCCTCTCAGTTTTGATTGTATGACTGTAACTTGTTGCTTGTATCCTTACAATTTATATTAATATTAATTGTTTCCTGATTGCTTATTTGTACCCTATGACAATCATTAAGTGTTGTACCTCATGATTCTTGACAAATGTATCTTTTCTTTTATGTACACTGAGAGCATATGCACCAAAGACAAATAACTTCTGTGTCCAATCACACTTGGCCAATAAAGAATTCTATTCTATTCTATTCTATTCTATTCTATTCTATTCTATTCTATTCTATTCTATTCTATTCTATTCTACTCTACTCTACTCTACTCTACTCTACTCTACTCTACTCTACTCTACTCTACTCTACTCTACTCTACTCTACTCTACCACCTTAATAGATGTTGGTTGAATATTAGAAAATTTTATCTGATGGAGCTTTTTTAGTAATATCACAATGCCATTACATAAATCAATAGAGGTACTGCTTACAACAGTTCTTTTAGTGACCGTTCAAATTACAACAGCACTGAAAAATGACTTACAATAGGGGTGTCAAACTTGTGGCCCGTGGGCCGGATGCGTCACATGCTGGCCACGCCCACTCCCGTTTTATCAAAGGGAAAAAAGTTGTGATACGTCACGTGACGACAACGTGTCATCGTGAGTTTGAAACCTCTGACTTATGACAATTTTTCACATTTACAACAGTTGCAGCATCCCCATGGCTACATGATCAGAATTCAGATGCTTGGCTGACTCATATTTATGATGGTTGCAGTGTCTTGGGATCATGTGATCACCTTTTGCAATCTCCTGACAAGCAAAATCAATGGGGAAGCCGGATTCACTTAACAACCTTGATATTAACCAAATAACTGCAGTGATTCACTTAACAGCGGTGACAAGAAAGCTCGAAAAATGAGGCAAAACTCACTTAACAAATGTCTCGCTTAACAACAGCAATTTTGGGCTCAATTGTGGTCATAAGTCGAGGACTATCTGTAGCCAGCGAAAACAGAGCTCGGGGGGGGCACACACTGGTAGTTTTCATTGGCAGGGGGTTGGACTCTGTTTTCGCTGGCAGAGGGCTAGCAAAACAAACTAAAAGCAAAACAAAACAAAAGGAAAAATGTTTTCCCTTTTGCATTTGAGCATCCAAGAAGGGACAGGAAAGGGGAAAGAGAAAGAGGAAAAACAAAGAAAAAGAAAGAAAGATGGGAAGAAAGCAAGGAAGGAAAAATAAGGAAAGAGGGGAAGGAAGAAGAAAGAATGAAGAGGGAAGGAAAAAGAAGGGAAGGAAGGAAATTATAATGAAAGTGAGGGAGGATCTGAGGGAAGTCCTGCCTTAGCACTTGGCCACTACAGATTCCCCCAACATGAGTGACGTTGAGCTGGCCACGCCACCCTGGTCCCAGCCCCCCAAGGTCAAACACAACCGTGATGCGACCCTCAATGAAATCGAGTTCGACACCCCTGCCTTAAAGGGACATGATATTATTCATCCTCAACTGCTAATATATATATTTTGCTGCATAGGTCCATACTTTAATCTTCTACTTGAATATAATTGGTTTAGAAAAAATATTAACCTACCACCATGCTAGTTCTTCAGCTGCTATTGTGTTTGTAGCCTACATGATTTGGCTTTGGAAGGATTATGCTAATGGTACACCCACACCTATACAATGTCTGATGTGCTGGTTGCTATTTTCCTGCTATCACTATCATATTCAGGCAAATAGCAGTTTCAAACAGTGATTAAAGCAGATTAAAAAAAATCAAATTTGTCCTTGCCATTGTATAGAAAATTGTTAATTTTGAAAAAAGCTCTTTGTTCTTCCTAGTTGATGACTCCATATTTTTAAATGCCCGCGTATTAAATATGGCAACACATTCAATGTTACATTTAGTTTAGTCCAGAGACTATTAGTTGCCTGAGGTCACATTGTGCATTTGCTGTAGAGATGATATTTGAATCAGATACTTCCTATTCATAAAGCTTTGGAATTAGGAAATTATTTTGATATATATACCTAAACTGATTTGATTTATATACCTATGAGCACATGCAAATTACGTTTGGACTCTAATTATTATACTGTACATAACAACTTCACTTAGTTTAGAAGTATTGAAATCCAGAATGTGCATGAATTCTAATTAACATAGATAATATCAATTATGCATACTGAAATCCAACAGAAAGAGAGGAGAAGGTTGAGAAAGCTCAGTAGTGGGTTTCACTTACCTTAACTACCGGTTCAGAACTGTGAACGCACATGTGTGCTTGCGGCGCTCGCGTGTGGCACTTCTGCACATGTGCAGATCGTCCATGATGACATCCGGGTGGGTGGTCGGAGCCTCCCGCCGCTACCGGTTCGCCCAATTCAGGGCGAACTGGTAGCAACCCACCACTGAGAAATCTGCTATATCAATTATTTTAAAATGGGTTTCTTATAACCATAATGAACAAATATTATACAGGCTTTGTCAGTCTGATTTTTGTGTAAACAAAGAAAGCTGCGTTAGAATTCAACACTCATTTTAAGACTATTCTGTTCATTAAAGGAACAGTTTTGAAGATTATGTTTGGTTTGGATTTAATTTCTATGGCAGTTAGGTATGCGAGGTTGTGCTATGCAAATAATGTTATATTTATTCTTCCAAAGATTATGGTTACATGCAACATCTGAATTTGATGTTTTGAAACCGAGTTCAAGAAATTGAATACAAATCATTATCCCATAATTACCCTTTTTATTGGCTTATTTGTTACTTCTGTAATTAACTCATTTCAGTATTTGATGTTCAGTCACTGGTTGGCTTCATCTTTCTCATGTACAACACAGCATTGTATACAAGTTAAGTAATGCTCTTAGAATATCATTGAAATGATGAGTTTTTCGTAATGATTTTTAATATCAATCTCTCTCCTGTTTATCCTCATATTTTGACCATGAATCCCCCACTCATCTTACTGGAAACCTCAATGCGTTGTTATGAATGAAAGTCATGTATGCAAAGTTAGATTTTGACCAATATCCTTAAAAGACTTAATGTAATTTTAAGTTTTATATTTCAAGAGCTGTTTGTCTACTCTTTAATTCAGGTGTACATTGCCAATGAACAATGTTAAATTCTCTGTATTTGGCTATATTGCACATTATGGATATATACAGTATATAATTTTATTCTGTATACATTTTAAAAAAACTAATATTGCCCTCTATGCCCTCAAGTAATTTGATAGAATATCTCCACAGTAGTAAAATTCAATAAAAAACCAGAAGAAAAACTCAGATACTTTAAAATGATTTTAAAGAGAACTGTAATAAGGTAAACATGTGTGTATACACTCACACACGCATACACACACTCCATATATGCTTATTAACTATATTCTTTCAGTTCTAATATAAATTATTGGTTAAAAGCATTGTGCATTTATAATTGGACATGTAAAAAAACTATGTCTAATCCACTGCAGAATACCTTATTTAGGTGTGAAAATATTGTGCAAATGAGATTTAATGTCTCCCCAATAAACTTTGAACATATATCTTACCCTAAAATTGTGACACATTCGCTATTCTGATGAAAAAAAATCAAAAAATGTTCTTATTGTATGAAAAATTTATATACTGTATTTGTACAGACTTTTGTACATGTCTTATGATGGTTCAACATGTGCATTTTTTTCCTGCAAAGTATGCAAAGGTCCGTTTGTAAATGTACAGTAAAACCTGTCTTTAGTGATGACCCAAGGGCCTAGTTGTGGTGATCTTTTTAATTAAAGGTCAAACAAAATTATGCTGGAAACCTTAGGGAAAATTTAAAGTGATTTCTTAAGATAGAGCCTGCCTATTAGATTTTGTTCACTATATAAATTTGAGTCCTTAATCTAAATATAACCCTGCCAACTATGTGATTCCTTACTCATTTTTATTGTTCTATTACAAATGGCAGAACATCTGTGGACTATTGAGGTTTAAGCCATAATGCCAGGAAAATATGTTTTTGTGAGTAATGAAGTTATAATTAGACTTGGATTTAATTCTTTTCACATTGTTTTTACATTAGAAATGCTGCTTTGAATAGATGAAACATTTCACAAAACTGTTTTGACATGTTTAAAATGTTTTGTTATTAAAAAGCCTTAAAATGATAATAAAACAACCCATTGACTTCTTGGAATGTTGACACTCCAAATTCATTGTAATACTTCAACTTGGAAATTGAATCAGGTACAAACCGGAAAGAAATATTTCAAGGGAATAATTCTCCTACAGGAGAAATCACTAAATACTTTCCCCAGATTTAAAATTATGCTCCCTGGTACAAAGGAATGAATAGAAGTGGTCATCATTACTGTTTAAATTTTGTTTTTCAGGAATTGGAATTATTGAATGAAAAATGATAATGTACTTTGGACAAAACTGTAATTGGTCAGAAAAGGAAAGAGTTGAGTTCAAGTAACAATAGTGTTAACATTCTGTAGACCAGACATTTAACTTTGTCAGGATGTGTGAATTTGTGAACAGGTTCCTGATAACTCTGCTTTGCACACAGGAATATTTAGAAACTGAACAAGTGGAATCTTTTTCCTCTTTTATTAAATAATTGACACATGTTCTAATTGAACCAACCACATTTATTTGTTTGTTTGTTTGTTTGTTTGTTTGTTTGTTTGTGAGATTTATATACCGCCTCACAGTGCAAGCACTCTCTACACCAGTAAGCAATGTATATTTATATTGCCCCCAACAATCTGGGTCCTCATTTTACCTACCTCGGAAGGATGGAAGGCTGAGTCAACCTTGAGCCGGTGAGATTTGAACCGCTGACCTGCGGATCACAGTCAGCTAAAGTGGCCTGCAGTACTGCACTCTAACCGCTGCGCCACTCCCGGCTCCTTTTGTCATCTCCTTTTGTCCTCATGCTGTGGAGATGTTGCAATTTGTGACTTGTTCTTGAACTGTGGAGTAAATTCAAAAGCTCTGCTGCTTATTTCTGTACTAGCTCTCAGTAGCTTCTTACAGGGAGATGTACAGTAGCTTTCTAATAGATTCAGTATAGTCTTTCAGGTTCATTCTCCAGGTGCATGCTCCCAGCATAACCACATTGGTCAGTTTAGATCAGGCATGTCAAACTAGCAGTCCAAAGGCCAGATATGTCATGCGCAGGCCATGCCCACCCTGGCTCTGCGAAGGCAGAAAACGTCACAATACGTCACGATCTGGCTTGTGATGCGATTGAGTTTGACACCCATGGTTTAGATCAATGTTTCTCAACCTTGGCAACTTTAAGTTCTGTGGACTTCAACTCCCAGAATTCTTCACTAGCATGGCTGGCTGGCTTACTGGGGAATTCTGGGAGTTGAAGTCCACACATCTTGAAGTTGCCAAGGTTGAGAAACACTGGTTTAGATAATACTGACTCATGGTATTGTAGTTCTTTATTTTCGTAACTTATTGTATAATCCTGATATTTTCAGCATAGGTTCAAGCATCAGTTATTAGACTTGGATGTCTTGAACGTAGTGCAAGAAAGAAAGCCAAACTGGAATTGGAAGCATCTTACTATTTGCAAGACAGTCTGCCGGGAAGAATGTCATGAGCAATATTGACAAGAAACTGCATGTATCTGTGTGACAGAAAGATAATGGGACTGAGAAACTATATACAGTATGTTTATGAGTTTGAATTTAGTTTCTGATTGCCATGGAAGAAAATGTGAGTGAGGGATAGGAACATATTTCCTGTATAATTCATTCTGCCCAAAAACTTACAGGTAAGGTTGTATTGGACATTAATTTAGTTAGAGTAAATCCTAAATCTATAATTCTTCAGACTGCAGATTCTGCATCTCCTACCAATTTCCAGGAATCCTAGAGCCATAGTGTCACGGTGTGAATGTTGTCAGTTGTATGTCTATGCAGGGTGATGCACCCCTATTCTAATATTATGGTATATTCCAATACAAGCAGAACACATGATATGATCTTATACGCATGTCCACATTCCTGATCCACCATGAATCACTTTTGACTTGGCTCTTGACCGGAACGGTCGCTTTTTTTTAGCAAAGATGTAATTATTCAGGATTTATTGTTTTTATACCGAAATAAATATTTCTATTAGACTTTTAATCTCGGCTTTATTTCTAACTGCCTGAATTCCAAGTAAAGATCCAAATCACCTCTATGAGATTTTATTCTCATCTCTCAACACATAGTGTATAGTAAGTTAAAAAAAATAAAGTTAGAATTATGTTATCTATATCTCCAATCCCAACACATCTGGAATGCACCAGGTTAGAGAAGAATGACATTAACATTTGTGTTATGGATTGTAGAATGTTTTTAATAATGGATAACAGCCAATCATGTTTCAGTACTACTAACTGCATTTGTGCATATATCAAGTTTGTAAAAAAAGTACAGGAATGCACTGGGGGAAAAAATGAAGCTCTTCTTAAATGAGTTTTCAGGAAACGGGTAAGCCATTCCAGTGTCTCTTTGTTCTTGCACATGAGCTAAGATCACTTCAGGAAGTTAGGACTGAGTACCAAATATTATGCATCAATATTGCAATCAGTCATCAATGAAGTAGCTAAAATAACAACGTTGTAAATAAAAAATAAAATTCAATAATTTGCTCAATGGAAAAAAGGCCTCTGAGCTCTTTTGGGGTAGGGGAGAGACAAGATTCTTTTGTGAAAGCTTGAATAGGATGACCTCTCCTTAAATTATGATATAAAACAATTGCTCAATATTCCTATATATCTTTGTTCCGAGACATAGATGATAAAGTCATGTGCGATTCTTCACAGTTTCATAGGGCAGAATATGATTTTGCGGATATTTTGCTAGATCAGTGGCTTATTCAGGTTGGAATAATTATCAGTGCTAGAACATGAATAAGAATTTGTTTCTTATTTGTGTTGGAATAATTTACTACAGTATATTCAAAGCATTTTGTACTTTTGTACACCTCAACAGCCACCATTGAGCTCAAACTTTCTGTTGCCGAGTGATACATTTTTAAGTGAGTTTTGGCCTGTTTTGTGAGCTTTCTTGCCACAGTTGTTAATCACTGCAATTATTAGGTTAGTAACATGGTTGTTAAGTGAAACTGGCCTCCCCATTGACTTTGCTTGTCAGAAGGTCACAAAGGGAGATCATATGACCCCACTGCAACCATTATAAATATGAGTCAGTTGTCAAGCGTCCAAATTTTGATCATGTGTCCATGGGCATGCTTCAATGGTCGTAAGTGTAAAAAATGGTCATTAGTCACTTTTTTCATTGCTGTTGTAACTTCGAATGGTCACTAAATGAATTGTTGTAAGTGGGAAACTATCTCTACCTGCTTGGTCAAATAATGGGAGCAGAAAAATTAGGCAAGGCAAAAACAGTTGTTGAGCGTTGATATAGCACTCAGATGCAAAAGAAGTATATCATTTTCTGAACTTGATATGACCCACTTATCTGGATATACAGTTTTTTTAGGATTGTGCTTCTGCTGGTATTTTAGAGCAGTTTTATAGGATTGTATAATCATCTGTAATTTCTCACCGATGGATATCTATTGTTCCTTTTCTGCTATCAGCACAAGAATCTCATTTCATATAATGTTAGGAATGAACCTTTCATGGTTGTTTAATTTTGTTGATTCGCAGCAAAGTTTTTGCGTCTTGATGGCATGACACATACTGTCGTTTTCTGCCGTCAGCAATTAAGTAAAGTCTTTGGCAGATTTTTTAAAAATCCTTGTGATACAGGGAGCATTTGCTTGAAATGTTCCCATGTGAGCTACGATCTTGGCTAAACTCTGAAAGGGAGGAGGGCGAGTGAATGAAGCTTTTGTTGAAAAGTGACAGGCAGGCAACACTGGCTAAGTTTATCTTAAATCCTTTCATTGATATTGGAAAGTCATAAGCCTGCAGATGACATTGCCACATTCAATGCACTTTGTGATCTGGGACTTTGTTGCTTGTATCACTGTATGGGCATGTGTACATTGTAAACATTTTATGAACTGCAGTTACTGATCCATCAGTCTGTCTGGGCAAGAAAGTCCCTTGATACTAAAAAGAACAGCAATCAGGACAGAATTGGTCAATGCGGCATGTCTAATGGTGGGGAGATATTTGAAGGACTCACTATAGACACAATAGAGTCTCTAAATAGCCTCTTTGCACCCTGAGTCTTATTGCAAACAGGTTCATTAAGGAGAGACATTCTGACACACAGCATCACAGTAATGAAAGTAACTCTGTTTTTCTAATATTGTATCTTGCCACTTCAGTTATGCTGCCTGTACAAGATTTCCCTTGTGTTGCTGTATATTTATCCAGAAAAAGAATCAGTCTTCATAGAATATACAATTATATAAAACTCATACCTAAGATACAGCCTTTTCCTGTTGATGTGCACTAGTGCAAAAATAATTGGCAAGTACATCTTCCAAGCTAAAAGACCAAAATATTAAAAAGAGGGTCTCTACTTCTACAACAAAAGATTTTAAGCAAATTGGAAAGTCACAAAGAAAAGTAAGTGGTGGTATAGTATTCTTTGGCAACACGTAACCAATATATGCCTATAAATTCACCTTATTTTGCATTTTCTGTATTGTAGTAAACTCTGTATGGAATAGAATCAAATTGGTTGGTTTCACACATCATGATAAACCATAATGTGATTTGTTTGGTTTTGGTTTAAAATGATGTCTGAACCTAGCCACTGTGGTTTGAAAACATTGGTTTTATAGCTTAGCATAATGTGTGAACTCAGTCAATTGTGGCTTAGTAAAAAAAAACCACCATAGTTATGTAGTGAAACCTATTACTGTGAATGGTTTTGCATGGGTAGAAAGTGATTTTATTTTCCGGAAAGGAGCTATTAATTTTTCTTTCATCTGAAGAACTTTATGCTACATTAAATCCCACTTTGGACAGTTTCCTGAACTTCATGAACAGTTTTGCAAGGGTTAAAAAGAGGTTGGAGTAGAAGGGAATGAAAAAGTTCTACTGCCATTGAATTAACAAAATGATGAATAAGGGAGAAAGTGAGATATTTATTTAAACAGGATGTAGAACTTACTTGTACTGTGGGGCTCAGGTATCATTTCCAGCATGGGTTGATAATTTATTTTTAAATACATTCTTGTCCCAATCTTACATTCTAAGGGAGGAAAAATAACATAGGGGGACATCAACATATATGCTTTTTATTAAGTACTGCTTGATTTTTTTCCAAACTATTTGTCTCGCCTGTCTGTATCTAACACCACAAAATATTACTGATATTCTTTCCAATCTAAATACTCTGGATGTTGCACTGTTCATAACTATCTGAATCATTATCCAGTGTGGGAATTCATTTCCCATGGAGATCAGAAGAATTTGGTCAGGCCCCAACAATCAAAAAGGACACATAGTGATTCTTCTAAGCAGATTTCTTCATTGTTCCACACCTATAGACAGAATCTTGCCAAACTGAAGCCAGCTGCCACCCACATGAAGCATATAGAGTCTGGGAACTAATAGGTGGTTTGCTTCACCCTCTTTCTTTCACACAAACTTTCTGAACTGAGTTGCCTCTTAGTCCTCTGGAATGTACCTCCTCCTGCCTGAAAATCTGGCCCATTGCATTCCAAATTCTGTAGTTTAGATTTTTAACTTATATGGACAACATCAACATGGGGAGGGCTGCACTAGAATAATAAGAGTAAATGGAGCATTACCTTAATGTCACAATCACTAACAGTCAAAATATTTGACTAAATATTTGTTTGTAATCGCATTAAGCTATTTTAAAAAAAGTTACATCAGTGTCAGCAATTTTGGGGGAAATGGGGGTGAATGTCAGAAAAGCAAGGGTTTTTTTTAATCCTTAGAGACATTGCTATTTCTAACATGCTTGGATTTCTCCATCATTCCATATACTGCTGCTGAAATGTAGTAAATTGCAGGACCACCATGGAAACTGATCAAGGAGAGATTCAACCTAGAAATAAGGAGAAATTTTCTGACAGTGAGAACAATCAAGCAATGGAACAGCAAGCCTTCAGAGGTTGTGGGAGCTTCATCACTGGAAGCTTTCAAGAAGAGACTGGACTGCCATCTGTTGGAAATGATGTAAGGTCTCCTGCTTGGGCGAGGGGTTGGACTAGATGACCTACAAGGTCCCTTCCAACTCTGTTAATCTGTTAATGTGTGTTGCTCACCTAATAAATTTCTTTTCCATCCAAGAGTTAGAAATTCTACTTATCTGGTAAATAGAAAGAAAAGGGAAGAGATTTTTTACAGGATGGAGGATAATATGCCAAAGTACCCTCGTTCTCCAGACACACAGAAAAAAGCAGCCTAACTTTTGTTCCCATTGTGGGGCTTTTATTTCTGTCCCGCAATGTCCCAAAATTTGCTGAATTATTTTTAAAAAAATCCTTTATGGATTATATTATTCCGGCTGTAGGGATGTGACAACTCTACCATAGATCTCTTTTCCTGGCTTTGTGGCACTGTTCTGTTAGTAGAAAGCTGTTTTATTTCCTCAGTTCAAGAGGTTGCTTTTTATTTTGGTGTATTTTGATATGATTGCTTCTTCGTAGCTCTGCATCTCATGAAAGAAAAGAGGTACACAATGTGTGTGTGCACGCAGGTTTTACATTTATAAGCATTTTAGTCATGTGCTTTTGCAGAAAGCCATTTTTCATGTTATATGATGTTCGTCCATCGTATTCGAAGAGGACCTTGACATCTATCATCATGGGAATTGGGGGGGGGATGTCAAGACTTGCGCATGAATTGGATTAAAGTGAGGGAGAGGTGTGCATAGTCAGCCTCACTCTCTCTTCCCAGATTCCATCTTGCTCCAAATAGCAGGGCAAGAGTCGAGACAGTTGGAGATGGGCTGGGCGCAGTGGTTGACCAGGGTGTCTGTTAAATTGTGGGCAAAGATCGCAGGAGACAGACTTCAGAACAGCTCTTTTATTAGCTCACTCAAGCAACCAACAACTGCAGTCTGACAGATAGCCCTTTTATAGGGAGCTGTCAGACACAACAACCAATAGCGCATGAGCATTCAAACACATGATCAGGGTGACAACAAGAGTTCAGGTAAAGTTCAACTATAAACATAACAACAACAGTTCAGTCAGAGGTCGTCTAGTCAAAACAAGTTCATGGTTCAGTTATAGATCAGTCAGAACACAACAGTGTCTTTCGTGTCTTGCATAAATCTCTTAGCATACCACATCACTTGCAGAGACCGCCTTCATGACCGTTGTCCTATTCTAGTAGATTTTATCCGCTCAGTCCCCCGGAATCTGTCTTCACATGCTCGGGATAGACAAGTCCCTATCTCACCAAAGGTCGATGACCCAACAGCTACTCTCAACCCGGTTTGGCCAGCCTGCCGAAGCTGTTGCCCGGGGTGTGGCCGCTGCGCATGCTACAGCTGCTAGGAGCCACAGGTGAGAGCTGAGTGACAGGTGGAGACCAAAGATGAACGAGCTGGCCTAAAAGCTGCCCTAAAATGAGCTGCCGTAAAAGGACACGACATGCCCTACATGTGCTACCCCACCCCATGCACCCCTCATGTTATATATGATACTCTTAAATCAAGTGTGATCAACAGTATACCAACCCACTGTTGTTCTGAGGAGGAGTGATCACTGCCTCATGTATTCATAGAGTTTTGAACGGCTGTGCTTCATCAGATGAATACCTACCTTTTAACCTCACAAGATAATAATAGATTGCTTAGTTTTCCTAAAGTACTTTGAACATCTGCAGTGGCTTTTAGATACCTCTGAACCAAGTAATGACTACAATCTACAGGGCACATAGTATAACAAAGCAAGAGCATAACATAGCAAAGCACCTTGGTAATGAGGAAAGCCAGGAAGTGTGACCACATAAGGTTTGTGGGTGTACGAATGTATTTTTTATTGTCAAATGATAATTGGCTATGAAGAGAAAATTGGGGGTAGAATAATGGGAAATGGAGATAAGAGGAACTAGCCCTCAGGTGCTCCATACCTTGTCTGCATCTCTGCAAATCTAGAATTATCTCTTACTTCTTCAAACACAACACTTTTTCCCCCCTATGCAACATTTAAAAAGTAATTGTTTGCAAAGTGATATTCTTTTTCCTGGGTGGTCATCTCTTAGATCTGTCGTGTTCTGAAAGCGGGTGAAAATGAAGGATTGATGTAAAAAAAGTTTTAGATGGCTGCAGCAGATTAAAGAATAGCAAGCATGATCAAGAACATGGAAACGCCTTGTGGCATTTGGTAAAGTTTAACAGAAGTTCCTCTCTTCTGGACTGAGGTCATCTAATTGCAGCGTTGGTGGTAACCTCAGAGTGCTATTTCCGCCCATTTATTTACTTTTACCTCGGTTCATGGACTGATGGTTTCATAGATTATTAAATTGAAGTAATAATGGAATTCACTACAATGGATACTTCATAGAGGAAAGCATTTTGTTCAATGGCAAACTCATTCTAAAAACTCAGTGTACACTAAGGAGGCCTAGAGTGGTAGCTAATCATAGATTGTGTATTACATCTTCCCACTACTTTGAATAGTCTCAAATATACCATTTTAATATTCCTAATCTAGCATTGTCATTACTAATTATTTACTCATTTGGATAGGTATTTTTTAGATTTTCCTTTGGGTCTCTTGACTGTAAATCAAAAAAAGGTTATGGCTTTTAGACCAAGCAGGAAACAGAAAATATCTTTATTTTTTATTGTATTTTAAATATATGGAGGTACAATAAAAATGATGTGATTAAATGCTTATTATGAAAACAACATTAAGTAAGGTCAGGAAAATACAAGAAAGCAGAAAACTGAAAAAAAAAACAGAAAAAAGAGGACAAAAAGATGAAGCATCAATAAATTTTTACACAACCTGGAAACTCTATTGGGCTTATTTTTAAGAAGGCGGGTATGGAAAGACATTATATGGCTCTTACTTACTGGATTTCATTAGTTCTCATGAACTACTTAGAAATTCAGGGAATACCAAATAACTGGGAACATATGGTAAGAACCAGTACAGCTTTTCTTTCTCCTTCTACACCAAGAACTTTGTTTTCCCTATCATTGTTTTTACTGCTTGTTTTAAGAATTTCATTTCTGCATTAAATTTAAAAATGCTAACACCTTGTGCTCCGTACTTATTAGAGAAGCATCAGGTCTGCCTGATTATCATATCTTAGTTACAGTTGTAGTTTATGGGATGTTTAAAGCTCCCTGGCAGGTGCATCACTCCTCCCATTCTCAGCGCTTCAGAAGGAGTTGTTAAGCAAAGTTGAAAGAAATTAACCTCAATTAAAAGGAATATTGATTGATTGTTATAAAGATAAATAGGATCCATTGCCTAGGAAATAAAAAACACATTAAAATAGCATTAAAGTTGTGACCAAATTTGCCTATAGTTAAAAAAAGTATAGGAAATGAAAAAAATGTACAGTAATTTAAATATCTCTTAAAGTATTACAACTCCAAATTAACGGCATTGCATGGAATTAGTTAAAATGTATTGTGAGATGATTAGGATCCCATGCTTTGAATATGTTTTGATAATATTGTTTGAGGTAGTCAGTATTCTTGAAGCAATGTCTTTAGAACATTGTTTCTTCAACTGTGAAGTTATTGGTTCTTTCCTGTCTTTTGAAATAGCTTTTCCCCCTCAAAAATATGAGGCATGATCTAGTGAGAACGAGCAAAAAATATCTTGTTCAGTAGACTAAGGAGTTTTGCAGGAGTGCAGATATATTCTCTTGGCCCACATATGGTAGAGCAGCGGTGGCGAACCTTTTTGTCCCGGCGTGCCAAAAGTACGCGCACGCGCACCCACCAGCGCTCCCGCGTGCCAGTACCCACAATGCAATGCGTGGCCCCCTGCGCATGCGCACCCACACATGCACGCGCCCGCACCATGCACGCGCCCGCACTGCGCATGCACACATCCACTGCGCATGCGCAACCGCCCCCTCCTCCTCCTGCTGCCAGCATCACGCTCCGGGCAGCAGCCAGCCAGCCAGCAGGATCACAGAGGAGCGAGCCGCCCAGCCTATCTGCGACTTGTCCCGGGACCTCCGTGGCATTCTCACTGTCTTCTCTTCACGGCAGCCCGTCCTGAAAAAGAACATCTCGTGAGTTCAAACTCGAACTCGCACGGCATTCTCTTCAGAATGTGCTGCCGTGGAGAGAAGACCGTGAGAACGCCACGGAGGTCCCGGGACAAGTCGCAGGTAGGAGGGGTGTCTCACGCTGGGGTTTGGCAGGGCGGGAGGATGTGGAATGCTTCAAAGTCCTTCAAAGTATTTTAAAGGGATCCGTTCCCTTCATGGCAGGCAAAACGGATCCTTTTAAAATGCTTTGAAGGACTTTGAAGCATTTTGAAGGGACGCCCTCCCGCCCTGCCAAACCCCAGTGCGAGACGCCCCTCCTAGACCAATCACAACTATGAAAGCAGGGAAGAGAGACAGAAAGAACTGGCCAATAGTTTGGATTCCACTCTCCTTACCCCCCTTCTCCGAAATTTAAAGAACTGGAGTTTTCTGTTTGCTACTATTTTTTAAAAAATAGTGACAAGCATCTCCATTGTGATTTTAAAAAGGGACTTTTACTTCTCGGTTCTCCCCCCCTTCCACCTCCTACTCGTGGTTACCTCTGCTACTCTCCTTATAGTTTAAATGCCCTTGGGGGAGGGGGAACACGCCTCCTCGGCCGGCCTCTGCTGTCACCAGTTCCGAGAAGCGCTGCATTGGCAGTCGCGGCCACCGGCTATCCACACCCCGCCCAGCTGCAGAGCAGATGCAGAGGCCGGGAACACCCGTGGCTCAGCCTCGCCGGAGAGACGCGCCACCGTGCGGGGGGGCGGGGAGGAGGGGGCGGCAGCTCGAATTCCTCCGCATTGTTTTTCCACCTGGATCCTATCGCCAGCCATTTCACCTCCCGATCTGCTGCTGCTGCTGCAATCGCCTATCCGGCCTTCGGGGACCGCGTGACGGCTGGGCACCAGCCTCGGTCGAAGGATATGGCCACTTCGGCATCAACTCCTGGCCCGAAGCTTGCCAACAAGGAGGAATGAGGCCACAACGCCAGGCGTTTAAAAAAAAGTGGGGGGGGAGTCCCATGCCTGGACATCCCCTAGATTATCTCTTACAAATTCTGCGCACCCCGCAACTAAAAGAGGGGGATACCCCACCAAGCGTAGAACCAAACCCCTGGAAATCAAATCAGATCTGCCAATAAATGGAACCTCCTTTCCTTCCTTATTAGCTCCCCAAGATATTTCTCCGCTCAGGGGCAAAGTTTACGCTCAGGAAAAAGGACCAAACCTCACGGCCTCCCTTTGTCCCAAACCAGCACTTAAGGCAGTCTCTCTCCACACACGCACACACCCCCACACTTATCAACTGTATTGCACACGCGGGGCTGCTCAGCTCGTCTTATTTCGCTCCGGTGCCCACACAATATATTTCAGGTCCCACATCTAGCGAGGCAGCCCGTCCCACTTCATGGCAGGCAAAACGGATCCTTTTAAAATGCTTTGAAGGACTTTGAAGCATTTTGAAGGGACGCCCTCCCGCCCTGCCAAACCCCAGCGCGAGACGCCCCTCCTACCTGCGGCTTGTCCCGGGACCTCCGTGGCATTCTCACCGTCTTCTCTCCATGGCAGCCCGTCCTGAAAAAGAATGTCTCGCGAGTTCAAACTCGAACTCGCGCGGCGTTCTCTTTCAGAATGTGGATTTTAAGCATTTTAAAAGGATCCGTTTTGCCTGCCATGAAGAGTTTCGGTTTCGGGTAGCATTCTGGTCACTGCGCATGCGCGTGCCAGAAACCCGGAAGTTGGATGGCGGACCCCTGGCGTGCCAGCCGACATGGCTCCGCATGCCACCTGTGGCACGCGTGCCATAGGTTCGCCACCACGGTGGTAGAGGTTCTTGCTGGATTATAAGAACTACTTTAGAAGAACCTACTGAATCTTGGTGACTGTTATCCAAAACAGGAAAAATTTCTGTAAAATATTATACAATTGTCATGGTATGCAATATAGAGTTTGCTGATTTTTAGTAACGTGTCTGTCCTACTGATATTTAAAACCATGACGTGTGATGTGTTGAAATCAGTATTTGCAGTTTAATTATTAAATCTTCAATGAAACCATGACATTAGCACAGATGTAAGAACCAGCTTATAACAAGCCCTTCTTAAGTATTCCATTTATAGCAATGATTTAAATCACTTATATAAAAATGAGCTGAAGATTCTACATATCCTTCCCCCCCATTTATTTATTTGTTTGTTCAAATTTATTATATCTGCCCAACTCCAATGAACTCCGGGTGGCATATAAAGCAAAATAATAACGATAACAACAACAGCAACAGCAGCAGCAACAATAACAAGAATCAGAATCAGAATCAGAATCAGAATCACTGATCCTGGCTGCACAAGAACAGGCAATTCGCACAAATGCCATAAAGGCCAAAATTGATAAATCCTCAAAAGATGCTAAATACAGATTGTGCAAGGAAGCTGATGAAACTGTAGACCATGTGCTCAGCTGCTGCAAGAAAATCGTGCAGACTGATTACAAATTATGGCACAACTCTATTGCACAAATGATCCATTGGAATTTATGTAAAAACTATAACATCCATACTGCTACAAACTGGTGGGAACACAAGCCTGAAAAAGTTACTGAAAATCAGATGGTCATCCCAATCCCAAAATCCCAATCTTGTAGGATTTTTATATACAAACGGACAAGGTACTGGCGCATAATACAACAGACATCACGCTGGTCGAGAAAAACAAGGTGACTATCACCAACATCGCAATACCAGGTGATAGTAAGGTCGATGAAAAGGAACACGAAAAAATTGCAAAATACCAGGACTTAAAAATCGAAATTCAACGATTATGGCACAAACCAGCAGTGGTAATTCCAGTGGTGATTGGAACACTGGGTACTGTCCCAAAAACACTGGAATTACATTTAAAACAGCTCATAATCGACAAAATCACCATCAGTCAAATGCAGAAAGCCACACTGCTAGGTTCTGCACATATACTTCAAAAATATATTACGACGTCCTAGGCCCCTGGGTGGGGCTCGACTAGTAATTAATGCCAAATCCGGCGAAACAACTGGTCGCTGTGATACAATTATGTTAATAATAATAATAATAATAATAATAATAATAATAATAATAATAATAATAATAATAATAATAATAATAATAATAATAATAATAATAATTACAAATTACGACACAACTCTGTTGCACAAATGACCCACTGGAATTTATGCAAAAATTATAACATCCATACTGCTACAAACTGGTGGGAACACAAGCCTGAAAAAGTCACTGAAAATCAGATGGTCAAGATCTTGTGGGATTTTCGTATACAAACAGACAAGGTACTGGCGCATAATACACCAGACATCACGTTGGTCGAGAACAACAAGGTGACTATAATTGACATTGCAATACCAGGAGATAGCAAGGTCGATGAAAAGGAACACGAAAAAATTGCAAAATACCAGGACTTAAAAATTGAAATCCAACGATTATGGCACAAACCAGCAGTGGTAATTCCAGTAGTGATTGGAACACTGGGTGCTATCCCAAAAGCACTGGAATTACATTTAAAACAGCTCAAAATTGACAAAATCACCATCAGTCAAATGCAGAAAGCCGCACTGCTCGGTTCCGCACATATACTTCGAAAATACATTACGACTTCCTAGGCCCCTGGGTGGGGCTCGACTAGTAATCAATGCCAAATCCGGCGAAACAACTGGCCGCTGTGATACAATTGTATAATAATAATAATAATAATAATAATAATAATAATAATAATAATAATAATAATAATAATAATAATAATAATAATAATAATAATAATACCACCTTATAGATAGCCAGATTAAAACTACTTTCAAAACATCACAAATCAAACAAAACATACTTTAATACATGAATATCAAGCTTGGGACCAAAGCCAGGTTTAAGAGTTGCAGTAAGATGGGTAGCAAACAATTTTAATAAATGAAAATAAATAAATAAATAAATGAGAGCTTTCCAAAACCCTAGGACAGAAACCTCAGTTCTTATCTTGGGGGGTGGGGTGCTTATTAAAAGTGTGGGGGTTGCCACAAATAAGGCACACTGCCTTGACCTTGCAAGATGACAACTTTTGCAAGAAGGCACTGGAGGGCAAAAAAAATAAAAAGATTCTTGTGCTCTTGTGTTTCAATGAAAACTTGTAGAAAATGGAAGTTGTACTGTTATCATGGTGATCATTACAGCACAACAAAATTCAGTACCAAGGAAGAAAATTTCAAAATATATTTTAATAACATTACAGGTAGTGCTTGGTTAATGATGGCAATTGGAACTGGGACTGACATCGCTAAACAATACGGTCGTAAAATGCAATGTCACATGTCCATGTCACAGCAATTCCAGTCGCCATTTAAGAAATAAATACTGTATGTAAAGCCTACGATTATTAGCATTTTCTTAATATGGAGTTTTAAGTTGTTTTTCCAGATTTTATCCAGAAGGTATCTTAAAAGTCAGGTAAGAGCCGAGGTATCGCAGCAGTTAGAGTGCAGTACTGCAGGCTACTTTAGCTGACTGTGATCAGCAGTTCAGCTGTTCAAATCTCACCGACTCAGGGTTGACTCAGCCTTCCATCCTTCCGAGGTAGGTAAAATGAGGACCCAGATTGTTGGGGGCAATGTAAATATATACATTGCTTAATGGTGTAAACCGCTTAGAGAGTGCTTGCACTATGAGGCGGTATATAAGTCTCACTAATAATTAATTAGTTAATTAATTAATGCCAAACTATTTTTCTATGCAAAAGAATGGCAAGTTTAGTCTTTCTTATTTACATTGAGATTAATTATGATTCTGGGTCTCCTTACTGTTATAACCTCACATTTGCTGAATAAGTCAGAAACTTTTGCAGTTCACATAAAAAAATTAGTATATGTATTTCCCTGAAAAAAAAAGAGAAAGGACACTTTAATGTTCTTCAACTGTTGAATCCTCACTTTCCACTAGAGATTTGGTGACTGTAGTCTGCTATCGCTTTAATCTGTTCTTTGCCTGCTGTTTTCCATCAGTAACAAGACTCTCGAGCCAAGGGCTCAGTTCCTGACAATGCAATTACAAGTGCTTTTAATCCTTCTGCTCTTCATAGCAAAGTTGAAAAGTGCTGATTCTATTGGAAAATCATATTTTAAATTTCTGGCAGGTGATAATTTATTTATTATTACATTTTGTCCTACCCATTTCCCAAGGAGCTCCGAGTACCTAAAACAATCTGATTAAATGCTTTAGGATAAAAGACACTAATAACCCAAGGAGAACTTCACCTTCAAAGATTGTAATAGTCAAGATTGATGGGAGATTTTAATTCCAGTCTCTCTGTTTCTTCATACTTTTAATCCAGGGATAGGATGGTGTAGCCTTTGAGATGCTAGAATCAAACTTTCATTAGTCTAGTATAGTAATTTCAACAATGATGAGAATGTAGTCAAACAGCATCTGATTCCTTCCAGATTCCACCAGAAAATAAATATGTGAAGCCAAAGTCCTAATCTGATTATTTACCATTGATCACAGGCATTTTTGAATTAAAATTTAACTCTCATTTCATTTTTGCATTGATATTATATATATATTTTTAGAATAACTCTTGGAACAAGGGACTATCAAGACTTTTGTAGCTGTCCTTGGCACGTTTCTTTCCTTTCCTCAGAAAATCAGAATGTGGTGGAATTTTTGGAGCATTCTTGATGCTTTAAAAAAAAACTCCAATTCTATGAAGGGAATTCTAATTTATCATCCATTCTTTTGGGGAAAGATATTATTGGCCTCATATTTGCAGAAGCTGTATTATTTCAGTGTTACAAACATCTACGTTCACACATTGCACTAAGTGTTGATTAATCATTATTTATTAAGTATATCAGAATTGGATGGATTAAAAAGAACAATGCCATCAACTCTATTTTGTAAATGACTGCACTTAAATTCATTATAGCCAGCTAAACCAAAGCTAGAAAATCGTATTAAGCAATTTGTGACTCAGATAGTAATCCTTACTTTAATCATCCCAGAATAGTATATACAACTATATTACTGGTTTATTGTCTATTCTTGCAGCACATAAGTATGGTTTACGTGCTACAGATGCTATTTGCTAAGAATGGCATAACCTTAAAAGTGTTCAGCGCACAGTTGGAACAGAATGATGAAATGTAAGGTTTACAAATGCAAATTTTAAAACAAATAGAATAAATACCAGAAAATAAACACATAGAATAAATTGGCTTTTGTCTTAATGATTTATTGTTTTACTGCAATCTTCTACACAATTATTTGCAAGTAAGTCCAACTGAATAAAATGGAATTTACTTCTTAATAGACATGGGTATAATTGTCTTGTGGACTCCTTTAATAATGAGATAAGATGCATGTTTAACTAGACGTTTTCTCAACATATGCTGTTCATGCTTGAACTGCAAGCTGTAAGTGCTTGCTTTAAATTGGTAACATTAAAAAGATCAAGCATTCATAATGTATTAATAAAAATAAATTAGAAACATCTTACACACCATGGTAGTAGTAAGTAATCTATTCTTTGTAAATCTTTCTTGTCTTTTGGAGACACTAAAATTTAAATTCATTATAAATATCATGCATAACCATATAAATATGCAAAAGCATTTATATTTGTAATATAAAGAATTGAATAAATCATGTGTTCCTAATGTGGAATCTAGCCACACGTGTACACATGTTTTTCGAAATACTTTCTTAAAAAGTTAACTTTTCATTATCAACCCATATTGAAACATCATTTCAAAGCTAACACAATTCTTTGTAATTGAAGTAATGTCGACTATAAAATAAAATTTGAACTTAAACAAATAACTTGTTTTATGTTATATGGCTCTTGTCCTATTTGAACTTCAGATATACTAAAGTTGTTACGATAAAACAAATCTTCGCTTTGTACTTTTTTTTTTATTTCACTTTACATTAAAAACCAATGCTTTTTCATTACTTGAATCATCTGTCTATGGTTCCAAAGATATAGTAGGACATTTCTATATCAAAATATCCAATTTGTCATACTGACTTAGCCAGTGATGTTTTTAGGCAATAGTCATTAATATGATTATGAATATAATTCATATATAATTAAATATAATAAGCATAATAATAAATTATTCTTGCTCAGGCAGGCACAATGGGAATGAGAATGTGTTCCCGTCCCTGGCTGGCCTGCAGGAAAGACAAGCTAATGGGGGGATATCTTGAGAGATTGTGAGAGCTGTGGACGGTATGGACTCCAGGGGGCGCTGAGAACCACAGCTAAAGAGCCGCAGGAGTGTTCCTCCTCCCATTATCCATTGAATGGTTGATGTGAGTTGGTATAACTGATAGAATGGCAGGGACACTGGTGCAGAAGGGAGAAAGGTCAGGACTGGGGTTGAAGTCCATCTCACCAGGTGGGGGGGGGGCAACTAATTCAAGTGGTGACGGGTAAGAAGGAGAGCAAGAGGGCGGGCCATTTCAGGGGAAGATGCCCGTGATTCTTCATACTGGTGTTGTGTTCCAACCCTCCAAACTCATGCCCAGACCCTGGACAACAGAACCTCAAAGTCTCAGGCCTTTGGCTGCTGCTGATGAAGGCCAAGTCAGTCAACAATAAGGCCCCTCTCATTTGTGACTTTTTGGGGAGAGGAACAAACTGACCTGGCATGTATCATCTAGACCTGTCTGAAACCAGAGGGGGATGTTCCCCTCTCAGAGAGGTTTCCGGCTGGTTTTAGGATTTGGCACCAACCTCAGGGCAGCAGAGTGAGTGTATCAGTTGTCATTCAGAAATCTTTTGTGGCCTTCAGAGGCCAGTCTGCTCAGGTTTCCAGATGTGAGGCACCCTTCCTGAAGTTGGCTTGCGGGATCAGTTGAGTGCTTCTGTACCAGCCTTCCTGTTGCTTAGCAGCCTCCCTACCTGAGCTGCTGGCAGTTGAGTTCCCCAGACTTAATGGTCTTGGAGACTTCAATCTGCCGTCCTTGGGATTGGCCTTGGAAGTGGCTTTGGACTTCATGGTCGCCATAACAACTTTGTGCCTATCCCAGGTCATCCATGGCCTGTCCCAGGACAGTGAAGACACTCCAGATATGATCTTCTTGTTGGAGCAAGATGTGATCTGGTGACTATCATTATAATACCATTATCTCCTCTGTCATGGTCAGACCGCACCCTGATGTTGAGATTTTCTAATGCTGCCCCCCTCTGCAGGGAGGCTGGACCTATTTAAATGGTCCATCCTTGGTGACTGATGCACCTGCTCGGGTTCCAGAGGGAGCTGGGAGATGTCTTGAGAGTTCTGCTTCGTGTTTCTGTGAAGTTCTGGCCGTATCCTGGAAGCAGACAGTGGCCAGAACCCTGGATAAGATTGCGTCTGTGTGCCCTCTCTTGGCTATACTCCAGGGGTGGGTTCTAACTTACCTCACTACCAGTTCGCTTCCTTCTGCGCCATGTGGCCGCACCTCGTGGGCGCACATGCTTTGCACATGCGCACATGCAAAGTGCCGAAAAATAAAACAAAAAATCCCCCCCAAAAGCCAAAAACAAGATGGCGACGCATGCTCAGTGCCAGAAACCCAGCTTCTGCGCATGCGCAGAAGAAGAAAAACCTGAAAAAAATTCAAAAGAAATAAAAAGAAATTAAAAAAAAAAAAAAGATAGCGGCGTCCACGGACCAGCACCGACAGAACTGGTTCTGTGACGTGATTGTGACGTCACCAGTTGCTTGCTACCGGTTCGGGCGAACTGGTCTGAACCGGGAGGAACCCACCTCTGCTATACTCCCAATACTCCCCATAGTTCACAGAGGAGTTGAGGGTGTTGAAAAGATGTTGAAGTCATCCAGTGTAGCCAATGCTGTTTCTGAGACATGCTCAGGTCTGAATCTATCAGATCTAGACAATTCGTCTAGTATCTCCTGTAATTAGTATTATCCTCTCCATAGCTTTCTCCCAAAAGAAGAAGTTGGAGATAGTGCAGTTATTCTGCAACTGTTTTTAAAAATGATTTTATCTGTTGGTTTTAGTTTGATTTTTTCCCCTCATCTTGTAAGCTAGCCTGGAAAAAACTGCTTTGAATGGAGGTTTATAAAAAATAAAAGAAACAAATTATAAGTACCAGTGAGATCCCTTCCAGCTCCCTGGTTGTGGCAGACAATAAATTCTTGTGTCATGTTGATGTAAGTAGCCAAGTTATTTCATGGCAATAAGTGTAGTTGGGAGGTGGATTTCTGGTGTGGCCCAGATCAGAGCTGGCAAGTCCATGTTAACAAAAATGGCTGATCTCTGTGAAAATAGTTCAAAGCAGGAAAAAATGCCAACAAAAACAATAGAGAATGTGAGTCCATTGTTGCATAGTGTATAGCAAGATGAGAGCACTTAGGAAAATTACTGATTGTAAATGACATCTGAAGTGACAGAGAGAGAAAAGAATTATTTTCTTTCTTGTGCCATCTTCAATTAAACAAATTGATCCTACAACAAATCAACTCAGAGTTCTTACTTAAGGCACAAATGACCAGGCATAAATTATCATATTTTGGTCATAAGACTTAACTCTCTTGAGAAATCTTTAATTCTGGGAAAGATGGAAGAAAATGACTTGAAAGCAAGGCAGATGGACTCACTTATAGTGACGATGGGTTTACCATTGGAAAACCTGAAGGACCAGGGTGGGGACAGATCAACCTAGAGAAGGTCTGTATATATATTTACTAAGAATTAACACTGAGCTGATGGTACACAAGCAATCACAATTTTTTTTAAAAAAACTGAGCTTTCCATGAGCTATAATAAGCAGAGCCTTCCAATCAATATTGGAAGTATCATTTGCTACATGACTCTTTGACATTAGGATTTTGAGTTTATATTTGGGTCTTATACTTTCTTGGGACTGACAAGTTTGGATGCTCGGTCTCTTTTCCCAAGAGAGCCTTTTTGGATACCTATACAAGTGGGTATAAATGGATACTTCTGACTTCTGGATTTATTTAAATTTATGTGGCTGTCCATCTCAACCTTGTGACTCTGGGCCATAAACAACAATTAAAAGTTTCATTAAAATCAATCTAATTTTGTCGATCCCCAACATAATGTCCAATCTGGTCTACCCATTGTGTTACTTTAAAAGACACTCTTTAAAAAAACCCAAATTGATACATTATCTCCAGGAATGCCTTTAGATCAGGGATGTCAAACTCAAGGCCCGGGGGCCAGATCTGGCCCACGGGGTGCGTAGATCTGGCCTGTGGGGCCTCCCTGGAAACAGCAAAGGACCGGCCCGCAGTGCCTCTGCCAGCGAAAACAGAGCTCATGCGGCCCTCTCGATCTCAGTTTTCGTTGGCAGAGGGTTGCAGGAGGCCATCACAACCGAAAATGGAGCTCAGGAGCCCATTTTCACTTGCAGAGCACTCGGGCCACCACAGGCACCCCCAACACGAGTGATGTGGAGCTGGACGTGGCCACTCTGGCCCCTCTAGGTCAAACACAACCCTGATGTGGCCCTCAATGAAATCGAGTTTGACACCCCTGCTTTAGACCATATGTGAGGTCCAAAGTTTTCTGAGAAAATAATAATGGAAGCTGGTTGCAGATGAGAGGGCTTTTCTGGTAGTGCCCCCATCTGAATGTATAAAAGACAAATTGTGGCATGTCCTGAGCAGACAAGAGGAGGTAGTAGAGAGAATCTCACTAGTTTGCCTTTGGGCAAATTGATGCCATATGCTTTACAATCCTTTCCATCCATGGCAACCATTTTGAAACTAGCTGTGGAAACTCCCATGATGTTTTATTGAAATGTTGAAGTCCTTGATTTATGTCCATTTGTTTAACAATTGTTCAAACTTTCCATCATACTGAAAAAAGTGACCTATAGCCAGTCCTTGGAGTTGCAACCCTTGATCAAAATTGGGTGCTTGGTAACCAGCATGTATTTACAATGGTTGTGATATTTCAAAATCATGTGATCATCATTTGCAACCTACCCAGAGTGGGTGTTCCAACAGGCAAGGTCAATGAGGGAAGCCGGATTCACTTAACAACCACAACATAAAAGACAAAATCAGGTGTTACTCGATTAACAATTCCATCGTTTAGCATCAGAAGTTCTATTCTCAATTGCGGTCATAAGTCGAGAACTGTTTGTATACTTACTGAACAGGTTGTGATTTGTGATACTTCCTATATTCTGTATCAGATTTCAGATAGGCTAGTCAGTAGCATTTTCTCAGCCTTGACTTTTATTTTATTTTATATTTATTTATTTATTTATTTATTTATTTATTTATTTATTTATTTATTTATTTATTTATTTATTTATTTATTTATTTATTTATTTATTTTGTCAAGTACGTGTTAGTAATATACATAGATATAACATTGTTTATATACATAAGATGGGTATTGATAAGAGGGAACATTAGGACAGGGACGGTAGGCACGCTGGTGCACTTATGCACGCCCCTTACTGACCTCTGGGAGTAGAGCGGCATATAAGAATCGCAAAATAAATTGGGTGAGGTCAACAGTGGACAGTCTGAGGGTAAAGTTTTGGGGGTTTGGTGACAAAACCACAGAGTCAGGTAGTGAGTTCCAGGCATTAACCACTCTGTTGCTAAAGTCGTATTTCCTACAGTCAAGTTTGGAGCAGTTCACTTTGAGTTTGTATCTGTTGTGTGCTCGTGTATTGTTGTGGTTGAAGCTGAAGTAATAGTTGACAGGAAGGATGTTGTAGCAGATAATTTTATGAGTTATGCTTAGGTTGTGCCGAAGGTGACGTAGTTCTAAGCTTTCTAAGCCCAGGATTTCGAGTCTGGTTTTGTAAGGTATTCTGTTTCTAGTAGAGGAGTGGAGGACTCTTCTCGTAAAGTATCTCTGGACACTTTCTAATGTATTTATGCCCGATATGTGGTGTGAGTTCCAGACAGATGAGCTGTATTCGAGGATTGGTCTGGCGAATGTTTTGTATGCTCTGGTTAGAAGTATGATATTACCGGAGAAGAAGCTACATAAGATTAGGTAAACAACTCTTGAAGCCTTTTTGACGATGTTGTTGCAGTGGGCTTTGGCACTTAGGTCATTTGATATGAGTATTCCAAGGTCTTTGACAGAGTGAGGGTCATCTGCAGGGTCTTGTCTATTCAACTTGTATTTAGTGTCCTGGTTATTTTTGCCAATGTGTAGGACAGAGCTTTTGTTGGTTGAGATTTGGAGTTGCCAGACTGGGATCTCCCTTTTTGAAGATGGGGATGACCGTGGCTAATGACCATAGGTTTGGTAGGGAACTAGTCCTGTAGGATTTTTCAAAGATTATGCGTAGTGGTTCAGCTATGGCTGTGGAGAGCTTTTTTAGGAAGTATGCACATAGTCCATCTGGTCCGATTGACAGAGAAGGTTTTAGGTCGTGAAGTGCTTTTTCAACATTGTCTTCAGTGAAGTCTATTTGTGTTAAATTGTTGTGAGTATTTGTGGTACGACTAGGGAATTTTGGGCATGAGCCTTTGCTGTTTACAAAGACTGAGCCAAATAATATGTTGAAGAGGTTAGCTCTGACTGTTTCATCGTAGCATTCTTTGTTGTTGGGTCCTTTTAGTGGTGGGAGGGGTCTCAAGTCCTTGAGTTTGTTATTTACGAAGTTGTAGAAGGTGCGGTTGGATTTTGTGCGCAGAAGGTTTTCCTCGTTTGCTGTGATAGTTGGAGCATTCCATCTTTATTTGGTGGCATATATTTTTGTAGCGGTTTTTGAAGTTAGCTACATAGCCTGTTTTGTTTTTTCGCCAGAGGGATTTTTTTTTTTGGATTGTAGCTTCCTTATTGATATGGGTAGTTTGTTTTTCTTGGTTATGGTGGTTATTAGTGGTACGTGTAATCTGATAGTTCTTTTGACTTCGAGCAAGAACTACAAAAATTAAAATTAAAATTAAAAAACTAAAAACTTAAAAAAGGTTTTCAGATCCAAGGCACAAAAGAATTCTGGAACACCACAGGTTGAGAGCAAAGAGATCTTTGCCACCTTTTATGGCTGTCCAGATTTTTGTAGCCCAGACAAAGTAGTTCTAGATCCGTTCAAATTTAATCTTTTATTTTGCATGACTCATTCATGTTGAAGAGAAAACTTAGATATGAAGATATTTTTAATGGTGCAACTGTCTCCTAAAACTGTGCCTGTATTCACGGGACATGTATCCCAAAGTTACAATTTCCAGTCTTCCAGCATTTTTGGCAACACTGCTAAGTATATAAAGCAGTTTTAAAAGCACGTGGTGTTTGGACAGGAACAAACAATGGAAAGAGAAATGCTTTAAAAATGCAAGTATCTTTAGTATTTTTCTGACTTTCACACAATCAAAATAAAGATAATTGCTGTGGGTTGTGCTAAAAGGACAAACAATGATGAGGAAAACTTTACAAGAGTTCATGGATAGATTATAGATTAATCATAAAGAGTATATAAAAAAATTCATGGGATTAATTCTGTGCTTAATTTTCAGTTTATAACATATTATTTAAAATATATATATTTCCTATTTGATTGCTAGATTCCCTGTCTGTAATAGATTGGGTAAAAGTAAATCCCAACAGATAACAAAGTGGTTAGTGAGCTTGTAACCATGATAAATGGGTCTTATCATTCCAGTTAATAGTCCTTTTTTTCTTACTAGCTACACTTTTGTCTACAGACCTCAGTGGGGGGGGGGGGGGAGGCAGCAGGAGAAACAGAAACAGAGCAACTCTATTTATTCCATCCATTTGAAATCTGTAACCCACAACTTGCACTGTGTCAGAGGGAGAAAATATGCAATAAAGATTATACCAGTATCAAAAAAAAAGCGAAGTCAAATGGTGACTTTGACGCAGATTTAGCAACCCTGTAGGCGTGGGACTATTCGTAGGCTAACAGTTTTAATGGGTTTATCTTAGACACTACTTCAGTTGTGAAAGTGTCAGTTAATAATTTACCCATCCCAAGAGGCTGTGGAAGCAATCACAAACGGGAGGAAGGTACTTCTGTGCTTGTCGCTTCACCGTAGCTCATCTCCACTATAGCAATGCACCATTGGATGCTACATCAGCGCTGTGTCTGCACTTTGACAAATGAAGTCTTGTAAGAGCTAAATAAGGCATGGGAAGTTTTAGAATGAGCAAATAGCTCTTCAGCTGATCCCTGCAATAATGGATTACTGTAAATGTCCATCAGCTGCACTTCCCAAGAACACTGGTTTAAACTGATATCTCTCTCTCTCTCTCTCTCTCTCTCTCTCTCTCTCTCTCTCTCTCTCTCTCTCTCTCTCTCTCTCTCTCTCTCTCTCTCTCTCCCTCCCTCCCTCCCTCCCTCCCTCCCTCCCTCCCTCCCTCCCTCCCTCTTTCTCCTGCTCCTCCTCTTCCTCCTTTGTTTGAAACCCTGACTTAACTTGAGGTATAAAATAGGAACTTTTGTATTACATACGTAAATATGCTTCTAAGGTTTATTTTATTTATTTTCTATGGTGTAAAAGAATACAGCATGAATGCATAAAATCCACAAAAACAGCATATGAAATGGGTATCAAAATATAAAACACTGCTTCTAAGGCAGGGGTGTCAAACTCACGTTGTCACGATGGCATCACGTGATGTATCGGGACTTCCCCCCCTCCTCTAAACCGGGCAGTGGCCAGCATGTGACGCATCCGGCCTGTGGGCCGGGAGTTTGACAGCCCTGTTCTAAGATGTTACATTGCAGAATCATGGAAGAAATCAAAATGGCCTCCCCAAAAGTGAATTGTATGCTTCACTTTCCTAAGCTGATCATACTGTCTTGCCATGGTTAGGTTTGCAATTCAATATTTATAAAAAGAAAAATTACCTCAAATACAATGTTATATTAGAATTTTGCACTATACAAAGTAGCGATTTATCATTATTTAATGATTCCTTACAGTAATTTATACCATTAGGTGTCATACTTGTTTTTGAATTTGCAAATAGAATTTATACCAGGATCTATTGGATTGCCATTAAAACTATCTAGCGATCTATCCAGTGGTGAAATTCAGCAGGTTCTGGAGAACCGGTAGCGGAAATTTTGAGTTATTCGGAGAACCGGCAAATACCACCTCTGGATGGCCCCAGAGTGGGGTGGGAATGGAGATTTTGCAGTATCCTTCCCCTGTCACGCCCATCAAGCCATGCCCTCAGAACCGGTAGGGAAAATTTTGAATTTCACCCCTGGATCTATCCATACAGATATGCATGCAAACCAGGGGTGAAATCCTCCCGGTTCGCCCGGGCCAGTCCTTCGGCGTATAGCCGATGGAACTGGCGGCGGTCGCGGCGCGGAGCTTCTCCCGCCTGCTTTCCCGGCCCGGCTGAACACAATCACCACTTTCCCGGCCCGGCTGAACACAATCATTCGGGTTATTTTTCCCTCTGTGCATGCGCGCGCATGCACAGAGGGAAAAATAACTCGAATGGCGGCGTTCAGCCGGGCCGGGAAAGCGGGCGGGAGAAGCTCCGCGCCACGACCGCCGCCAGTTCCATCGGCTATACGCCGAAAGACTGGCCCGGGCGAACCGGGAGGATTTCACCCCTGATGCAAACATATGCACACATACATATAAAAATCACCTTAGAATCTGAGCCACATGGGATAAAAACTTACTTGGTGTTCATAGTTTGCCATGTGTGGGAATAATTACAGCAGGGAATAATTTAAGGATTAATTTTTCATCAGTGCCTTAAAATATATTGGCAAAGGTCACTTTGAGTGCACTCCTAATTAGCTATTCTGCATACAAGTTTCTTAATAACCAGGAGGAAATCATACTTTGCTGTGCAAAATATGATTTATATACCTTGCTTTTATCTCAAACCTATCCTGAAACTTCTTTTGTTTTATATCAAGCACTTGCTTAAAAAAATCTCCATTTGTTACTTTGAATGCATTAGACTTGTTTTATTTGTAAATGAAGTTTTCCAACTTCTTAGTAAGATGACTTCAGTGTGGCAGCCGATGTAATGTGCCGATGCCTGGACGACGTTAGGATCTGGATGGGGAGGAACAGACTCAGACTCAACCCCAACAAGACTGAGTGGCTTTGGATATTGCCTCCTAAGGACTATGACAACTGCCCCTCCTTGGTTCTCGAGGGAGCAAAACTGTCTCCCTCGGATCTGGTCCGCAACTTGGGGGTCCTCCTAGACCCACAGCTAAAATTGGAACACCATCTCACTGCTGTGGCTAGGGGGGCCTTTGCACAGGTTCGCCTGGTGCACCAGTTGCGGCCATACTTGGAGAAGGAGGCTCTACTCACGGTCACTCATGCCCTTGTCACCTCCCGTTTGGACTACTGCAACGCGCTCTACATGGGGCTACCCTTGAAGAGTATCCGGAGACTCCAGTTGGTGCAAAATGCAGCTGCGCGTGCTGTGCTGGGTGTGCCAAGGTACACCCACGTGACACCTATACTCCGCCAGCTGCATTGGTTGCCCATTAGTCTCCGGGTCCAATTCAAGGTGTTGATCATCATCTTTAAAGCCCTTCATGGCTTAGGACCAGGCTATCTCCGGGACCGCATTCTGCCTCATACTTCCCTCTGACCGGTTAGGGCCCACAGGGTTGGCCTCCTCCAGCTCCCGTCAGCCAAGCAATGCCGACTGGCGGGTCCTAGGGGGAGAGCCTTCTCTGTGGCGGGCCCCGAGCTCTGGAACCAACTCCCTCCAGAGACCCGAACCATCCCCACCCTGCTGGCCTTCCGAAAAGCCATTAAGACATGGCTCTTCCTGCAGGCAGGGGGTAAAGTTTAACTCCATCTGCACTCTCCCCCAGGTATGTCTGGTGGTTGAATGGTTTTTTTATATTGCAATTTTTTTTAATTTTTATATTTTGATTTTAAATTGAATTTATTGGTTATTCTTGTACCTTTCTTATGTTGTAAGCCGCCCTGAGTCCCTTGGGAGTTGGGCGGCATATAAGAAAACCTAATAAATAAATAAATAAATAAATTTAGTGTGCTTATTTTAAAGATATTCTGCTAGCAAAAGAGGTTCCCTCTTTCTAGTTAACAGGATCAGTAACAAGAAATATTCTAATAAAATCCAGTGCTAACAGATGTGACATCCAGTATATACTCCATACACAACTGCAGCCCTTGCTTTATGCTGAGAATTCCTGTGCAGCAAATCTCTTCCCAAACGTCTTAGTCCCAGGTGTTAATTTCATGTTAGGAATAAAACCGCAGGGAAATCATTTGGAAAATGATTTGGATTAAACACCCTCAAATGCTCACCTGCCACTTATCTGCTACTACTACTTACCTCCTTTCAATCACACCCTTCTGAAGCATTTTTCTCTAGAGCAAAGAGGTGTCAGATGAAATACCTGAATTTGCATGAAACAAGAGGTGAATCCCCTTATTTTAAGAAGTCTTAAATGTATACAAAAGAGAGAATGTGTTCTGTAGCCCTGGGATAATAAATAGAAACAGTTTGTCTAAGAGTGCAAAAATCCTTTGCAACTGGTGATGTTTCATTCTAAACTTAAAATAATTTAAAAGTAGATATCAATGTAAACAAATGAGCAATCATTATCAAAGATTTGCTCTTTCTAATTGGATGTCCTTCTGTATAATGGGAGCAACAGTACTAATTTTAGAATGTGCATTCTAACATTAACCAATCTAACCAAGCATATATGAATTTGTGGTTGTATCAATAATAGGAGAACCGCAATCCTACCTAGATTATTTATTGTAAATTATGTGTTGGATAAATCGGTTGCATTTGATTTTTTTTCTTCATAACAGCATGGTGGAAAATGAATTTAAAAAGGGAACCAACTGGGAAAGCAAAGGTATAAATTCTCAGGGTTGCTAGTGCTGGGCCTCATCCATTTTGGAGGAAAGTGCATTCAACAGAAACAAACAGGAAGCTACTTTTTTGTGTATATGTTGTTTGTTTCTGAATAAGCAGATATTGGATGAAATTATTTTATCTGAAAGAGTCATTGTGAAGTTGAGAATTGTGCTGAAATCTTGCCTCTACTGCTTTTTAAAATCTGGGTATATTGTGAATTAATAGAAATTACAAGTTCATAAAATAGTTTTAACAAAAAGTTACAAGGACAGTGTCTAAGGCTTTCCGATACTGTATTTCTTTTCTCCTATAGCTTGAAGTTAAGGGTATTATTATTATTCAACTTGTATCCAGTTGCGGCTTATTAAGGCATCACACCAATTTCAAGGTCTTGATGTTGAATAGTGCATCCAAAAGAACTCTTTAATATCACAATCTGGTATTTAATTTAGAACTGCAACTGTATTACTTGGAGATACAAATAATCCTCAATTAATAATAGTAATGGGGACCAGCATTGGCATTGGTAAGGCACACGATCATAAAGTGCAAAGTCACATGTCTGTACCACTTAGCCGAGGCAGTTCTAGCAGTTGCCATCATTTAATGAAGATTTCGTGTGACTGTAATTTCCAACTTCTGGCCATCTTGCCTATTAACTTCCCTTGTGGAAAGGTTGGAGGGTACATTGGCAATCATGATCACATGACTATGAGGATGCTGTGACTGCTGGAACTTTGAGGACCAGTCATAATTAAATGAGGTTCACGCATAAGGTCTATTGTACTCAATCCGAATCAGTCCTTGGGATACAGGCAGAGGTGGTAGTTTAACTCATATCTTCACAACAAACTTTCCTGCCTTGGTGCCCTAATTAATTTCTAACAATATGCTTATTTGGAGTTTTAAGCACGAGAGGCTAATATAGTATCTGTAATAAATTACTGTATAGGAACATCAAAACCTGAAATTGTACAAAAGACACAATTTAGTACTTGCATCATGATAGCCAACGCAAACATGTAAGCCATCCATTCACTTGATCACAACGCACATGATGTCATTTGTGAATTTTGAGAATACCAATCAGAATTTGTCTAGACTAGACATAGGCAATTCTGGGACTGGTTGCAGAGTGCAATTTGGCTCCTTGATCCTTTGGGGATCAATGGCAGGTGACCACCCTGTTGCACTGGTACGAGGAGAAAAGTGGTTGTTGATTCTTTTTATTACTCCTTGTTTTCCATGGCAAAACAAAGTACCGTATTTTTCGGAGTATAAGACGCACCTTTTTCCTCCCTAAAGAGGCTGAAAATTTGGGTATGTCTTATACTTCGAATGAAGCTTTTTCTGAAGCTTTTTTCCCAGTCCTAACGAGGTGCTAATTATCTTCCCGGCTTCCTATTCTCTCCGAAGAAGGTTTTTTCCAGCCCTAAGTCTTTGCAGGCTTGTTTTCATTCCTATTCCCTCTGAAAAAGCAGTGCTTTTCAGCCCTAATGCGGTGCTAACGATCTTCCTGGCTTGCTGCATTTATTTTTATTCCTACTCCCTCCGAAGCAGTTTTTCCTGCCCTAAGTCTTTGCAGGCTTGTTTTCATTCCTACTCCCTCCGAAGAAGTTTTTTTTCAGCCCTAACCAGAGGATAAAATAATGTGCTGAAGCTGACCAGACTAAGGACGCTAGCCAGATGAATACCCGGTAGGTAGATTCCCCCCCCCCCCTATTTTCCTCCCCCAAAACTAAGGTGCGTCTTACACTCCGGTGCGTCTTATACTCCAAAAAATACGGTATCTGTTCACAAACAAATATGTGGAGACAACCAAGAGCAACTCCCAGCATAACTGTGCACATCTTGGAAAAAGGTGGCTGCTATAGAGATTCAAAAAGTTCTTTGCATCCTATACATTGCAAAGCACATCTTTCCATTGCCCTAATGATTATATATGTATGTATTGCTCATAGAAATTTAAGACTGTAATTAGCAGATTATTCATGAAGTGAAAGAATGAAGGGGAGATATATTTTCCAGTACCTTTATGTCTTTTAAAACTATTAATGGTGGTTGTGAGTCAGGGAACTTGGCTTCTGCCCAGAACTCACTAGGAAGGTAAGTATTTTCTCTTAGCATTTGACTGTATCTGCTCATGGGAATAATAATTTATTTTCTTACCAGACTAGTTGAAAGGATGCCTGAGATAAGGGATAATGAAGTATTTTGCATTTTGAGTACTTCTTTATACATGCAAATGTTGTTATTTGCATTTTACTATAGTTGCCCACCCATGGTAGCTGGCCATCTTCCCTAAATATATATATATATTCTTTGCAGCTGTAAAATGAAGAAGTTTGTTCACGCTTATGCTCTGTTTAAGATTTAAATCCTCTGAAAGGGACATATGGACCTGTTTCCTATGGGTTTTGGGTCTTGTTGTACATCTTTCTTAGAACTGTCCATAAGAAGGAATCTTTAGGTCTGGAAGAATGAAAGAAGCAAGAAGAGTCAATAGGGGCATCATCATAATCAGGTATTTCTACCTGAGTAAATAACTTCAGTGGTGGGTTCCTACCAGTGTGGTCCACTCTATAGCACCGGTAGCGGCCCGCTGGTGACGTCACAGTACCGGTGCGGTCGGTTGCCGGTGCCTGGGCACCGCCATTTTTTTTAAAAAAATTAAAATTTTTAAAAACTTTTCTTCTGCGCATGCCCAGAAGCCGAGTTTCCAGCACTGCTCATGCACTGCCTTCCTACCCCACAGTGAGTCCAAGCAGGGGAGGATGGCTGAGGGAGCGCATGAGACTCTGAAAGAATGGGCGGCAGGAGCTATCTCCATTCCCCTCCCTTCAGCAGTCCGAGAAGCCACGAATGCGCGGTGATGATCCTAGGCATTTTTGCACGTTCGAGGCTTCTCGAGCTGCTGAGGAGAGGGGGAATGGGCAGTAGGACCTATCTCAGTTCCCCTCCCTTCAGCAGTCCGAGAAGCCAGGCCCACCTGGTGACATGGCTGGCAAGCCACACCCACAAAATAAGCCACGCCCACGGAGTGGTAGTAAAAAAATTAGGAACCCGCCCCTGACTGAAATGAAAGATGCAAGTTGTTGACAAAATGGCACTTATCCATCTCCCTGTCTTTGCTTCTCAAGATAGCTGCCACTGATGTTATCCGATTAGCAACGACTCTATAGTGTCATTTTGAATTTTGCTTTTGCATCTAGCATCTTCTTATCTAGATATTGAAAACTGGGGTTTGCTATAATGCCGTGCCACTGAGCTATGGTGCCTCTTCTGATGTCTTGCTTTCATTTAATCACCCTGTTGTAGATAAAATATACATGTGGTCTGTGCACCTTGATTGTATGTTGTGTAGACTTTGGGTAAAGTTTTTATATGCAGTGGAATTTCATGAGTACAGATATCTAAAAAAAACTGTGCAGTGTATTTTGTAAATATCTAGCAGGTTATGTGTAAAAGGGATTATGCAATCCCAGTGATTTCCCGTATGTTGTGAAGAACTGTCTGCAGACAAAGTTTGTTTTAAGGAATCAGTACAAAAATGTGACTTTGAAACACTATTTCTATACTATAAATCCCAATTGCCATTGAAAGCACAAGCAGACATTTGTGCAGTTTGTTGCATAACCTGAGGAGCCGTTCATAATGTCCTCCTCAATTTTGGACCTTGAAGTGTTTGGACAGTGTTGCGTTTTTGTTTCATATGACAATTACCTGTTTAGGTAAACCAAGGGCAGTGTTATAGTACTGCAAAAATTAATAATTTGTTCTTATTTGAAATAAAAATATTAATTCAGCTCAGCAATATGATTACAAAATGCTTTGGAAGAAAAAAAAAGTATTCCACATTTCTCCAAACCAAACTTTTTCTGCAAACCTGAAAATACTATACTATAGATGAAAATGGAATCATGCCTGTATCAGGTTACTGCACAGGTATTAAACTCGCGGCATCACTTTGCTGTCACGTGACATTTGCAACGTTTTCCCCCTTCGCTGAGCTGCGGTGGGCATGGCCTGCGTGTGATACATCTGGCCTGTGGACCACCAGTTTGACACCCCTGGGTTACTGTTAGGCTTCCCAAGATGATCTTGGACTAGGATCAGCAAACAGAATCAGTGATCGTTAACAAGGCTGTAGAATATGTAGGAGTATAACCCAACAGCAACTAGCAACTTGAGTTCCTGCCCTGGCAGTAATAACATTGCTAATTTCAGCATTTTCTTGAGAAATGTACACTGCTTTATACATGTAGTCCTTGTCTTACAACCACAGTTGAGCCCAAAATTTCTGTTGCTAAGTGAGATATTTAAGTGAATGTTACCCATTTTATGACCTTTCTTGCCACAGTTGTTAAGTGATCCACTACAGTTGTTAGGTTAGTAACACGTCTGGCCTCCCCATTGACTTTACTTGTTAAAAGGTGGCAAAGGTGACCCACCTATAATCTAAGATTCCTTTAGACCAGTGGTTACCAACTGGGGGTCCGTGGACCACTGGTGGTCCACGAGAAAATTTTGGTGGTCCACAGAAAAATTATTTGTGTTTTTTATATTGCATTAAATCAGGGGTCCTCAAACTACGGCCCCTGGGCCAGATATGTGCAATGAACATTTGTGATGCACAGAGTCTCCCGCTTCGGGGTCTTTTGTACGGGTCAGAGGGGGGCAGAAATTCCGACTTCGGGTCTGCTTCAGCCTCCTGGTGCGGGGCTTTGGGTGAAGGCTGGAGGGAAGTGCCACTGGTGATGAAGAGCCAGAGGGCCTTGTTCCAGTGAGATAGCATCATGGCCTGGAACTGGCTGACCATCTCAGCCCTCTGAGCCTCCAGGCACCAGTACCTGGCCTTGCACTCCCGCAGGTCTTCCCTCTGCTTGGAAAGCCTATGCTTATAGTTCTCAGTGAGGTGCTTCTGCTGAGCCTCCTTCTCGGTCAGATCCAATTTGAACTGAGCCAACTCTTTCTCATGGTGGCTGCTTAGCTCCAACAACTACTTCCTGTTGGGGCTCTAAGGAGCCTGGCAGGCAGGTGAGGAGGGGCTGGGAGGGGAGGGGTGAGTAGAGGCCGGCGAGGCGCCTCTCGACGTGAGTGACATCGACTTGGCCATGCCCACCCAGTCACATGACCACCTAGCCACGCCCACCCGTTCATTAGGCAGATCATATTAATGGTCCACAGGATTTAAAATTATGAATTTAGTGGTCCCTGAGGTCTGAAAGGTTGGTGACCCCTGCTTTATACATTCTAGAAAAATGTTTCTTGACTTTACGTTCTCCAGGTGTTCCGTCTGGAAATTATGGGAACTGTAGACCAACAAAGCTTCAGGACATTAGGATGAGGACAGCTAAGACACTCTCATGTCCTGCACCCTTTCCTTTTTCAGTTAGCTAAATATGACTAGCATCTCAATATTTTCTTGAAACAGCTAAAGTCAACAATTGATACTATTTTAAGCAAATGAATTGGTTTGGAAGGTTAGATGAGTGTTGGGGCTTAGCAAGTGAGTGCATGCTTAAATAAGGCAAATTTCCAATAGCAGGTTTAATACAAGGTCTCTGCCAAATATCTAGTTTCCTGGTTGCAATAAATTAACACAATTGTATTATCGGTAGTACTAGTTCTATGATGACGTATAGGATGTGATAATTAGATATTTTTACTTTGTAAAATACAGAGAAGTGCATTAAATATACATTAAAATATCATTAATATTAACATTTATTGATATTGCTTAAATAGTGAATTATACCATTTTCATTTCATTGGAAATATTTTAGAACAATTAACTAGCTTTACAAAATAAAGCCACAGTTTTGGAGGCTTCAATATAACACAATTGCCATAGAATGGGCAGAGAGAAAAAATAAGAATCTTGGACCAAAATTAGCAGGTCTTTTGATCAACTATTTCTGTGGAGATGCATCTTTGTGAACAGCAAGAACTTTGGCATTTCAGAGGTAGTTTTTTAAAAGGTCCACAAATGTTCCTAAGTCCCTCAGTGCTGGTAATTTAGAATTTAAAGCCTGCCCTGAAAATAAAAATGTAGGAAAGGCATTGGCTAAATACAGCCTCTTAAATCGTGGGTAGGGAAAATGAACATATTATATACAAGAGTCGAAATCCTTTTACTCTAAGCATGCTCATTCAGGGAGCTGGAAAAAATTATGAAAGAAATAATCTCTCTCTTTAACACTGTTTCACACAGATATATGTGTGTGTTGTGTATGTGTGTGTGTGTGTGTGTGTGTGTGTGTGTGTGTGTGTGTGTGTGTGTGGTGCAGGCAACCTTATATTTCCATTCTCAGAATCTTAACGTTTCTGTGGTTTAGCTGTAGGCTCAGGCAACAGATGTATTTTGGAAAAGCCCATGAAGATGTGTTAGAGGCTTGGTCTATTGTGGGTTCCATATGTTTGCTACTCACATTAATGTGGCTAGGATATGAAACCATTGTACCCACAATCCTATATGTTAGTACTTAAGCTATATCTTAGGTGGCAATGGTTACCAATTCGAAATAAAAAGGTTTTTTTTGTGAGCCCAAGTGAATTCTTGGCTATGCCTATTGTGGAATATTCTGTTTCTCTCTCTTCTTTCTGTTCTATAATGAAAAACTATATGAAAAGAAATCTATCGTTACATTCCTATTAATTCTCTGCAACGAAGAGTTTTTCCTTCAAAATGCTTTGCGGCCTACTTTGAAATTACACACACACACACACACACACACACACACACACACACACTTTATTTTAGGAAAATAGTATAGGTAATCCCCGGGTTACAAGCATTCCCTTAGCGAATGTTCGAAGTTGCACGATAAGCGCCCCCTAGCGTTTACAAACAAGTCTCTAAACTACGAATCTTGTAGCACCACGGCAGTTGTTCAACCTTACGAACAACTGCAGAGCAGTGGTGAAGCTCAAAAATTTTCCCTACTGGTTTTGTGGGTGTGGCTTGGTGGTCATATGACTGGATGGGTGTGACTCAGTGGTCATGTGACTGGGCGGGCGTGGCTTGGTGATCATGTGACTGGGCAGGCGGGCGTGGCCAAGTCGACGTCACTTCTTTGCCCTTATGACCTACAAAAAGAAGATATACCAATTATTTTGTGCATTTAATACTTAAATAAGAATAAATGAAGTACATAAAACAATAAAAGAGGTACATAAATACTACTACTGCAAAAGAAAAAGCACTAGTGTTAATGGAAGGGATCTCTGTTTTCACCCAACAATGTACAGTCTTTTCAGGATGTGAAACAAGCGGGGTCCAACAAGCAGGAACCTCACAGAGTCACAGAGAGCTCAAAAACCAACTATCACACTTTACACAAAAATAACACAAAAGCTACATAACTGACTCATACCCAATGCAAAAGCAGCTGGACTTCACATAAAATGGCCCCTTTGAGCAGGCGTCGGTGAGACAAGGTGCTGAGCTGAGCGGGTGTCAGCGAAGCGAGTAGCTGGGTCGCATGGCGAAGGGAATTTATATAGGGCGGGGGTGGGTGGGTGGGCCGAGCGAGCCGGAAGTAAAAAAAGGTTCCGATGAAACCTTAAACCTTTTTAAACTTTTTGTTAGCATTTTTTACTACCTATTCACCCGAACCAGTAGTAAAGAAATGGTTTAAAAAGTAAAAAAAAAGTTCCGATGATCAGCTGTGCAACAATCAGCTGTGCCGTGTGATCGGCGGAACTTTTTTTTACTTTTTAAAGCATTTTTTACTACCTGTTTGGGCGAACCAGTAGCATTTTTACTATTGGTTCAGGTGAACCGGCCCGAACCGGTAGCATTTCACTCCTGCCTCAGAGGCTCTGCAACATTCGTCCTGCACTTTGCCAGCCAAAATGGAGGCCCACTCCTCTGATGCTCCATTTCGGCCTGCAACGTGCCAGGTAAGTCCTTCAGAGGCCCGAATGGAGCATCGGAGAGGTGCATCTGCCCCTCCGGAGCTCCATCTTGGCTGCAACGTACCAGGAGACCTGCACAGGCCTAAATGGAGCGTTGGAGGGGCACATATGGCTGAGAGTCTGGAGAGGAGACTGCTTGCTGGATCTTCGCATGGTAAGTGATTCGGCGTGGCAGGTTGGGTGGGTGGGGGGAAGCAATTGTGGGGAGCATGAGATATTTAAGTAGGTCGGGGAAGCCTTGGGTGATCTTAGGCAGATGGCCTGTTACATCACTCGGCCACCCATGGGCTTCCCCACCCTGAAATACCTCATGTGCACTTAACGAGCCTTGCATTCGATTAGCGAATGCATGGGTGAAAGGAGGGAGTGATCTCATTCAAGGTACGAGATTCACTCCCACGAATCCTTGGGTTACGAATGGAATGGGCAGGCACCATTACATTCATAACTCGAGGACTACCTGTACAACTTCAGCAAGAAAGATATTTTAATTATTATTTCCATGAACGTTGAACTCCATGTTGTAGATATGTAAGGATTGCCTACAAGGCCTAGAAATCATGGGGTAACTGGATCACATTATATTATTATGTCTTGATACCCTTTAGTAATTCTCAAATGAATTTTTTATTAAATTCTTTCTATTGTATGCACAGAATCCATCTTTTTTATAAAGTTGTCTCTGTACTTCATATCCATCTATGAACCACTAAGATGTACACTCTCTTCTTAGAATTTACTAACATAGCACAGTTATTACAATACACATGCATAACATCCATGACAAATTGTAATATCATAAATATGATCTATAATGTGTTAAATAATCATGCACACTACTCTTCCTCTTTTCTAACCAATTCTGTCAGCTGCCATACCGATGCAACTAAGTGCATTCCAAGTAACCAACTATTCCTGACCATTTGCCAGCTGTTAGATTCCACTTTTTAGGTACTGGCATCAACTGAAATAGTCTGAAATAAAAGGTCTAGATCAATAATGGCGAACCTTTTTTTCCTTGGGTGCCGAAATAGTGTGTGCGCGCACTATCGCACGCACGTGGGTGCCCACACCCATAATTCAAAGCCCCCCACTTGCCCCACCCCCCTGCGTATGCGTGCACGACCCCCCATTCCTCCGTTTCCCGACTTCCAGTGGACCCAGTAGGCCCATTTTTCGCCCTCCCCAGGCTCCAGAGGCTTTCTTGGGAGCTTGGGGAGTGCAAAAACTCTCCCCCCGCCACCCCAGAGGCCCTCCGGAGGCTGAAATCGCCCTCCCAGAGCCTCTGCGCAAGCTAAAAATCAGCTGGCGGGCACGCACATGCGCGCTGTTGCTGAGCTAGGGCAACGGCTCGCGTGCCAGCAGATATGGCTCCGCGTGCCACCTGTGGCACCCGTGCCATAGGTTCGCCATCACTGGTCTAGATTATGCTTTCCCCCATTCTCTATATAGTAGCCAATTGAAATCGTATTTTAATACTAGCTGATACCCGTGCTTTGCTATGAAACTATGTGATGCGGCTTGATAAATTGACACTTAAATCTGGAAAATTAATGAGTAGTTAAAAAAGGGACTGTATTATTTCATTAGAGATGGTAAGCTAAGTTTCTGTTACAGATGAAGACATTATTTGCATAGCATAGACTTTCAATTCGTCCCTCAGATGAATTGCTCAGGACCTCCCTGTAAAGAACATTTCTGGTTTTGCTCTCTGGCTGGAGGATGACCAGGCTGTCAGGTGAACTGACTCTGGAGTATGCCACATAGAACTAGCCATGGGAGAAACAGACAGCTACCCTTACTTGTGTTTTCCTAATTGCATCTGTAAATCTTTTCCTGCATTTTTTGCCTCTTTTCCCTTTAACTGGTGTTACAGTAGAAGGAACAGATTCGTCTGAACTGAGGAGGAAAATAAGGGGGAAAATCTGTCTCTGCCTACCAGCATCCATTGGTATTCATCTGGCTAGCATCCTGTTAGTATGTGAGAGAGTTGAGGGGTATTTGGAAACTCAAACAGTATTTGCTGTATGAGCAAGAAGGAGCTAGGAAGGAGTCTGTGCATGGCTTAGCTCAACTGTTCTGTAGTAAAGCTGCTTGCTGCTGTGAAAGCAAAAGTGAAACTGAAACTCCTCTGCTTGTGTTTTGCATTTGGATCAGATTTCTTTTCAGGTGGGGAGGGGGGAGTAGAACTCACTAGCATCAGAGCTTTTTAATAATAATATAAGAAATACTCATGTTCTGATGGTCATTTTGAAAAATCCTTTCTTAGTGAGCACCTAGAAGCCAAGAGGAACATACATGGCAAATTTCAAGTTTGTAGGCTTTACGGTTCTGGAGATTTTGTGATTAATGCATGAGTGGTTTTTGCTTTTATATATATAGATTGGTGATATGGGGACTTCTCTAGCGCATATTGTATAGAGACAAAAGTGTTTAAAAGAACACAACAGGCTACCTGCTACACTCAACTCTGTCTTCTTGCATTTGTTGATGCTTCATACTGTAGCCTCTGCTGCCTATGGTAACTGCTTGACTTTGCCTAATGGTAAAGCAGAGTCTACCTTACTTGCTAAACTGATTCTAACTCCATTCATCATTCCATCTGGGCGCTTGCAGTCAATCATTTCTCCACTCATTCTTCTCTTATGTCTTTACAGAGAAGCTTTCATTCAGCGGTAATGAACTGAGACAACAGAAAATGATTCTGTATTGGTATGATGTGTAGTGGAAGCATGTGCGCGCATGCTCCATTTGCGCAAATGGAGCATGTGTGCACATGATTGCTCCTCACGCAAGTGGGGATGAGCATGAGCACATGCTCGCCTGCCCGCAACTTTTGTGGCCCGGTTCCGAACAGCTCAAGGCCCAGTAGTGGGCCATGGCCTGAGGGTTGGGGACCCCTGGCCTAGTGTATTGTATTTTTCATTTATTCGTTTTCTAAGAAAAGCTTGAGAAATTTTAAAACAAATTTGAAATATATAAGGACAGTAATTGTATAGTCAGGCAAAATGTTGTTGAGCCTAATTTCCACATCTTTCATTCTTATTTATATGCGTCATATGCAACCTCTTGTAACAGCCTAGGTACTGTCACTCTTTGTAAAACATTCATTAAAAATATCGTAAGAGGTACAAGTATTTCTCATCCCAATTAGATCCAACTTAAAAGTTTTCTGTTATGAACCTTTATTAATGTTCAGATTGAACAAATGATTAAAAGGGTTATAATAACACACACACAAAGTGTCAGCTCCTAATTGACAAGATGATTTTGGAAAATTGCAGAAGGAAGAGCAACTTGAATGTAGCTTCGATTGATTACACAAAGATATTTGAATCCTTGCCTCATGATTGGATAATTAAATGCCAGAAATACTGTAACAGGAGTCTGTGGAAATATCAGAGGCTTTATGCAAAGATCAAAAGCCCAATGGAAGACACAGATGCTGGTCAATAGTGATAGACTGGGAGAAGTTAATACCAAGAGAATAATCTTTCAAGGAGATTCCCTGTCACTGTTACTGTTTTTCATTGCATTGATTCCTCTGTCAACAATACTGAACAAGTCAGGTCATGGCTATTAAACATTAAAAAAATCTCTGCCAGAATATCTCACCACCTTTATGGGGACAATTTGAAGCTGTAAAGAAAAACACCATCTGAAATGGAGTCACTGTTCAACACTTTCTACGGACACAGACAACATACATACACATAGCCAAGATATTGCAATAGCATTAGCAATAGCATTTAGACTTATATACCGCTTCATAGTGCTTTACAGCCCTCTCTAAGCGGTTTACAGAGTTCAGCATATTGCCCCCAACAGTCTGGGTCCTCATTTTACCGACCTCAGAAGGATGGAAGGCTGAGTCAGCCTTGAGCTGGTGAGATTTGAACAGCTGAACTGCAGCTAGTAGTCAGCTGAAGTAGCCTGCAGTGCTGCACTCTAACCACTGCGCCACCTGGGCGCAATGAAGTTTGGCCTGGTCAAATTTTACCATGAATAGGGAAAAAATAGTGAAAACTATCAAGATGCCCTATGGAAATAACATCAACAATCTGAATGAAGAAGATTACTACAAATATCTATGCATCAAGAAAGTCTGAAGTCAAGAAAGTTAGTATGGAATACATCATAGTGAATACATCGTACTGAGAGTGAACAAGATCTTGAAGTCCAAACTAAGCAAAGGAAATACCATCAAGGCTCTCAATATCCAGTTATTAGATACACCACTGAAATAGTAGAGTGGACTGAAGCAGAACGAAAAGCCCTGAATAGTAAGACCATAAAAAACCCGACAATGAATTACAGTATTTTTCGGACTATAAGACTCACTTCCCTCCCCCCCCCAAAAGTGGGTGGAAATGTCTGTGCGTCTTATAGAGCGAATACGGGCCTGTTTTTGGCCTCCCAAACCCTCTGTGCATCCCGTTTTTGCCTTCCCTGGCGTCCAGAAGCACTCTGCAGGCTAAAAATGGTCCTGTTTTTGGCCTCCGGAGGCTTCCGCAGGTAGGATTCAATTTTTTTTACTACTGGTTCTGTGGGCGTGGCTTGGTGGGTGTGGTGTGGCTTGGTGGGCGTGGCAGGGAAAGATTACTGCAAAATCCCCATTTCCTCCTGATCAGCTGGGATTCGGGAGCCACAGAATAGATGGGGGCGGAGCCAGTAAGTGGTGGTATTTACTGGTTTTCCGAACTACTCAAAATTTCCGCTACCGGTTCTCCGGAACTGGTCAGAACCTGCTGAAACCCATCTCTGCTCCGCGGGTCCCATTTTGCTCTCCCCAGCGTCAGGGAGGCTGAAAACAGGACACACGGAGTTTGGGAGGCCTGCAGAGTGTTTCTGGGGTCAAGGGAGGCTGAAAACGGGACGCGTGGAGGCCAAAACCTATTTTTTTTCTTGTTTTCCTTCTCTAAACCTAGGTGTGTCTTATGGTCCAATGCTTCTTATAGTCCGAAAAATACGGTACGTCCTTCATCCATGCAGTGATGTTGACAGACTTTACTTACCAAGGAAAATAGGTGGCAACTGTACACCAGAGAGTTGAAAAGAGTATTGGAAGAATATCTGAAAGAGAGTGAAAAAGATACATAGATGCTCATATATCATGAAGACTTCCTGAGTACCAGAGAGATCAAACTAGAAGAAAGTCAAATGAAGAGAAGAGACATTGGAAGACAAAGTATTACATGGTCAGTACATTGAAGAAAAAAAAAAGCATGCAAAGCAGATGACAAGACCTGGCAATGGCCAAGAACAGAAAAGTTAAAGAAACATAGGGGCTAATTCTGGCTGCACAAGGCCAAGCCTTAGGAACAAATGCATACAAAGCCAGAATTCAGAACACAGTAACAGAAAGCAAATGCTGCCTCTACAAAGAAGCTGAAGGAAACACGGGATCACCTAGTTATCTACTGCAAGGTCACACAGAGTGACTACAAACAGCATGACTAAATAGCAACAACAATGCATTGGAAGATCTGCAAGACATGTCATTTGCCTGCAAGCAAGAACTGGTGGGACCACAACATAAACAAAGTAATAGAAAATGAAAAGACTAAGGTGCTCTTGGACTTTAGAATTCAATTAGAAAAGCACTTGCCACATAACACCCTAAGTCTAACAATTGTTAAGTGTTAACAAATTAAGTGACAAAAAACCTGGATAGTAGATAGTGGATAGTCTCAATACCAGGAGACAGCAAAATAGAAGAAAAAGAATGGGAGAAAACCACAAAATATAAGTCCTGAAAATAGAAGTAAATCATTGTGGCAAATAGTAATAGGCTCCCTGGGTGCAATCCCATAACTTCTGGAGCACCACTTGAACACCATCGGCATTGACAAAATCACCATGAGCCAATTGTAAAACACAACTTGGAACACCTTACATCCTATGACGACAATAACATCTGCCTACTCCAGATCCTAGGTGGACAAATATGACAAATCCAGTCTAACTATCCTGCTATCTGTGTGAACAACCATAATTAATACTATATTCTGTATATGTATCAGTTCCACTGAAAGGTATAAAACTGAGAAGCATCCAACATAGATGAGTTTGTATGTGCTTAATTTTGTACGTAAATCAACACATTTAAATAACCAACTATTTTCTCATGATTTCATTCACCCTCCTGATTATATAGAATGACAAAATAGCAGTTTCCATTGAGAATGTTCAAGTAATTAAAAAGTCTAGTAAATTGGATACAGCTAGCAGCTTGTAAGTATTCAAAAGTTTATTGACTTGTATTGCACTTTTAAGCCCCTGATAAATTATTTAATTGTCTGATGGATGTGTGGCTACTATAAACTATAGAGTATGAAATATGCACTGCTCTTCTAATACACTGTAGGGAGACCTGTTTATAAAGTATTTAGTATTGGTTTTATAATGTACTGTTGACAATAAGAGACCATGAACTCCAAGATCAATCTTACTAAGCTTCCAGTGCTAATGTTGCTTGAAGGCCCACAGTATGTATGAAGGTGCTTTCGGATGTCATAAAACTAGATCACAAGTAGGGCCCCATTTTTCCTGGTTTTTTTGATAGATGAAATTACTTGTCCCTTGATACTTTCAAAAGAACTGCATGGCTAGACTGTTTTCTATTAGAAAAATAATCAGTTGCAATTTCCCATGCCCATCAGTATTCTGTTTTATAAGCAACAGCTGGTATCTTGGAAGGAAAAATATATTTGGCCCAATTGTTTTCTATCTGCATTTCCTAAGATAGCTATCCATTAATGAAATAATTCTTGGCACCGGTGGGAATTCCTCATATACAAGACGTATTTTAACAAATGGCAGGGCTGTGCAGATTGATTTTTTTTCCCCATCATGTAGTCATAGGACTTTTGATGTGACAGCAGCTGCTACTATTTGTCTCCTGATGGTAGTGAACCTGTGTCTTCTGGATAGAAAAAGGGCAGATGTGACACTTGCAGTTCAATTTGTTTTATCATTAGATAATAAATTACAGCATAATCCTGTGCGTATCTATTCAGAAATCACTCCCATTCCACTTAATTGGAGTTCTTTGGAAGTGCATGTAGAATTGTAGATTTGGAATTTGATATTAATTTCTTTGGTGGTTGAAATCCTCTTGAAATGGCTCAACAGCATCTTCAGGAGTTGCACAAATCCAGATGACCACTAGATTGCAGCCAAGAGATCAAAAACTTTAACTATTTGCTGCCCCTTAGTGGTCAGGTTGATAGGTTGAACAGCTGAATGGTGATCAGTTTCAAAGAATGTGTGTGTATGTATAAAAAGTCAATTGAAGATAACGTGATAAATAAAAAAAATGCAGGTTATAGAGTATTTGTGGATATCAGATAGAGGAGGCATTTGGTGAATAATGCTGGGCAAGACTAAATTTCAAGTCAGTTGCAGACCTTGGAATCTTGAATATTGAAACAACAGTACAACACAACACAGACCCATTTGTAAGGGAATGCCACAAGATTTACAGCAGCGGATTTCCTGACAGTTCTGAGATGGAAGAGAAGTATGATAAAGCAGCTTTAGGGTTGTGGCCAAAGACTGCCCTAGGCAAACCAGCAGAGTAAAATACAGTCATTACTGCAGTACTATTTGTTACCACAATTCAAAGTTTACCATTTGCAAAAAAATAAAAAATAATCCTAATACCCATATTAGCAAGCAGATAGAATCAAGGCTGCAGTGATGGCATCAACTGATTGTCAGGAAACAGTCTACTCTTTGAGCAGATTAGAAATCCCAGCTTGGAATACTCATAATATGAAATGAATTCTGTTCTACCTAGAGTAAGGAAAGAAATACAAAGAAAGCCCTAATATACTGATTTCACCTAATAGCAATATTAGAAACTGCATTTGTCTGGATTTGGTAACATCATTCAGTTGAATTTGTCTAGGAACATGCAAGCTGACAGTATAAGAGTCATTGTGCTCTTCTAACATGAACAGAAGAAGTTAGGGAACCACATTTCGGGGTAGTGAAATTTCATGTCATATTTAAAACCAACCCTACATTAAAAAAAGCTTTACTGTACTCTAGCCTAGAAGTTTCAGAATGATGAATAGCAATAGCACTTAGATTTATATACTTTAAGCGGTTTACAGAGCTAGCATATTCCCCCCCCCCCAACAATCTGGGTCTTCATTTTACCGACCTCGCAAGGATGGAAGGCTGAGTCAACCTTGAGCCTGGTGAGAATCGAACTGCAAGCAGCCGGCAGAAGTAACCTACAGAACTGCATTCTAACCACTGTGCCACCATGGCTCAGTGATCAATGTGGAATTTTGTAGTGATCAAAAAGAGTCAGATTCTTAGCAACAAATGAAGTACAGGTAGTCCTTGATTTATAACCATTTTTAGTGACCGTTCAAAGTTGCAGTGGCACTGAAAAAAGTGACTTATCGCCATTTTTCACTTTTACAATGTTGTAACATCCCCATGGTCATGTGATCAGAATATGGGCACTTGGCGACTGGCATGTGTTTATGATGGTTGCACTGTCCCAGGATCACATAATCATCATTTGAAACCTTTCCAGCTGGCTCCCAACAAGCAAAGTCAACGAAGGAAGCCAGATTAGCTTAACAACCACACGAGTCACTTAACAACTGCAGTGATTTGCTTAAAACCTGTGGCAAAGAATGTCGTAAAATGGGGCAACGCTCACTTAACAGTTGTCTTTCTTAGCAACATAATTGGTAGGCTCAATTGTGGTTGTAAGTTTAGGACTACCTGTATTTAAAAAAAAACATTTTTAGTATTAGTGAAGCCTGCTTAGATTTTTCTTTTGATGAAACCAGCACATTATTCCATGATTATTGTGACACATACACGCCTCCAAGATTCCTATTAGTGTTATCTTCACTTGGTTGGATTTACCATACTATAGCGCCAGATTCAAAACCAAAGCACCATTTTTATTGAAATACATAGTTCAGTATCTTCAACACAATGTCACACTTCATGGAAATAACAGAAGTCAACTCCTGCAGTTGGTCCAGATCAACTGATTGAGTCTCCCTCTGTCTGCATTTAAATGGAAGTTTCCCACATCTTTATAGCCTGGTCAGAATGGCAATGAAGGTGTGAATTATTTATTTATTTATTTATTATTTATTAGTGACATTTATATACCGCCTCACAGTGCAAGCACTCTCTAAGCGGTTTACACCAGTAAGCAATGTATATTTACATTGCCCCCAACAATCTGGGTCCTCATTTTACCTACCTCGGAAGGATGGAAGGCTGAGTCAACCTTGAGCCAGTGAGATTTGAACCGCTGACCTGCGGATCATAGTCAGCTAATGTGGCCTGCAGTACCCCACTCTAATCACTGCGCCACTTCGGCTCTTGCCTATTAAATTAAACATTGTTTTCTTAACTGTACAAGCCTATCTCAATATATGTTAGTTTGCTAGAGAAATTAACAATCTTGGTAGAGGAATAAGCAGACTTCTGCTGAGATCACAGTTGCTAGATTTCATTTACCTGAATAGGTGGAAGGTCCAGATATAAATGTTCCATTTCCTGCTACTCTTCTGCCCCCCCCCCAAAAAAACTCAAGTGGTTTTAAAAAAATACATCCAGCTTGATCCACTCTGCTGATTTTGATCTTTCTTACTGTATACAGGAAAATCAGATGAGCTTTTTTGAATGAAAAAAAACACCTACAAATTAAAAACATTTATTTCAGTAGCCCAAATCACTGAAAGTATAGGAAGACTTGAATGCCAGCATCAACAGGCCATGACAGCTAACTCCCCCCCCCCCTGAGATCCGGACTATTCCCACCCTATTGGCCTTCAGGAAAACTGTGAAGACCCGGCTTTTCCGGCAAGCCTGGGGCCAATAAATAATAGCTTTAGGCCCATGATTGTTTGAATGATTGAGTGTTTTTAAATGTTTTTATATTGTGTTTTTAATCATGTTTTTAGTTTTCTATATATTGATATTGTTTATATTGTTGTTAGCCGCTCAGAGTCCCTGCTGAGTTGAGCGGCATACAAGTATAAGAAATAAATAAATAAATAAATAAATAAATAAATAAATAAATAAATAAACAAATAAATAAACAAATAAATAAACAAATAAATAAACAAATAAATAAACAAATAAATAATAAAATAATAAAATAATAAAATAATAAATAAAAAAATAATAAATAAATAAATAAATAAATAAATAAATAAATAAATAAATAAATAAATAAATAAATAACAAGCTAAGAAAAAATGGCAGGCCAGGTTGTCTAGTCAATTATGCCTCTACCTTTCATTGCTAGCTGGTTTTCCCTTGATAGATTTCAGATGTCTGGATTCCTATGAATAATCATTTCGAAAAAAGTAGAGTTGGGAGGAGACTCGATGGAAAAACCAGCCAATAAAGAGAGTTATGCATGCATATATTAATTTATTTTCAGATAAATACTTACCACTTTAAAAAAATTAAATCCCACTTTTATTATTTTTGTAAATAATAAAGCAAACATCCATACTACTCCTTTCTCCTCCTGTTTTCCCAAGGGGAGGAGAGAGGGAGAGGGAGAGAGGGAGAGAGAGAGAGAGAGAGAGAGAAAGAGAGAGAGAGAGAGAGACCCAGCTGGCTTTCATGGTTAAGGAGGGACTAGAACTCACAGTCTCCTGGCTTCTAGACTACCACCTTAAACAAACAAAGGAGGAAGAGGAGGAGCAGGAGAAAGAGGGAGGGAGGGAGGGAGGCGGAGAGAAAGAGAGAGAGAGAGAGGCCCAAAGTCACCCAGCTGGCTTTCATGGCTAAGGAGGGACTAGAACTCACAGTCTCCTGGCTTCTAGACTACCACCTTAATTATTACACCAAATTGCATACAAAAAAAGGTATAGATTTTCATATATCAACCTGAATTCCTTATGTATTTATTACAGAGGAGAAATTCTTTATCTCTTTACTATCCTTATGCTTTGTTTACCCTATTATATTTTCTCTTCATATTCAAAACTAACCATGTGCAAGGTTAGGTGTAAACATGCACAACGTAATTTACAGTAGACTTTGAATAAAAGTATGTTTAGGGAGATCAGGAACATCCTTGCTATAACATTGTTCTTGTTAAAAAGTTGTATTTGATATTTCAATGGATAATAATATTCAAGTTAAATGTTAAATTAAATATTATATGTGAAAAGCACATAAATTCTTTTGCTCGTGGTAGCAATAGCATATTAGTGGTGTGGCTGTTTTCCAAATAAATATTACAGCAAGCAACTTAAAAATACATAGTCCCTACAAGTTCTTTTGTTTTGAGTCTATCCACTTAAAATTCCCCTTATCTATCTCTCAAAGCAAAACTATATAAAAAGTTGTGCATAAATGTTTAAGAATCATGAGTATATTAACATAAGCTGCAAAAATACATGTCATTATTAGAAATTGATATGTTTTAAATGGATTTTTAGCTATGAGTCAGTCTCTTCCTACTTAGGAAAACCCAAGCGGAAGAAATGCTGTATAAGTTTTACAGAAAAGAAGCAAGATGCCAATATTTTTTTCCCTTGTAATTTGTGGAAAGTTAGCAGTATCTGTTTGGCGTAAGGTTTCCTGTATGGATTGTACTTTTTTCACTTAAGACATCTGTTAACATTTCATAGTCTAACAGATGTTGCACAGCTATTCCTTGACTTATATTCTAGGGGAAGGAAAATGCTGTTTGCTCTATTAAAATGCCACCTTGGAACTACTGTCATCATGCCAGCTTTGTGTAGTTTAAATACACAGCCATCTTTATTCTTTATTGCATAAAGTCATGTACATATGGCTCTTAATGGAATTTGTGACTGGAGGTGGTTAGAAAAAGGCAGAAAGGCAGTTTAAGACTTGGTTGTGAGCTTTATAATCCAACAGAAATATAATTTGATGAGTCCAGGTTAATCCTGATTTATCTTATAATTAAATCAGGATTTTATTCTTGAAAGAATAAAGTGAGCTATGTGTCATGGTGCCTAGCCCTACCAGCAATCCTTTAACAATTATTGAAGGCCTAACAAACGATCGCTGTGCTTTCTGCTCCATTTGAGCTCCTGGGGAAAGGCACTCCCTGCAGAAAAATGAAATGCACAATGAGTATTAGTATATGACAACAAGGAAAGTAGAGTTGGGGAGGAGGGAGGGGATGCAGATAAAAATTTAATAGGCGCTGAAAGTTAGAGCTAAGACATTTGAGTTCAAGCAAACTCTTTTCCCTTATGTTTCTGTGATTTTATTTCAGTGGATACAATACAAATGTTGAAGATTTACTATGCAAAGCAGAATAATATTAAGCTGTTACAAGTGTTAGGTAATGTGTCAATGGTACTTAATAAAACCTTCATAAAACAAAAATGTAAGAGGATTCAACAATATGTTTGAAAGCACCATGAGACACTTTTCAGGCTTCAGGACAAGGCAGATGGGACCTCAGTCTTTTATGGAAAATCAAAAGTTGTTTTTTCATCCAAACTGGGTTACAATTATTTATTCTATTAAACAAGGGTTGGCATTTCTGGCTCTTCAATATATCCAATATTAATTTGATGATGGGAGGAAACACCGTACCTTTAATGCAAAGATGGAGATCTGTTTCTGCAAATTGGGATCCTGTGATGTCACTTGAATCAAAATACTCATGTTAATTAGATATTTCATATGGGGCATAATCTTGGGAGTAGGAGATATTTTTTTTGCATTGTTTTGCATTGCATAAGGATCCAGGTTTAACAATTTGTTAGATGCAGGGTAGTAAAAACGTTTAGGTAAAATGGGATGGATGAAACCTCAACCAATGACTCTGGAAAATAGCCTGTACTCAGAGCATACAAAGGGGCAAGATTGGGTGGGCAATTATGTCAACTTTATGGACGTCAACTCTCAGAATTCCTGAGCCAACATGGCTGGATCACGAATTCTGGGAGTTGAAGTCCACATGTCATAAATTTGCCATAGTTGCCCAACCTTGGTCAAGATGGATGGATCTTTCTTGGGCTCTTAAGTGGTTAAAGTGAAAATTGGGCTTAAGAATTATGTGATTAAGATAATTTCCTTGGGTGACTAAACTCAGCCTTACAATACACTGAGGCACAATACACTCACCCAACTTGGCCCTCCCAGTTAAGCTGTGGGTTCCTGAACCCAATATAGCAGAAGATTCCAGGTTGGGAATGACTATACTAAAGACAATAGCCCTGGACAATAGAATAAAATTAGAGGTGGGCTTCATATAATTTAACAACCGGTTCACCCAGAATCATAAATGTGTGCGTGCGTGCATGCTCGCTTCACTCGTGCACACGCTTTGCACACATGCGCGCTGCATCAAAAAACATGGCATTTCGCTTGTGTGTGCCGTCCGTGCATACGTGCGGCGTAAAAAAACCATGGCTATTTACTCGCACACTATGTCCACTGCTGTAAAGCCAGTCGGATGGGTGTGGTGAAAGAGACCCGCGCTCCTCAGGTAAGTTAAGTCATTTAATAACAGGTAACAGCAACAACGCACATGTAACTGAGGCAACAAACTGCCTGACAGCTGGCTTTTATACCCGGCTGTCAAGCGGCTTGACCAATCAACGGTTACCAACTTCCCGCTTTAAACAGCGGCTCCTAGTGGCCTCACGGCACACTACATCCATGAATGCGTGTGGCATTAAAAAAAACAGCAATATAGGGCAGGATTGCGCCCGGGCGGGTGGGCAGGCCCACCTGCAGGTTGCCACTACCGGTTCACCCAAACCGATCCAAACCAGCTGAATTCCACCTCTGAATAAAACCCATTTGCAGCGTGGACTCATTGATTCCTGTTTAGATCCTCTTCTTATGCTCTTCATAGGCATACAAGGCTAATAACTATTGGTATCTGCTGGAACAATTCCTTCTTCCTTGCTGAATTCTAAATGGACATGCATTTTGAAAATTTTCTAAAAAATTATCTAAGCTTGGCTGTTTAGATCTAATCAAGGGCCGATTGTCATGCGATATGGAGGACCCATTTTATTATGATGGTAAGAACAGGGACACTTTTGTCCTGAATGAATACTGGAGTGTGTCACATGAAAAACCACTGATCTTTAACCCAGCAATCTACTTAACCAAGCTTAGAAAATGAATAGTTAATAACAGGAGGATAAAGGGCATCACACTGTTATTACTGATAAAAAAATCTTCTAGAAGCTGAATGCAGACTCTGGGATTTCAGTTCGTGTACAGTAAATCAATGTAGCATACAGAATTCTTAGCAAACACATATATGTCTCAAAAAGTGCATTCAAACAGTTATACCCAATGAATCCCCCCCTAGTAAATTGAGTCTTTTTTAAGCCTTGAATATATTTCTAACTGCTGCTAAAACCCGATTCATCACTTAGTCAATGTGATAAGGAGAAAGCTCACACCTATTTTTGCTTGTGTGTGATTTCTCCTTTTCTAGCTTATATGTTCAGAGAGGGATTCCAGTATGGCTACATTCCAATACGTATTTAACCTAGTTATTTAAAAATTCATTGTAAGTCTATTTTTAATTATTACTTTCATGTATGTACAGTTATTCAGAGAATACGAGATGAAGTTTGCTTCTTTTTCTTTATCTTTCCTTTATTATTTATTACTCTTTTTTTACAAAACAAGCATTCAAGATCGCTGGTCATGAAATATACATTTTATATATATATATATATATATATATATATATATATATATATATATATATATATATATATATATATATATATATATATATATATATATATATATATATATATATATATATATATATATATATATATATATATATAGTCAAAAAAGTCTTGCTGATGAGAGTGTTAAAAAAAATGGAGATAGCATGGCCTTTTTTTTTTTGTACTGCTAAATGTTCGTCTGATATAATTTTTTTTATAGAAAACATTTTTTAAAGTATACTAAATTTGGCTTTCTGTTATGGAAGAATCTCCACTTTGAAGTACATGAGTAAGAGAAGCCAAAGCTTCATCAATATATATATTCATTAATTGCCATATATTTATGATTTATAAAGTCCTAATCAAATGGTATACCTGTATTCATTCGATTGACATCAGGGAACTCTTCAACAGATTTTTATTTATGTTTGCTTTTCCAGGGATAGGAATAATATTTTGGGAGGGTTCTTGACTCTGCACTAGATTTCCCTGGCATTGAAATGAAAGGTTCATATTGCAATCTTGTGCAAACCTACCTACCTAAACATGTTTGCTTCTTTAACAAAACTTTCTATATGTATAATAAATATATACAAGTTAGGAAAACAAATATTGTAAACATCAGTACAAGAGATAAGCAATTAATTGTGGGAATTAATGCATATAGCAATCTTTATAGGAGGTGAAAAGCATTATTTCTTGTGATTAGATAATCAATTACATTCTTTCCCCTCAATCTTGTATGCTCATAGTAACTAAAATGCAAATTTTGAATGTATATGTACAATGCATATATATCAAAGTGATTAAAAATCTATGTTTGTTTTCCTAATTAAAATCTGAATTATATGAAAATAAAATTTTAAAGATTTGTATATGCTGTTGATCCTTAAAGATAATTCATGTTGCTTCTATTGATAGAGATGAACTGTGAATAAAATAAGCGAGGCACAAGGACATTTTTATTTTTAAATATGTGCAATTTCTAATTAAGTAAATATAATAATGTTGCAATAAAGATGAATAAATAATTGACCAAAAATTTAGAAAAGTTAAAGTACAATAAGCATTGTACTATATAGAAATTGGCAATCACCTAATTGTGGAAATACAGAGGTATTGTTCTTTTTAAAATTAAAACTGATATCAAAATAATTTTGTATTCAGGGAATTATGTTACTCTCTTTCTTATATACCTGGAAGACTATCATTCATTAAAGCAACAATCCTTTCATGAAAAAATGTTATGATAATTCTTTCATTTTAGAATATATTTAAAGATTGCAAAATATTGACCCTGGAGAACAGAGCTAGTTTAGATAGTAGAGATCTATTAAATGTTTGCTCAAGATAATTTTTTGAAACATGACCTATGGTGGCTCAATTCAAAACACTATGATAATAGTAAATTTGTAGTGTTTATGATTATTGAAGTGTAACAAAAATTTATCAATGTCAGGTGAGGTACTTATGAGACAATATTTTTTTTTAAAAAATATCGTAACAATTTCCTTGCACCAAGGGGGAAAAATAATTAATTTCAAAGGGAAATATTAACATTGGAGATTGAATATAAAGAATATTATTATAGAGCAAATTAATGAGTCATTTTTCATTATGTTAAGGGCATTTCAAGTAGCACAAGATGTCTATAAAGAAATTATTTCTATGAAAAACCATACAACTAAATATGGGTTGCTACATTAGTATATTTTGCTGTATTTATGTCAGCGCCTTAGGCATCCTAAAATGTGCTTACAATATACGCGTGCGGTGAAATACATTTTTGTACAATTCTTACATCTCACCATCCATTCACGCTGAACAGTTTTCAGATAAGGTTCTAAGTTTAAACAAAATACTATAGGGTGGTGTGATCTGAATGTATATATCTTGTTTTATCCAAATGGTGTCACTCTCAGTGAAATGTGTGGAGCAGAGAATCCTTAGTGTAATTTTTGTGTGTTTTACTATTGTAAGGATTTTTGTTATTCCTCAAATGATTGGTGCCTTATACATTGAACTGGAAACAATTGACATGTGCTGGTTTACTTCTTACTTCTTAACATACCTAATTAGAACAATTATTTATTTAATAGCATTAAATGTAGTTAGCGATGAGGAAGCTGTAACATGCTGTTTTGTTAGCTTCTTCCGTGTGGTCTCAGCAGTGCCTTTCTGGACCGTGTATGATACTGCTGTATGCCATGATGTGGCTTTTGTAGGGTAAGTTTTTTTCTGATGCCATCCCCTGCAGTTGTTGAGAATTTTCTTCTCTCTGTTAGATGCTGCTTGGGAAGAAAAGATTTGGATGTATTAGCTAGTCAGCCTAATAACCCTGTGCAGACTGTATTGATTTTCTAGGAGAGAGTTTATGAACTAAATAAACTTGGAGTTGGTGTCTTAATAAACTGCTTCTCTCTGACTGTCACATTTAGTTACAGAGCTGTGCCGTTTAGGGGGGAGAAAAGGCTAATTCTGTTACAGATTGTTCACAGCAGGGTCTCTAAATTAGCCCTTTGTTTTGTAATGCCACCTTGCTTGGGCTGGCTTTGAGCACATTTCTCAGTTTTATCCTAATGAGTTGCAACACTGATAATGTGGCTGATGATCTTTCATTGATTTCACTATCACTTGCTTGTCTGGTAATTGATCCGTTGCTGAGCCTCTAGTTAATTATATCGGCTTTGACATGGCCCAGTCCACTGGGATTTTCAAGTCTTGCAGAATAACAGTTTTAATAAAAGAGTCTATTACTGCAGGTGCTTGCTGCTGCATGCCAGTTGATTTTGTGTGTGTGGGTTTTTGCTCCCTCCTCCTTCCCCCCCACCCATCTCTCTCTCCCCGGGAGTGGGGAGGACTGCAGGACAAGAGGGAAAGAAAGACACTGCGTAGGAGATGCAGAGCCGGGGAGCTGGCTATTGACATTGTCCTTAAGCCTCCCACAAATAACAGCCATTAGTCGGAAGGTCAGGAGCTGAGCAGGCAGCTTGACTAAGGGACTGAGTGCCACTTCAGAAAGCAAGAGGCTAGCAAATTTGAGAAGGAGTTTAAGTGGGTAATAGTTAGCTGTAAAGGTACAGCCCCTGTTGGCACAATTGCCTCACATGGTTTGTTCAGTTTGTTCGGGGTTTGTTTTTTTTTGCACCCCCATTCTCATTCCACGCAACAAGAATATTTTTCTTGACTGCAGGTGGACTTAATATATTTTAAGGCAACAGTTCTTTGAGTTCTCATTTCTGCTGCTAAGATATTGAATTTGCAGCTTTTGAGACTTTTGTGTGCTTAATGGCGGTGAACTGGAGGGAAGTTTTAACAGAAAAGCTTTCAGGAGATGCCAGGATCTAAAGAGGAAGACACATTTGTGTCAACATAGTGCACACTTCCTCATCTTTTCTCATTGTGCTCTAATGACACCAGGCTGCCATTGAAGCTTTCTCGTGATCCTTTTGTTGCTTTTGAGGAGGATAAGGTTTATTATTGTTCTTTAGTTAAGGAAAAAAACTGCAGGAGTGGTACATTTGTCCTCTAAAATTGCAGACGTTATTAGAAGATGAATGTTCCTTACACATTCAGTTGAGACAAGCAAGATTCCTTTTTTTAAAAAAAATGCAAGTTGATTTTATCAGGGAGCATGAATTTTGCTTTACATTTCTTTTTTAAAGTTGCAGTATTTGTATACTCTATGTAGGTGCTCTCTCTCTCTCTCTCTCTCTCTCTCTCTCTCTCTCTCTCTCTCTCTCTCTCTCTCTCTCTCTCTCTCTCTCTCTCTCTCTCTCTCTCTCTCTCTCCCCCCCCGTGCCCCTCCTTCCAGCTTTTCCTCATAGGATTACATATCAGCAATGGGAAAATACTATGTATTGTTCTAAATACGGATGACTTTAAAAAGTTGTTGATACCAGTGGCTTTTTCACTTCTTGTGATCTCTCATAAACACTAGTTTATCTTAATAGAAATAGGTCTTTATTTTTCCCTGGGATGAAACTGTTTTGCTCCTCCTGTCTTCTTTTCCTTTTCCTTTAGGTTGTTAAAGGCTGTTATACAGTCTTCATCTGTAAAGTTTAAATAGGACAAAAGAAAGAAAAAAGACGTTTAATCTTTATAGAAAAAGACTTCCTCTGACTTCGGCTCCTGAAGGCATTTAGGCAGTTAACAGGAGGGGGAGAGAAGAAAGCTGTGAGAGATGAAACATATATGTAATTGTTCTAGTTTTATATTTAAAAGAATTTGAAGACTATCTTATTTCCACCTCCCCCCTTCTTTTTTGGTAAGAGCTTTTGTTGTTGTTGAGAAACTGGGATGATTGCAAAGTAGCTGTGACATCCGTATCGGTCTTTAATAGGTGTGTGCCTGTGTATGTGTGTATTTACATTAAAGTCACATCAACTTTGTGCGGCATTCTGCATGCTTATTGTCTGTACGCGCGTGAGGAGTTGATTTGCCCTCTTCCCTCCTCTCTGTGAGGAGGTTTACAGTCTGCATTTAAGAGGGAAGTGTCAGCAATTACACGCTGTTCCTGACAGGATTGTTAAAAGAAAACAGGGAAAGGGCCCTGGCTTGTTCTCCCGAGTTTCCTCCGATCAGCAGGCGACTTAGAGAAGGTGCATGTGTTTGTTAAGACCGAAGTGGGCTAATGCAAGATGTCATTTGGAGCCTGACAGTGGAACGGTGCAGTTGACTCTCTTCTGCTCTGCTATCCAATGACATCCAATGGCTGAGAGTATGAAGCTGATGGTTGGGTCTCTCCTCAGTGCATCAGGCACACCTGACAGGCAGCTGTAAAACCAAGCCAAGGCGAGCTTTGGGAGTCACAGGGTATGCATAAATGATAGGGGTAACTGTGCAGAAGGTGAGAAAGAAGGTCTTGCCCCCTCCCCAAAGCCCCTCTTCCCCAGATGAAATGCACAACGCAGCTAGCTTAACACCACCACACTCCTGCTACTGGCTGCCAAGAGACTCAAAAAAATCCACCTTCACTTTTCAGTCAGAAGAGGCAGAAGTGGATGTGAGAGACAGAGACATTCAGAGACAAACAGAACGAAAGAGGACAAGAGGCTTGACTTTAAGAGACTCCTACGGTGACAACTCCATGCAGTTCGGAACAACAAGGACGGCAACCACCTCCGAATCGGGTTTCATGGGGACATGGCAGAACGCTGACACTAACCTCTTGTTCAGAATGTCCCAGCAGGTAGGAGACGTTCCTTTGATTGTCACATGTGGAAGGGTTACTTTTGTTGCTGCTGCTGCTGATGGCTTGTGCATACTTTTGTGTCTCTTAAAAATTTGCATTTCATCCTTTTTATCATTTGCATTTTTATGTTCCTTGCATTTCAGTGCTGCTGCTGTACAGTTTCTGTAATGTCATAACTTACTCTTTGGTATGTCTGGGTTGACTTTGGTGCATCCCTCAAGGGCTCCTTAAAAAAAAAAAATAGAAAGAAGCAAATAAGGAAGCCTAATACTGCTTTTTTTTTTAAAAAAATCAAGCTCCCTTCTCAAAGTTTTCCAGTGAGATTATTTATCCTGGTTTATTGCCTTTGTCTTCTTTTCTTTATCCCAACCTCCTCGTTTTTTGTTTTCTCCCTCCTTTTTAAACTTTTTAAAAAAGCCCCTACTATTGCAGGCAAAAGTCCTTTCTTCCTTTTCATCTCGGAATATGTAAGTCCCTTTATGAAAACTAGTTCTAAACTTGGGGAAGGGAAGCAGAACAGTCTAATTGAGTACAGGTGGCAGAAAACAGTGTGTCCGGATCCTAAAGAGGACAAAGCGGTTGTGTTGGAATTCCTGCTAGCACAGAGCTGAGGGTCCCTGGATGAAACATTTCCAGCTGCTGCTTGTTCTCTCGCTGTCTCTCCCTCTTTTTTCTAAAGACAGTTTCTCTGGAGTTGTATCCTGGTGTGTTATCCCCCCCCCAGCAGTTCTTTAACCTGGGGCTGCATTTAAGACAGACTGGTGCGGACTTAAAATGCTCTTGCACGGCCAGTAGTAACGGATAATTAATCACAGAGCTAGTAGGTGTATTGGTACCAAACTCTTAATGATACGGGGGGCCAGAACTCTGTGGCTTCTCTTTTGCAATTCTTTTGCTTCTTCTGTGTAAAATATGTAACTGCGTGAAATAATCACACACAGCATTTGAAAGGGCGGCGGGGGGGGGAGGTGGGGGGATTTTAGTGTAAACTCACTTAAAGAAAAGATAGGAATTGTAAAGAAGACTTAAAAAAATATAAAGCATATGCTAATTGTTCCCTCTTAGTTTTTTTCTCCTTTTTAAATCGCTTCTTTTGAAAAGTTGTTTCCCATCTCCTTAATCAAGAAGCTGAAGCAATCAGAAGTTGCAAAGCTATGTTTTTATTATTCAGAGAGGTCTTTTATTGTAAGTTTTTTTTTAAATGAATGGATTCCATTGACATGAATGTGTCTCTCACTTTACCACTCTTGCAGCAAAAGGGACATAATTTGTTCTTTTAGTGAAAAGAAAAAGCAAATTCTGATACCTTTTGGAAAGTCAAGAAAAAGAAAACATCTTTAGGACTAATAGTATAATAGTTGTGTACAGACAGAGTTTAAATATCACATGTACTTTCCATAGGATGGCTGTGTTCAAATAAAGTATATTTAGATTTATCCTGTAGAGGGACCCTGATTACAAGTGATACCAGCTTCCTGTACAGAAATATAATCAACCTAAGCTAAAAAGGCAACGTATATGTTACAGAGACTAAATGAAAAGAACAATTCTCACATTACATGCTACACACTAATGCAGTACATTATATATTAGTTTATTGCATCTCTCTTAGTTTTTCATTCATTTTCTAGTAATATATCAATCTTAATCTAACTGTCATTCTTTTTTAATATCCTCATATCATTACAACTTTCATAGTTGGAGTAATTTCCCCCCTCTTGTTTTGGCAACACAAGAGTTAACCCAGCTAAAGCCATATTGGTATATTACTGTTGAACCACATACTTCTTGTTAGACTGCCCATTGAGTGTTCGACTTTTGTAGAGAAAGTCATTCATAGTTTTTGGAATAATAGAAAGTGGTAGATGTCAGGCTACAGAGTTCAGCAAGTAAAAGGAAGACAACTCTAGGCAAATGAGCAGGCAAATATAATTGATAGAGAAATGCGAGTTCATCCACTATTCAGTTGTTAATTTTGGGGGGTTGTTAGTTTTGTTGGGCATAAAGATTTGTTTCTCCTTTTCCCTTCATTACTGGACACATATGGTCATGTTTATTTTCCTGAGACTGTGTTGGAAAAGGAATAATAGTATGTATGGTATATGACTAAATGCATGGCAGATGCTGTATTCAGTGTTGATCATTCCACTGAAATACACTTGCAGAGACAGTAGCATTGTAAGAGTGGTAATGCTGAATGTATGGATTTTTTTTAAGTATAAGTTTTGCTTTTGTGCCAGTGTTGCTTAGAATGCTGTTGTCTGCCTGAATGCATATAAGAATCTTGATTTTCTTTCTTTTTATTCCTGCTATTTTTAAAGAGTTAATTGATTCCACTTCATGGGTAACGGTGTGTTTAAATTTCTAATTCTTCTCCAAGATACTATTTCTGTGAATCCAGTGTATCTAACTGATCAATTACAACTGCTATGTATCTGAACATATTTCTGACAGCCTCAATCATAAACTTTTTTCTTGCTATATGGGTCATTTTGTCTGTGGGTCATATTCATCCCCCTTGTCCTTAGGATTGATTTAGTATGACGGTAGCTTAGAAGAAACTGTTGATAAAATAGATACATGCACTGCAAATTAAACTTTTGAATAGTTTAATAAAATAGATTTTATATGAAATGCACAGAATAAGTTTTATTCCTACCTGGAAGGAGATTTCAATTTTTTTAAGGCAATTAATATATGGCACTGTGATAGAAAACCAACAGGTACTTGGAGAGCAGTAGAAATCCTTAGTTTATATTAAGATTAATTTTTTTCAGAATATATACTAGAAGAAGAAATAATTGCATAAATATAAGTAAGTTTATATGTGCTTCCGTCAAGTATCTTCATTTACTTGCTATACATCTTAGAAGAATATATAGAGATAAACCATTCTTGATATGAGAGTTATTCACAGGATATATTAGAACATTTAGCTTTAGAGATTCACAGCTATCTTGTTTCAAAAGTTTTAAAAATGGACATTTAACCTTATACCAGTTCTACTTTGTACCTTTAAAAAATAAAACATAAACCCAACTGGTCTGCAGATCCTTTGAAAGGAATGTTCTGTGTACAAAAATAAGTGCAGATAACTCCAAGGAACATATATTTTAACTTTTTTTCAAAGGCTGTTCTTTAGGTCACTTTGATCAGTGATAGGTGGACAGCATCCAGAAACCTTTAACTTCTGGTCTTTACTGATTTGGACAGAGACCAGATTTAAATTCAAGCCGTTTGTATATGTACACATGGAAACATACACATCCCAGTTCGGTTCCAAAGTAAAAAAGAATGCCTATTGATTGGTTGAATAACAAAATACTTTTTCCTTTCCTTTTTTTCTGATTGAATAGTTTTTTACATTTATAAAAAAAAAAGTGTTATTTTCCTTCTTCCAGCTTCTCTTAAGGGCTGTGCTAAAATACTTTAAATGAACTTGACTATAATATAAAAACATCAGTAATGAATAACGATAAAAAAAATGCCAGAGGTGAGTAAAAGCATTTTTTACTCTCCTGTTTCAAATCCAAAAGAGATAAACTCTTGAAGATATCTTTTCAGCCAGTTAAAAGAGTAATACTGGGCTTGTGTGTTCATCTGTGAGCCATTATACAGTAATTTTAAATTCATCTACTGCTGCATCAAAATTAGCAACATAATTTCATTGTGTTACTGTATCTTATTAAAGCACAAATACCTGACATCTTGTACTGCTGCTTTATTTGGCTTCTCACCAGTATTATTACAAGTGACAATTTTCCTATTGTGGATTCAGTTCTCTCATCAGCACAGTGACTTTATTACTGGAACAATCATTTGATAGATAGATGGGAAGTAAGTTGAGGAAACTAAAATCAGGTCTGTATATTTATATTAATACCGATGCATCTTTTCATCGGAAAAAATGAAGAATTGGAATGTATTGGAAAGGTTGATTATGAAAGCTTCCTTATTTTGCCGCAACATATTCTACACAGAAAAAGTTTACATTTTCAAATACTATGTAGTAGGAATATTTGATTCCAATTTGAGTGCAAAACACACCATTGTAATTCTGCTAGTGTAACATTTGGTTACCCCTTAATGAGAAAGTAGTTAAAATCAGAAAGATAGTTATATTTACTTACAAATTGTATGAACCTAAAGTAAAATATTATCTTTTTACCTGTAAAAGTATTACAAATTTTCTAAGCTTCATATTTAAAATAAAATAAAATAGCAATTCACTCCAGTAAATGGGGGAAAAAAACCACTGTTTATTTGGTTCACAGACATACTGTCAAGAGGCTTTTTGTAAGTCTCATCTTAACAAGAGAAGCTTGTAGCAAAGATATGAATGATGGCCATTTATGGCAAACATTAGCAGTTAGGACATTTTCATATTTTTTCATATATGTTAAGGATCATTTTGCCTTGCTTGTTAATTCGTTCAGAAGTATCAGTGGTAAAATAAATGTTTTAATCTGTTGGGAGATAAATACTGTATGTGGCTGTATTTGTGAGTGTCGTCTAGTTCATTCTGGAAAAATTAAATGCTGGTTTTAAGATATTTGTTGCTGGTAAGTTGTCCTAAGTAGTATGATTTGCTTGGCCTTGAGAAAGTGTTCTCTCTTAGCATATTGATGTTCTTCGTAATATGAGTGTTTAGAGGTAAGCAGATCCATTTATTAGAAAGAATATGAAATACATGTGCTGTTCAAAATCCTATACAGATTCATATTCCAAAGATAATGCATTTTCTTATTTGAAAGCTCTTTGGATGCAATGCCATCTCTCCATTTCCTATTTATATAGGAATATACATGTTTGTATGTGAATATGTTGCATATGGTTGTGTCTGTGCATAATGTCAACAGCTATGTTTGTCCGTTACATTGTTTTTATGAAGACATATTCTCAAGAAATACTTTAAATACTAAGGTACTAGAAGACTCTTCTGCAAAAGACAAATAAGGTTATTCCTCTGGAAAATGTTGCAAGAAATTGTTTTTAAACTATGCAGCTTATTCATTCACATTGAATGCACACAGATGTACAGTTGTGTCACCACAATTTTCATTTACTGCCTGGATATCTATGAATGAACATCTGTGAACATGTAGCATCAAGGTATAATACTGTTCTTTGCATGTGAGGGTTTATAGAATAGACATAATTGTAAGAATCCTATTGGAGTTTACTTGAAAAATAATGGATTAGAAAATAATTTGCCTAACATATGTAAGGCTGTATGTGCATGCCAATATCCTATATAATATAGATAGATAGATAGATAGATAGATAGATAGATAGATAGATAGATAGATAGATAGATAGATAGATAGATGATAGATAGATAGATAGATAGATAGATAGATAGATAGATAGATAGATAGATAGACAGACCGACGCACTCTGACATGCAAGCATAATTTTCCTTTTTCAGTGTTGTCTACTTGATGGGTGCATGGGAAATACACTCTCAGTTGTTGAAAGCAAAAACAATTCTGTTTTATACACAGCCCAATGTATTTATTTTCTTTTAGCCATAGTCTGTAATTTTTTTTGTTCTTCTAACTTTAAAGCTATCTTTAGCTAGTAACAGTGAATACACATGGCATCTAATTTGATGACGTAATGAACAGCTTGGATCGTAAAGAAAAATCATTGTGATGGTATAATGTAAATGTGCTAGATTTAAAAGAGTTAATTTTGTAAGCTTGTCTATTTTGTGCAGAATAAAAGAGTTAGATAACAGACACAGTAAGATATAACAGCAGCACCTCTTGCTTAAAGGATGGCTTGCCTTGACTTTTAACCCTAAATAATTAGTTGCTGAGTAAAGCATCTTTCAGGGACAAAATCCTGCATAACTGAGGCTGGATTGCAGGGATTGTAGTGATAGTGAAAAAATTCACATTTACCAGGTCATGGTGACATAGTGATTGCAAAGGAACACTTGGTTTACTGATACTAGGCTGGCGTCACAAGTTAGAAACAAACAAAATAAAAGCCTCTTGGTTGCCCTCCCTTTCACCATCAGTTTTGCTGATGGTGAGGCTAATTTTCATTCATACAGACCAATAGATTCTCACATCTTAGTGTTTCAGAATTTAGGGCATTTGGAGGTTTAAAAGAATTAGGAGAGAGATCGAAATATTCAAGTTGGAATAGGGTTTTTCCTTATGCTTTAACTTCAGTGAAAATTAATTATTTGCAGTCCACAAGATAATTATACCGGAATGCTTAATTCACACATGTCATTTTACAAGTCCTGAGAATATGGACATATACAGAATGGATTCTATTAGCTAGAATGGTTTTTACTGAAACCTCAGTAGAAAAAATGGTGATAAACTCTTTCTTTTTTTCCCCCTGTAAAAATAGGCATGGCCGATTTTTTTTCTAAGCCACGAGAATAAAAATCTATGAAAATTGAAGGAAATATCTCTTTTAGAGGTATTCAGAATAGCCTTAATTAATGAACTACAGCTTATTTCAGTGTAGCGTAGATCGTATTAAACAGCTTCTGTTTCGCCACCTTCATATACTACTTGTGGTTTGGGGAATGGTAAGTTACTCCTTGCTTATACTACATTTATGAATGCGAATTGGCACACAATATATCAGATTTTGTGTACCCTCATATGGCCCATATAGTGGAGAGAAACAGCTGTGCTAGTTAAACGAACAGTATGCTTACAGAGGGAGAAAAAGTAGCAGGGAGAATGGATTTTAATCTAAGAAGAGAAACACTCTGGAAAAGGTGAACATAATATGGCACTGCTTACCTTTATAAAACCCATTCCACAAAGAATCTGGAAGTCAAATACTGTTTTGTGTTACTTCTTCTCTGTGTGTATATTAGAATTTTTGTAATGTCCAATATTAGTGTTCTTTTTTAATACTGAATAGCCTTGATTTCCCCTCCCCCTCAGATTTAGTCATTAATGGGATTTACTAGATAAAATTGAGAGATAAAATTATATATATATTCAAACCATATTCTTTATATCCCTAGAAAATATATTACGTATTCTGATGTGTTTTTGTCTCATCCTATATGATCATTCTTGGTTGGAATAGTTTACTCATTATGAACAAACTGTTATTAAAAGATTACATTCTTTTCATTTGTTTGGAACGCATATGTTCTCAGACGTCATTTATGTGTGATAATTTTAAAATATAACAGCATTTAGAGGGACTAAACAGCATTTAGAGGGTACAATGATATGGTTTTCTGAAAAAGAGTCACTTGTGCAGATTACTTTTATTCTCTTTATTTAAAACGATGTGGAAATTTATCTGCGGCACACTGCTGTGTTTGTACATTTCAGCATGTTAATTCTTCTGTAAATTTATTTCAGTAAAATGTCTTTTTTTCAATGGAATGCAATCCAAATGATTGCAAGCCAGCATAATGTTGTTCACTTTCTTGATAGTAAGTTTCACTGAAATTTGGCTCTGTGCTAGCTTGTACAAGTTCACGCTGAAACATTAATGAAAACCAATGCAACTTAAGTATGCATGCTGTTTTCCCATATGACACTGAAAAGAATATTTTTGCTGTTTCTGTCACAACTGAATATAGTTCATCTTATATAAAACCTGAAGGGGAAAGAGAAAAAGAAAAAGAGGACAGCTTTTATTTTTTAAACATTTTAGCACCAGCAATTTATCAGGGATTTTCTTCAATAAATGAATTATAAACACAGGGACTTGTGGCCAAAAGCTGTTTTTTGAATAAAAATCAATTGCCTTCATGTTCCAATCACATCACATGAAACTCCTAGTTTAAGTCTGCAAAAAGTAGATGGGGAAAATAGCGTTTTCTGTAAAGAACAATATCAAATTTGCATGAAAGCTGTCCATTCCTTTGCGTACATACGGTACATGCAAGTGTTTTTAAAGGACCAAACCTATTCTGTGGGCCTTCACTTTTGTCATATCAGATTTCAATCTATTTGCAATTATACACTGAGAGCAGTTTTTACATTTTAAACAGGATAATGGGGGGTTGCAGATCAGAAACTTGTCAAATTACAGAAGAAAACAGCTTCGCATATGCTTTATTATTCCATAAGGCCATGTGGATGTCATGGATTTCCTGGTTTTGTTTCAGTTTTTCCAATCAGATATCAGGCTGAGAAAAACTGCTGAATTGTGGATGAAATGACACTCTGTAGACGAACCACTGAAAATCTAACTGTGCCTGGCATTTTTCAAAGGGGCACCCTAGTTTAGCTATTAGCAGAAAGTCCATTTATTTTGCCTCTGTAAGGAGAGGCAAGATAAAAATGTAGAATTAGGTAACTTGGTTTCTCAGAGTCTAATATTGGTAGACTGCTTGGTCCAATCTTTATAGAATATTAGAGGAAAGGACAGTACAGTAGTCTTCACTTCAGTCCTTTCCAGAAGTGGCATTTTCTTCCTAATCTATTTGGCCAGTAAGAATTTTAGCCCAAACATTATTCTTGTAACACTAAAATACAACAAATACAATGACAAAAATCAGGTACAATTTATTATAAAAATTATTCTGCTTTCCTTGTATAGAATTGTCATGTTTAGTAGGGTATTACTGCAGATATGTGCAATTGAATTTGAATGCCCTAATATACAAAATGCAGTTACTTGTGGGTAAATGGATAAATGTGATTGGAAATTATTTCTACCGGAATTGGAAAAGTTGATATATATTCCATATTATAGGTATGTATTCCATATTATCCTACAGAGATCAGAGAACTGTAAGAGTTTAATTTTATGCATATTTATTCCCAGCGAGTCTCGCTACGTTATCCTAGGAAGTGTTCTCAGGGTTTGACTGGAATACGTGGTAGGATTTTTGATATTGTTGTTGTTTATATTTAGTAAAGCTTTAAAGTTTGTCAAGTTTATTAATGTTGCACATCATAGCTCTTTGTTCCTAGGACAATTGAGCCAAGACTTACATTTGCCAAGATCATCTGAACTAGTTGTCTGCAGGGGGGGGAAATATCAGTAATGAAGAGTACACGTGGAAAAAAAGTAATTACTTCCAGCTGGCTTTATGCAATAGCAAAACTAATATTAAATTGAGAAGCTTAATTAGTGTGGATTTAATTATTTTTGCATTGAAAGGGAACGGTGTAATTCTGTTTTTTTTTAAATTTGGTCCTAAGTATTTCTAAATAAAAAAGGTGGTTTGTTTTTGGCATAATCAGGGTTGAAACGGGGCACTGTGTGGTGAGATTTCTACCCATCCATAATGCCCTATACCACTTGGCATTGTCAACATGCCTGCTGCAGCTGGCAGCATTTGATTCATTTTATAAGTAGAATAGAGAGATTTTATTCAGTGGAGGAATTCAGGAAAGCATTCTGCATTTGTGACTCCTGCAAAACCTGGTTTTATTGACCTTGTTATGATTTAACAGGTACGTTGCAAACATATATTTTTTTATTTGAATATTTTAAAGTTATAGATCAGCATTAAGGGTGAGGAAGAAGAGGAGATCAAAAGTCCTTCCTCCCTGGGGTCAGCATGTTATACCTAGATAAATTTTCATTGTACTTTATGAGGATATCAGCACTTGTCTGAATTGAAACCATATTGAAAACATGAAAAGACTTAGGCATGGAGGGTATAATCCTGAATCTGGTGCAGGTATACAACAAAGGTCTGTTTGTTCCTATATAATCCAGTTGGAACTCAAGGCTCCTTGCTGACTTTAGATGGGATCTATTGAGAATTAAAGTATTGTTAAGTTACATTGATTTCTGTGGGAAAGAAAATAATAATAAAGATAAACTAAATAGGAAAAGAGCCACGGAGAGGAGGATATTCTGCATTTCTTTAGATAAACATGACATGAAATCTGCTTTGCATTCCTCCACAATTCTATAGGTTTAATCTAGATGTTACAAGGAAAAAAAATGAAAAGAAACAGCAGCTTAGTCTAGATAAACTCTTAAGTGCACACTTAAGTCAATCCGCTGGATATTTTTTTATTTAGATTTTCAGTTAGGCTTTAAGTCTGAAATCATTCACAGTTAATTATTAAGATTGGTATTGCTTATATACAATGCAGTGGGTTGCAGTTATTTATTTTAAATGCTAATTGTTCAAGGTAAGATCCTGTTCACCTGTCGAGTTGATTAAAAATAGCATGCATTGGAAAAGATAAGTTGATTTCTAAATCATGAGTGAAATGGTTTTGATTGATCCACCTGATTGGATCCATAGCTGTTTTCAAACAGCCATAAACTCCCATGCTAAAAAAACAACAACCATATAGTAGTACTGATTTCTGAAAAAATGTATATTGATTTCAGTTCTCCACTCTTCTATTCTGTCTTTATACTTGTAATTTTTTATTTTAAAAAATGTTTAATATGCTTACCTGTTATACCAATGGTGTCCAACCTTAGCACAACTTTAAGACTTGTGAACTTTAACTTCCAGAATTCCCCAGCCAGTCATGCTGGCTGGGGAATTCTGGGAGTTGTAGTTCACAAGTCCTTAAAGTTGCCAAGGTTGGACATCCCTTCTCTAGAGAATGTATTGCATAGGAAGCACTGAACCTCAAATTATTATGTTTTCTTTTGAGGTTTCTGTTAGAATTAGATTAGAATAGAGCCACACTATTCCACTATTAATAGTCTGTTACACTTCTACAGTATGGGTGATTCACTCTTATCAACATTGTTATCTATTGCATGAATGTTCAGCCTCCAGTCTAAAAAGTTGTTTAAGGGCATGATTTTTTCCTGTGTGCATGGCCATTATAAATCGTCTCCAGTGACTAGCTAGAGGGATGCTCAGTCACTCATTAGAGTTCTAGCCAGCGTGGAAGTAATGTTGTCATTCAATCATTCTTAAGCCCTGGTAAACTAGATATTCAACCTATTCAATCAGTAACGTGATTTCTTTAATGTTATATATATATACATATATATATGTAGGATTTTTTGCTGATAAATAAAAATAAAGGGAGACTATTATAGATCTATTTCGAGCTTATTTTGCTCTCGTCAGATAGCCATACCCCTTACTGGGATTTGAACCCGGGCCGGCTGCCTTGCAGGGCAGCAACTTAACCACTAGACCATAGGCTCTGTTCCCAATCAGCTCTTTCACCAGGAAAGGGTTATATATGTTTTTCTGTCGTGTTATCCTGGTGCACCCAAATATATATATATATATATATATATATATATATATATATATATATATATATATATATATATATATATATATATATATATATATATATATATATATATATATATATATACACACACACACATATACACACACATACACACATACATACACACATACATACATATATATATATATGCCTCCCTTTATTTTCATTTTATCAGCAAAAAATCCTACAAACACACACACACACACACACACACACACACACACACACACACACACACACACACATTCTGTCTATGGATAAGAAATATAATTGTTAAAATATTAGAAGTTTACTTTGCAAACTATATGCCACCTTTCTGTGGGGGAAAAAAGAAACCACTTTCTTTCCAAATAAACATAAAGTCTCTTTCAAACCTAGGTGAACTTCTGGCCATATTACAAACACTTCCACATAGTTTTCTTCGTAACAGCAAAGGAGTGGCTTTCCATTGTCTTTAGGTTGTTTCTCCCCCCCCCCCCCCCCCAATATAGACTACAGCCCTTGGATTTTTTTGTAGTGATCTCCCACTTAAGTACTGACCTGGTATGAACATGTTTAGAGTCTAACCATGGATCCACCTGAATTGGTTAGATGCTACTACAAGGAATATAAAATATCACCCTAATGCAATATAATGTTGAATTGGAAATACATTCTACTGTCCTCAGTGGTGCTTATTCTCACATAAGTATGCATGTTTAATATGTGCAGTTGTTCAGTACATAAACTGCCCAGAATCATTATTTGAGATGAAGAAAGAGAGGGAGGGAGGGAGGGGGAGGGCGGAGGGAGGGAGGGAGGGAGAGAGAGAGAGAGAGAGAGAGAGAGAGAGAGAGAGAGAGAGAGAGAATATACAAATGGATGAATAAATTGATGAATGAATGAATGAATGAATGAATCTGACAAAGGGGGCAGTAATATTCTTACTGTTTGGACATAGCTGTATTTATTGTAAGAACGTATTTTCAAATAAATTTTACCTTTTTGTTCCTTAGTAGAAATTCAAAATTAACTTCCTCATTACTTCAAAAAAATTATCCTTACTTTTACATAGGTTACACTTTATAGGAAAAACTAATAATTGTTTAGAAGATAGCAACATAGCCAAATAAATTACTTTTTCATTATATTTAGAATGTGGTATCTTTTATAGCATAGCTTGTTTTAGTACCAACCCAGCACCTCTTCTCATGCTAACATATCTGTTTCTGCAAATCAGAGGTTACAATTAGAAGAGCAATATGACTTTCACTGTTTGGAAAAGTCATAAACTACAGATCTCATACAGTTAAAAAAAGGTGCTACCAAGTATATTTGGGGCTGTCGTTGTAATTTAAAGAATGAAGCAAAGAAAATTCTGTGACATAGAAGGGATTTGTGTGCACTTTGGCAGATGGTGTAATGCAAAACTGTCTTGGATTATTTTGCAAGTACACTATTTTATGCATACACATGGAAAAAAAGGTGGTATAAGTGGCTGAACACATAATTTAATAGATAACTGCAAAATCCAATAAAATTACTGTCTTAGTCAATTTTAATCTATTTTCTTATTCTGTGAACCAAAATCAACTGGAGGTTGATAAATAAAGATCATTTGCATACTATCTGTTCTTGGTATGATATCAGTAAATTATTGAAAAAAAGTATGCAACTTAGTATTTCATTGCAGTGGTTTTTTTCAATTTGCCAATGAACTTTTCTTTCCATTTCCTATTTGTAAGAAAATAAAGCTAAGAATCTTTGGCTTCAAATATGAAATGAAAATTATCTTTTTCCATTTAAAAAGGTAATTTAATTTTTTATATAATTTAAATTAAGGATTTGATTATAGTAATAAAAGCTAATTAAAAACTAAACTTAAAAAGTGTGAAAAAGAAAAATTGCAAGAAAAATAAAGGTAAGAAAAAATAAAAGAATAAGAAAAGTAACTTCCAACCTTCATTACAATTTAGTAACTCTTCACTTTATAAGGTTACCTACAACAAATCCTGTCCCTTATCTATAAGCAAATCCATAAATTATATTTTTTTAAATCCTGATGTCGGCAATAAGTCCATAAAGGATTGCCAGAATGTATTATCTTAATCTTGATCAAATAAACAAACTTTATATTGCTTCCTTTTACTTCTTACAGTCTTAATCTGTAGTTAGTTAAAATGTTGTAGGATTTAATTTTTCTTCAATTTTTCTTGATCTCACCTCATAGCCTTCTTCATGGATTTAACAAACCTTTTTTGTAGATTCAATAATAAAAACTTTTCCAGATCATTCTCTTGGTTTATCATATTTTTAAAACTTCAGTATCTTCTGTATATCCAGTAATATACAATCTCTCATTTTTAGTTTCACTTTTAATATTTTCTCTGCCTTGTCAAACAAAATTTGCTCCACATGATATTCCCTCATTGACATGGATATAATCTATCCAAAGAATCAGACATTACTGACAGTGCAACTAATTTCTGGCTCCATTCTTCAAAGATATCCTTTAATATTTGTAATGTTATGGGGCATTTTGTAAATCTCAGTTAACTGACAGCAAAAGTTGCTTTGTAATTTTTCTTCTATTTATAATTCTTAGTCCCTGCTAGTATCCAATTTTTAAAATCACAAAGTTGTTTATCTGTGTTATGAACAAGATAGACAAAATAACTGGTTCACACAGAAGCTATTTATTTTTTATAGTTAATTGTAAAACCTTACAGCAAAAATCAATATTCTAAATTTAACTGGACCCTTAATCCATTTGTAAATTTCTTAGATTAGTTTTTTGCTGTCTCTAATTAATTTTTCATTTGTTTACGGTTGAAGCTAACTTTTCAGACTTGTCATTCCAAAGGTCTTTAACAGCTTTAAGACAGTTTAGACAATTTCCAAAAGCACGGCTTGGGAATTTACTGTCCTTTAAAAGATTCTGTCGTGGTTGTGAGTAAGATGGCTAATCCCTTCATCTGCTGATGGTCCAACCTGCAGAAGACATCTATCCTACAGTTTCCTTGTGAGTAGCAGCTGTCCGGAGCACATATGGGCAATCTTCTGTTCTATCCTATCCGGAGGGTTGCAAAGAACTGGTCTACTTACCAGTCCTTTGGCATTTGTTTGTTTGTTTGTTTGTTTATTTGTTTATTTGTTTATTTATTTATTTATTTATTTGCGAGACTTATATACCGCCTCAAAGTGCAAGCACTCTCTAAGCGGTTTACACCATTAAGCAATGTATATTTATATTGCCCCCAACAATCTGGGTCCTCATTTTACCTACCTCGGAAGGATGGAAGGCTGAGTCAACCCTGAGCCGGTGAGATTTGAACAGCTGAACTGCTGATCACAGTCAGCTAAAGTAGCCTGCAGTACTGCACTCTAACTGCTGCACCACCTCCGCTCATTTGCTGTGGTCATCATCGCTTCTTTTGCGGCGATGTCTTCAGTTTGCTATGTTTCCCCTGGAAGTCCAAAAGTAGTTCAATTTTTGTTGCAAGACAAGTTGATCAAAGTCCTATGAATAATTATGAAAACTTTATTTATCTGGAGAAATGAATAAATTAAATTGGTGAATGAAAGGCAGCAAAGGTTGTAAAATGGGATAAAACTCACTTTGTCTCACTTAACAACAGAAATTTTGGGCTCAGTTGTGGTTGTAAGTCGAAAACTACCTGTAGAATTCTCAGGTCTACACACCATCAATTTTTTTTTAGGAAATATGGTCAGTATAGCTCCATTAAGAGAAAGCCCTACATGTTTGTTTGGCAATATAAATTTCCCTGGGCCCTAATATTTGCAATCCTTTACTGGTAGGGATTATCTCAGTATTGTGTTATCTTCAGTCCATATCAGTGGTAAAGTCCAATTTTTTTTACTACCGGTTCTGTGGACGTGGCTTGGTGGGTGTGGTGTGGCTTGGTGGGCGTGACAGGGGAAGGATACTGCAAAATCCCCATTCCCACCCCACTCAGGGGGGAAGGATACTGCAAAATCTCCATTCCCATCCCACTCCAGGGGAAGGATACTTCAAAATCCCCATTCCCTCCCCACTCCTGGGGGAAGGATACTGCAAAATCTCCATTCCCACCCCACTCCAGGGGAAGGATACTGCAAAATCCCCATTCTCTCCCACTTCTGGGGGAAGGATATTGCAAAATCTCCATTTCCACCCCACTAGTTGTGGGGCCAACTAGAGGTGGTATTTGCCAGTTCTCCGAACTACTCAAAATTTCTGCTACCGGTTCTCCAGAACCTGTCAGAACCTGTTGGATTTCACCCCTGGTTCATATTCCTGTAAATCAGTAAATGCGCAGACATTTCTTCAGCTTCATTTCAAACAGTTCCTATTTTTTTTCAGCTGATCATCCAATCCATCTGTCTACTGCAAACTGAAGTAATATTTAGATGTGGACATTTAAATACACAAAATACATGAAATGTATTAATTTCCAAACTGCATATATCAAGTATTATATTACACTAGAGAATGATGAAAATGTGGCATAGGCTGGTGCTAGCTGAAATCTGTTAACGTATGTCATTTCTTCTGTGGCACCATTTTATCAATAAAACTGGGGGCTATAGTTAAACAGAAGCTACGGTTGTTTTGCTGAATTACAATCCATACAAACTCCAGCTGTGAACTTATGGATTCATGTGGCAGATAAAATTGTACTTAGACTTGTCAACAAGCTTTATTGACATATCCACTCACTTGCCAATGACACCAAGCAGGATGTATAGCCAATTTTTATTCCCCTTGTAATAATGCTTTTGGGGGGGGGACACTTTTGATTTCAATGTAATTTGCTCTAATAAAGAGCAGTTCAGGATTAGAAACCTTGTTCGTGTTTTCCCCCATGTATCTTTGCCTGGATTTGTAGACAATCACAAGGAATCCTGCAATTATAGCAGTTAAGAAAAATTCAGGGACTGCTGTCAGCCTTTTTGTGTGCTGGAGAAAATAAGGAAAGTATAGTACATATACAGTATATAGGTATTACAACACTAACAACAGTTAATTTAGTGACCATCCGAAGTTACAATGGCACTGAAAAAAGTGACTTTTGACCGTTTTTCACACTTACGACCGTTGCAGCATTCCCATGGTCGCGTGATCAAAATTCAAATGCTTGGCAACTGGCCCATAAATCAGGACAGTTGCAGTGTTCTGGAGTCATGTGATCCCCTTTTGCGACCTTCTGACAAGCAAAGGCAATGGGGAAGCCAGATTCACTTAACAACCATGTTACTAACTTAACAACCGCAGTGATTCACTTTACCATTGAGGCAAGAAAGCTCATAAAATGATACAAAACTCACTTAACAACTGTCTCATTTAGCAACATAAATTTTGGGCTCAATTGTCATAAGTCGAGGACTACCTGTACTATATACAGTAGGTAGTGTGTGCAAATTGATAATTAAGCTTGCAAAAATAAGTGATCACTTCTATTATTGCTATCAGCCTTAAATGGCTTAGATCCAAAATTTTCATCTTCCTTCCTCTTATCACATTCTTAAAAGAATAGAAGTTTTATGCATTACAGTATTCAACTTTGAATATCAGTTACAATTGTAATGATTTCCACAAAAACCTGCATGTAAGCCACATTGAGTAGAACTTTGTGACAGGAAGGAAAGTACCAGTTATGAAATATTTCATGCAAAAAAACATTGTTTAGAGTGGATTGTCGGCATTTAGAACCACAATTAAATGTGTACATTTTTAATTTCTGGTCACATTCAGAATAGACATGGATCATAGTACTTTAATTTTTAGTCAAACTAAGAATGTGTGAATATGTAAGATTTATTTGTACCACTGGATTATTCGGTCACTCCTATGCAACTTACTGCAACTAGAAATCTACACTGAGTAGCAGCTACTAAGCTGGAGTCAGTTTTCAGTATCAGTCTAAGTTAGTGCAGAATTAAGTTGTTAATATTTATTGCATGTTATATTAAAAGAGCTTTATTAACTGAATTCCCCAGACAAATCAAATACTAATATTTCTCAGCCAAAGAAGTAATTAATTAGTTTGTGTTTCAAAGTGAAGTCTATTCTGTTATTGATTTTCTTTCTTTTATCATTTTCTTCCAGAAAGTAGGCCCTTTATTAAAATGGTATGTGCACGGTATGTAATGGGTGAGACCAAGTATTTGCTATTGTTAAGTAAGGCTGAGTGGAGCTAATTGGATAGTGTCCAGTTCTCATTGAGATGCGGTTGATAGCTTAATCTGGTTTGTTTCCAAAATCTTGGGAGAAGCTAAATTCTAGCAGGAACCAGAGATTAGCAAAAACCATTTTGCAGCCCAATCAAGTATTTCACATCAAGCGACTGGTGCCTCTTGTAACGAAGCATCTACAAAGTATGTCAGAATGATGCTGCTTGGTATGTCCTCCCCGCCCGCGCCCCCCCTAAGTAAAATGTCAACACAGCTGCAGTTTACCACTTTTTGAAATCTTTCACCTGGGAGTTAGATAAAATATCCTGAATTTAGGCCTGGGTTGGGAGGAAGCAGTGGGGAAATACTGTTTGAAATGCTATTAATTCCTGAAAAATGGCATTCATATTCTGCCTAGCTAGATAAACCTACCCCATATGTGTGTGTTTCGGCCCCTTATTTCATGTGCCAGGCAGATTCCCCCCCCCCTTCATTATCATTGCCTTGCCTGCTGTGTTTATCTTCTCTGAAAAGGCTGAAATGTAAGCTGTTGAAGTTCAGGGTGGGTGGCATAGATGTTCACAAGGCTTTCTAAAGAAAAAATAGAATAAGCATTTCACTTAGACTCTAAAAAACGGCTGAGAGAATCTAATGTGCTGCTGGATGAAAATGATAAAAACAACAACAACAACACAGAAATATCTTGCCTTGCACTGTAAACAGGCTTTAGGGCTTTTGAGTTGGAAACTTCCAGAGTGACACATTTTACATAGACCGAACATCGGTGGTACTCAGCTCATCCTTAATGGACCACAGAACCCTCTTAACTTTTTTATGAACTCCTAAAGCGTGCTCATTCTTAACAAAATGTCAGGTTAAAACATGTCACTTCGCCGTTACTTGCTTGCCTTTAATCAAAAGACTCTTCTTAATGGTCTGTTTTACTGTAGGCAGTTGTAAAGGCAGCAGTGCTTCTCTCCCATTATTGCTGTCATCTCAAGTTCCTACCACTAGTTAGCCCCTGCACTGAAAGAAAAATACCAGAGCGTTCTGAGGATGTTCAAGCAGCAGGTGTAACACTGAACAACTTGTCAGAGATGGTTACTGGCACACTGGTGTAAACCCAGATTTTATATTCTATCAGTACACTTCAGTACGGATGTTCTTCTCTGCTACTTTTTCAAGATTCTCCTCCACTATGATGACGGAAATTCTTAGAATTTGTACCATATTTTATTTTAGCAGTCAAACACCGATCCTGGTCTTTATACTAAGTGTTACTGTGGGTTCTGCTGTAGAGATCAGAAACAATTTATGCAAGACTGCATTTATAGTGATTGAGAGATCACCGTGGAGCTAAAAATGACCCTTTTGTGTTAGTTACCAAACCCTGTGTCACGTAACACCATATTTTAACAGTGCCGTAAAAATTGTGATTGAAGGTTGGCATCGAATGTCACCATAAAGCTGTTAGTACATAGCATCGCCTCTTCTTCTCAGTGATGCGATAAGACTTGTTGCATAAGCAAGACCACGCAAATTACTTTCGTAATTACTTTCATAATATATAGTTTGACTTTGTCAGCAATTTCCAGGCTTGTTCTGTCTGGTTGTATTTGGTTCTAACACAGTGGTCATGCCAGCTGGAATTTCTAGGAATTGCACAGAGGTGGAGTGCTTGGGTTGAGGAAAGATATTTAAAAAAATATACAATTACCATGTCCAAGGTGCCTTTTGTTGAATCTGTTGCTTATGGTGAAGAAATGTTCTGTTTAGTTATCCTCTACTATGGAGATCAGCGGTGGGTTCTTCCCGGTTCGGACCGAATTGCCCAAACCGGTAGCAACTTGCTGATGATGTCACTTAACTGGATCGGCCAGTGCCAGTCCGTGAGCGCCGCCATTTGTTCAGCTGCTTGAAAAAGGGACCTTCCGCCTTCCCCCGGGTTAATACTGACCTTTATTTCTTCGCCCGAAGCACAGCTGATCAGCTCCTCAGCTGTGTTTCAAGCTGATTCCAGCTACTGAGCATGCGCGGAAGGCAAATTGCACGAGGGGATGCGCGCAAAACGTCGCGATGCGAACCGGTGGGGAAGGTAAGTAGAACCCACCCCTGATGGAGATGATCAAGAAGGGGAGTGCCTGTTGGATTTAAATATTTCAATGACTTGCATTTTTAAGTCTTTTTTAAATACTTTTCACTTTTTTTTAAACTGTTAGCAAACAGAAGATATCTTGTTAAGAAGCACTTTACAAATAGAATGTATGCATCTCTATTGCTGCTAGGTTAAAAAAACCTAGCTGTTAGAAGGATATCTTTAAAATTACATGGAGTATTCTAAAGCATAGCTGTAAATTCCATCCTTATAACTTTACATTTCTCAGAAGTGCAGAATGGGTTATGTGAATAACTCATCTGTTTTCCTTCGGATAATTTTTCCATACATTCTAGATTTTTGGCCATGTAACTTTTTAATGTAACATTTAATGAAACACTACAAGGTTAGCCTTAGATCTGTAGGAATGAATAAGATCCAACTGTTCTGTGGTATTTTAGATACAGGCAACATTCCCAAAGCATCTTTTATGGTGGGATCATATTCTTAGAAATCTTATTGAAAAAGTTGTATATTCAAAAAAAGATATATATATTCAAACCTAGGTCAAAAGTGACATAAATCTTACAGGGCTTAACATTGTTCTAATGAAATATGACAAATTTGTTGTCTCCAACGTTTGTGGAAAACATTTAATTTCCTCCTTTCAAGCAGTCAAGACATACAATAAGGTAACCTTTTTAAGGTTATTTTATGAGCACTATATATTATTGCCTTTTTGTTTTTTTTATTTTTTTGTTTTATTAATAGTATTTAATTATTTTACACAAATGCACAAAAAACTTTAGACATACTTTACTTTGGGTTCAGGTGCTGAAGCCAAAACCAAAATCTTGACTAAATTAGGAATTCACCAATGATTAAAGTGAGGAGAGTGACTTGTATAAGGTACGCTTATTAGATAATGTTATTAGGTATGTGTATGTTTATGGATAATTTTTGCACACAGACAGATATTTCACCTGTCTATATACCACACTTCCGATTATTTTGAAGGAATTCATGTATAAATATTTTTAATAACCAGAAACTGACAATATTCCAGGGCCTTTGGCTATGTAGTGTATGCATTGACTTAAACATTGTTAGTGGGAGAATGTGAAGCTGCTCAAGATTAGTGAGATATTTTAAATCTACCTACAATAAATCTGTGTATCTATGTCTATTCTCTCTGGTTATAATCTCTTTCTGAGTTTCAGTTGCATGTTTATTTCAGAATGTGTAGCATTAATACATTTTACCATTTTAAACCATTAAATAAATGTTAAGGATTATTAAATATTTGCCAGATCTACAGACAACCGAGAGACATTGCTCTTTAATTAGGATTATGTGCAATGTAATACATGAACAAGGGAAAGGGCTGAAAGTTAATGTGGCCTCCCAGCAGCTAACATAAGTGAATTAAATTGATCCTTAAGGTACCCCCATCCACCACTCAGAAATACCATAATAATCACCTATTACAAGAAAGGACTCTTTAAGATAAAGCAAAACCATATACAGTAAGCTATATTTATGTCCAACAGTCTCCACGTACCTGTTTGCAACTAGGATATTTTTTTTTTAGCCTTTTCCTCTCCTTTTGCTGCACAGCTGTCACTTGTGCAGCAAAATAGCAGTGAGGGGAGGGGGAGATGGAAAGCGCCCTGCTAAAATCGTGTCACGTAGCACTAATTCATCTGCTCTCATTAGAGTGGGCGAGGGACAGCAGTGATGGCCAAGAACTGTACTCCACACATGACACACGAACAGTTTGGGGAATAGAAAATTGCTTTCTCAGGAAGCCCAGCCAATTAAGGACTTGACCATATTGAATGTCAAGTGTTAATTTAGGTTTTTCTTCATTTTCCCAGTAGTAATACGGGTCCTGTGATGAGCAAATACATGTCAAGTAAAAGTTGATTGCATGAAGGACGGAGCTATTATATGTCACTGACAAGTCACAAATGTACTGTAGTCTTTTTAACCCCTTAGGTGAGTCAGGCCGTGGGTGAGGGGGAGAGACAGAGGGATTAACTGTACTATAATGATAAGAATAAATCGCTTATATTAGGGGAATCTCTAGGAAATTAGACAGAAATCATGATTTGTGTAAGAGGGACTAGTAGTTTGGGTTAGATTTAAAAACAAACAATTCAATATCCCAAGTACATTATAGACCTCTAAGAAGTACAGTGCATTGTTTGCTGTTGCAGGAATCTAAAACAAATCAAATCTATTGTTCATGATAAAAAATCAGCACAAGAAAGGGAAATATTTCATCTTAATACCCCATTCCATGAAAGTTGAAACATATTTTTAGGAGGTTACTTAATTTTGCTCTGATTTTGCATATGTGCACCAAGAATCTTCTTTCTCCCCATTCCCTTCCTTTGCCAAGAATCTGTTTCAACTCCCCTTGAATCTCATTTTTGTTCACAGGATATTGGTCCCATGAGGCCACCCCCCCACCATCCCCATCCCAAGCCTTTTCTGTAGTAGCAATAGCAATAGCAATAGCACTTAGACTTATATACCGCTTCATAGTGTTTTACAGCCCTCTCTAAGCGGTTTACAGAGTTCAGCCTATTGCCCCCAACAATCTGGGTCCTCATTTTACCCACCTCGGAAGGATGGAAGGCTGAGTCAACCTTGAGCCGGTGAGATTTGAACAGCTGAACTGCTGAACTAGCAGTAGCCTGCAGTGCTGCATTTAACCACTGCACCATCTCAGCTCTCGGTAGTACCAGGCTGTCTTGATACCCGTTCCCTTCTCTTTCCTGAACCAGTTGCTGGTTCTCTTCTTTTTAGTAGATGGAAAGATGTCTACTTTAGAACTCATCTGTAGCATCTAATTTCCATTCATCAGCATATTATTTACATACGAATGTTGTGAAAATAAGAGGGTGTCTGTTTCTGTTTTGAGAGCATAATTGATGTGCACACAATAATATGTCCACCATGACCTAGGCTTTATTGTAGAGCTCCCCCCCACTCCCCATGAACATAGTCAAGTGGAGCTAACAATCTGAAATCATCGAGGAAGCGGTTTTTCATTTCAAAACCACAGTGCCTGAGGTCTGTCTTTTGCAATATAACATCATCAACAATTTCTCTTAATTTTGCTTTGAAATATATAGGTATTTTTTAAAAAAGAATATACTCAATTTTATAAATCCATTCTGTACTTGAAATCAAGACTTCGGAATTGATTTTTCTCATTCGGGGGATTTAAAATGTAATCCTTACCTTTTGTATTTTTCCCAATATTTTTTTTGTCATCTAATATATTGACATTTAGTCAACAATGATTTGATTTTATATATATATCAAGGCGTAACAACAGAATGAACCAGAAATGGGGATGAGAGAATAACCTGTAAGCATTAAGCAGTTGAGCTTCATAGGAAAGAGTATAAAATTATGGTAGATATGAAATTAGGCAAGATTTTCCCCCCCATTAACACGTTTCTTTTATTTTGTTTAGTAAAACGAGAGAAAAAAATAACCAAGTTGCATGCTGAACAGCTAGACTACATCATTATCTATGTAAGACTAATATCCAATTGGAAAGGTGACACTTTTGAAATCATGCTAAGGACTAACTGCAGTGAGGCTACATAGAATGTTATCCTATTATGCAGATCTAGGCATCCTTTAGAATGCATGGAAGAATTTTTCTGTATCAGAGCATCAAAATGTTGTAATTCTTTAAGCAGATGATAGCTTTCTCTATTCTGTGCTCTGTTTCTGACGTTCCATTACTGGCCACAAGAAGGACAACGTTTATTCACTAAGCCCGTGATGGCGAACCTATGGCACGCATGCCACAGGTGGCACGCGGAGCCATACCTGCCGGCACGCGAGTCGTTGCCCTAGTTCAGCTCCAGCTGATTTTTGGCTTGCGCTGAGGCTCTGGGAGGGCATTTTTGGCCTCCGGAGGACCTCCAGGGTGGCGCGGGAGGCCGTTTTTGCCCTCCCCAGGCTCCAAGAAAGCCTCTGGCGCCTGGGGAGGGTGAAAAACGGGCCTACCGGGCCCACTGGAAGTTGGGAAACGGGAGCAGGGGGCCTCATGCGCAGGGGGCAGGGTAGTGGGGGGGTCATGCGCGCATGCAGGGAGTGGAGAGCAGGGGCATTGAATTATGGGTGTGGGCACGCACACGTATGCGATAGCACATGGGCGTGCACTTTCGGCACCCGAGGAAAAAAAGGTTCGCCATCACTGCACTAAGCAGTGATTTTCATTGCGGTCCACTATTTAATAATTTAAATAGTGTATTTAACCTACATGAGGCTACATGTATTTAACCTACATGAGGCTCCTGGAGTTTTCTTCAAGCGAATATTGGCGATGGCACCTTTGGTTGCTGATTCAAGATTCTTCTTCTCTATAGGATGCCACTTTTGACTAATGGTGCTCAGTGCAATCAGCCACTGATAGGGAACAGCCCTTCCTTTGGCTGTTCTTTCCCTTTTGAATCCTCTCACTTCCCTCCCCCTCAAGAGGGTCGTCCCCTCCCCATTTGAGCTCCGTTTCCCAGTGCTTAAGCAGGAGATGTCTCCCTTTGCACTTGTTTTTGATAAATTTAAGAAGTCAAACAGCTGACACAGATGGATAATCCAAGTGTATAGGGTGAAGAGTTATAAATTAACACATTATTCCCTCTTAATGTGAAATACTTGAGAATGCATTTTCTGAGTCCCCTGACATCCACCCTGTGAGGGTTTGTATTGTACTTTTCAAGTGGCATTGATTTGTTAAAGCGCTGAATTAGCATCTTAGGCCAGCTGCTTATTCTACTGTTATGCTGGGCTCATTCTCTCTCTTTCTGTCTCCCTTTCCCTGCATTGCTTCCTGCTGCCTTGACCACACACAGGGCTGCAGCCTGCTGCACCCAGCTTTCCCCCCCACCTCTTTTGCCACTGAATGCTAAATGCAAATGTAGGCAAAGGGGCATCATTCCTATAGCATGAATCCTCTCCATACATTAACCAAAGGAGATGCCTTAGTAAAACCTGCTTGGTTAGATAAAGAAAAATGAGGGAGTTTCAGGATACCTATGCAGTTATATACAGAGTTCATCTTCTCTTCTCTTCTCTTCTCTTCTCTTCTCTTCTCTTCTCTTCTCTTCTCTTCTCTTCTCTTCTCTTCTCTTCTCTTCTCTTCTCCCTCCCTCCCTTTGGAACCAACTCCCTTCAGAGATCAGGATTATCCCCACCCTGCTGGCCTTCCGTAAAGCAATAAAAACTTGGCTCTTCCGGCAGGCGGGGTATGAATGAAAGTTTTTTAATTATGCATAGTATTTTAATATGGTTTTTTATAAAATTGTTTTTACTTTTATATGTTTCTATATATGCTGTGAGCCGCCCAGAGTCCCTCGGGAGTTGGGCGGCATAGAAATTTTAATAAATAAACAAATAAAATAAATCTTCTCTTCTCTTCTCTTCTCTTCTCTTCTCTTCTCTTCTCTTCTCTTCTCTTCTCTTCTCTTCTCTTCTCTTCTCTTCTCTTCTCTTCTCTTCTCTTCTCTTCTCTTCTCTTCTCTTCTCTTCTCTTCTCTTCTCTTCTCCTCTCCTCTCCTCTCCTCTCCTCTCCTCTTCTCACCCCTCCCCTCATTATAAAAATAACTGTAAATGTCCTCTTTTTATTACTTTTGCTTCATCTATTTCTACATATTGTAATGCTATAGCATTACCATGATGTGAAGTATTGTGTAAACTACTTTAGTAATATAATTATTCCGGTAAAAAAAGGTTATGCTCATAAAATTAGCAGTAGATTTCATTTCATTTACAATTGATAATACAATGATGATATTCTGATTTATGCATTCTTAGAATGCTAACTTGCAACATTTTTGGAATCCTACAAGAGAGGTTTTCTAATAGAAATATTGTGGTTGTATGTTTTCTCTGTCTTCAAATGATATTCCTCTTATCATTTGTTTGTTTTGGTTGATAGTTTTTTTATTTTTTTATATTGATTGGTTGGGCAAAGGATGTAATTGATTAGCAATGTACATTATATATCAGTGATGGCGAACCTTTTTTGGCTCGTGTGCTAAAAGGGCGTGAGTGCGCGTGCTAGCGCGCACGCACGTGTCAACACCCATGCCCCCTGCACATGCGCACAACCCCCCACTGCTCCCTGCACATGCGCACAACCCCTCCACGCATGTGCACAGGCCTCACTGAAGCCTCTGAACTCTTGAAGCCTGGAGACGGCGAAAAACGGCCAAACGGGCCAACCGGAAGTTCGGAAAAAACAGACTTCCGGTTTGCCCGTTGGGCCATTTTTCGCTGTCCCCAGGCTTCAGGGAAGCCTCCTGAAGCCTGGGGATGGTGAAAAACGGCCCAACGGGCAAACCGGAAGTTCAGAAAACGGACTTCCAGTTTGCCCATTGGGCCATTTTTTGCACTCCGGAGACTTCAGGGAAGCCTCCTGAAGCCTCTGGAGGGCGAAAATGGCCTTCCCCAAGGCCAAAAATCAGCTGGCCAGCACGCGCATGTGCGCTGGAGCTGACATAGGGCAACGCCTTGCGTGCCCTCCAATATGGCTCCGCGTGCCACCTGTGGCACGCGTGCCATAGGTTTGCCATCACATTGTGTAATACACAAAGAAAAGGACACATGAAATTACAGCTCCTCTATCCATATTTGATCCATGTGGGTGATTCTGTTGGCAGATTTAGGCTCCAAGGCAGAAATTCAGAGTAAGTTCCTAACTCTATCACCCAACCATTGCCATCTGAACTATAAACATGGGAGTGGATCATCTGTATTGTACTCTAATGTTGCATTTCAGCTGATGGCAGCAGATGGCCATCCTTACGTGGGCTATGAATAAGGTGACCAGATTTTTTTTTAAAGTGGGACACCATTGACGGGGGGTGGGTTTCTAGGGGAGCAAGACGGGAGGAGTCCGTCTCATCCTGCAGCTTTGTGCACCCCCCCTAAACACCCGCCCTTCATCGCAGCCAGGGTGGGTTCCTACTTGCGCAGACTTACCTGTTCGTCGGCGTAGAGCCAATGGAACTGGCGGCAGTCGCGGCGCGGGGCTTCTCCCGCCCGCTTCCCACCCGGCTGGATGCCGCCATTCGGGTTATTTTGTCCTCTGCGCATGCGTAGAGTACAAAATAACCCGAATGGCGGCGTCCAGCCGGCCGGGGGAAGCGGGCGGGAGAAGCCCCGCGCCGCGACCGCCGCCAGTTCCATTGGCTCTACGCCGAATGACTGGCCGGGCCGAACCGGCAGGAACTCATGGCACTTTGCATTACCCAAAAGAACAGATCTCCTTTGTTTATTTCATGGTTAAAAGGTGGGAATCCCTGAATAGAGATTTGCAGAAGCCCTAGAAATGTATCTCATTGAAGAGATGTATCTCATTGAAGAGAAGAAATACAAAAGAAACGAACTAGCAAATTCAAATTAAAAAGCGGGACTTTTTTGAAACGACGCGGGACGCGGGACAAATTGCTAAAAAGCAGGTCTGTCCCGCCAAAAGCGGGACGTCTGGTCACCTTAGCTATGAAGCTAAGCAAAGTTGGGCTGTGTTTGTATTTGGATGAGAAACTCTAGGGAACATGGGAGTCTAACCTGAATTGAGAAGAAAAGAAGCCCAGAATAAGAGATCATTTCTGTGTTGCTGGCAGGAAAGTTGTATACATATCAAGATAAATGCAAAAGGGACTTTTTACTAATACATTAGTTTTTTTGTTATAATCATATATAAATCATGTCTTTTTTTATTGCCAAGTTGTTATAATATGGTGGCTTGTGGAATCTGGCACGGAATCTGAATTAATTACTGGCAGCAAACCAGAACAGAAAGTATAATTTTCCTGCTTCATTCAGAAATGATTTGCTAGATGTGTAATTCCTTCCTTGTCTCTTCTTTTTCATTACTTGGCTATTTCCCATACCTTGTTCTGGTTATGTGCTGGCCATGGCAAACCGAGAAAGATGTAGGGAGATAAAATGCCCCCATCTTTTCTTATAATGAAGTGGTATACCTTACATTCTTCACTCAGCTCTTGGCTTTCATGTATCTTTTCTGAACTCCGTTCTAAAGACACCTTTTCAGCTTCTACAATTATTAGGGATATTCACAGGTAGAACTTACTCTATTTTACGCAGACAGCTGACTTTCCTTTGTAACTACTTCCTCTTGTCTTTTGTTTTTCCATAATAGCTCTTGGTTATTGTAGCCATGCCATCTCCTACATTTGAAACCCTTGTAGTGGAATCGAGAAAAAGTTACAAGAAACTCAGATATAAGAAGAAACTCTTTCCCAATAACACCAAATTCAGACTTCTGAGAAATGATTTCCTACTCGAGAAATAAGAGTTCTGTACATGTCACTGCTTTGCATCATTCATTCATTCATTCATTCATTCATTCATTCATTCATTCATTCATTCATTCATTTATTTATTTATTTATTTATTTATTTATTTATTTATTTATTTATTTATTTATCAACAAGTGCAAGGAAACAGGACACATGAAAAAATGGCACAAATAAATGGATATAAAGAAGCAAAACAGAGCCATAAACACATAAAATGAGTACATACAAATGGGTACAGTAGGACAGGGATGGTAGGCACGCTGGTACGCCCCCTTAGGGACCTTTTAAAAAACGTGAAAAGTCCATGGTAGACAGTTTAAGGCAAAAGGTATGGGGGTTAGAGAAACTAAGAACAGGATCAGGTAAAGTGTTCCAGACATTTACTACTCTCTTGCAGAAGTCGTATTTTCTGCAATCAAGATTAGAGCAGAATACATTTAGTTTGTATCTATTAATAGCCCTAGTGTTATTGCGGTTGAAATTAAAGTAGTCGTTAACAGGTAGGACATTAAGGTAGATGATATTGTGTACTAAACTTAGGTTGGAACGTAGACAGTGTAGTTCAAGGTTATCCAGGCCTAAAATCTACTGGAATAAGGAATTTTATTGCAAGCAGAGGAGTTGAGTACTCTTCTTGTAAAATACCTCTGGACCCTCTCTAATGTATTAATGTCCGAAATATAAATAAAATACATTGATTTCAGAAGAAAATTCATTCTCTCTGTACCCATCCTTTAACCATAGTTGTTGCAATCAAGGAGGTCATGTTCCTTGGTCTGAGGTACATTCAACCGGAGATACTCACTGAACAATTAAGATTTGCATGCTAAAGCTCATAGGAAGGAACGTAGAAGGAATTCACTAGGGAAGCTTTGGTAAATAATTGCTGATAGGAGAATGAGTTAAATTAGTGTGGTCTGGCTGAGGTGAAGGGATTAAACAATTTTGTATCTCCAAGGTGTTTAATGAGCTAATTAAACTGGTGCTGAAATTAAAAAAAATAAAATCATGGGAAAACAAACTCATAGTTTTATGCTAACAGATTATTTTGTGTCAAGGACAATGAGTGTTTTGTACCGTGTAAAACAAACCAGATCCATGAGATGCCATATATGCATACGTAATTTTATTTTATTTTTTATTTACATTGGGCTAGTACAAGTATACCTCATTTTTTTCCAAGCTTATTTAATAGTAGAGGCTTGCCTTGGAGGGCCATCTGAATGACTGTGAAGATAAATTTTTGACGTTGTATAGGAAAGAAGCAGAAATTATGGTTACCGTGTAATATATAAAAAGTCATTATTGCACAAAATCCTCTTGAATTCTCAGAGGGAGGAAAAGATAGAGTTTGTCCTTCTAAGACTAAATTCCTCTCATTTTTTTAATATCGGTATCATCAGCAATTCCACGGGGAAACTCCATAGGAAGTCTGAAAAACAACAATTTCAAACATGTGCTCACAAAGTGATGATATTTATTAGGTGAAACAACTAATCTAGAATACAATGAAGGAAGAGCGATGAATCTAAGGAAGAGCATTGAAGGGATGGGCTAAGAAGGGTATAAAGTATGAAACACTTATTCTCTTAAGAATATTAGGATATTTCTTCTGAGATGTTAAGTTATCCTGAGTTTCAAGACATTTGCTCATTATTAAGTGCATAAAAACTCGAAGTTATAATTTATGCACTTATTCTTGGGAATAAGTCCTATTAAACATATATGTTCCTTCTAAGTCAGCGGTTCTCAACCTGTGGGTCGCGACCCCTTTGGGGGTTGAATGACCCTTTCACAGGGGTCGCCTAAGACCATCGGAAAATACATATTTCCGATGGTCTTAGGAACCAAGACACAGCTCCTCTATCCGTCTCCAGGCGGGTCCACCCACATGCAAATAGACTACTGGAAAAAAAATCTGTACCATGGAAACTTCTGAGCATGCCCAGAAGCTGAATTTCCGGCACTGCACATGCGTCGCTATCTTGTTTTCGGGGGTTTTTTTGGGAATTTTTAAAAACTTTTTTTGGCACTGCGCATGCGTACACACGCAAAGCGTATGCGCACCCACGAGATGCGGCCATGCAATGCAGGAGGAAGCGAACCGGCAGCGAGGTAACTTAGAACCCACCCATGAGTTTCTTAATTATTTTATTATTTTATGGTTGGGGGTCACCACAACATGAGGAACTGTATTAAAGGGTCGCGGCATTAGAAAGGTTGAGAACCACTGTTCTAAGTAGAGATATAGCGTTTGCACTGGAAGTCTCTAAAATAGTTCAGGCAAGTGTCTAGCTGAGTAGGCCAATGCATTTTGCTTACCTTTGTAATGAAAAATAATAGAATAAATCCACTTTCTCCTGCTCCCAAAATTGGTTGTGAAAGTGGAAGTAGCCTCTGGCACATCTAGGAAACATGGGGAGTACTAAATAACATGTGACCCCTTCGGATCATCTTTTTAGAGATATTTCCTAATCTAAACAGAGGAACAGAATAACCACAGCTTCCTTCCCTCCCTCACTTCCTCCTTCCCTCCCTCCCTGTCTCTTCTTCCTTAGTCTCTCTCTTCCTTCCCTCTCCTTTCCTGTCCTTTCCCTTTCATCTCCTTCTGCTCCTCTCCCTTCTCTGGAGATAGAGGCTCTTTCCCTCCCTCCCTCCCGCCCTCCCTCCCCTTCCTTCCTCCCTCCCTCTTCTTCCTTCCTTCCTTCCCTCCCTCCCTCCTCCCTCCTTCCCTCCCTCTCCTTCCTCCCTCTCCTTCCTTCCTTCCTTCCTTCCTTCCTTCCTTCCTTCCTCCCTCCCTCCCTCCCTCCCTCCCTCCCTCCCTTCCTTCCTTCCTTCCTTCCTTCCTTCCTTCCTTTATGCATGCATGCATGCATGCATGTAAATGACTGCTACCAGATAGGAGGCAGACCTAGGAAGTGCAAGAGTGGCCAGCTCAGTGCAAGTGAAGCTGAAATTATGGTGATGGTGAAAAGTCATTATTTGGGGTACACCATTTCTTCATTGGCTTTCTCCCTTCAAGCTTCCCACAAGCAAAAACTATGCTAATGAGAAGATGGCAAGGAGCTCTGGAAATTTATTTATTTATTTATTTATTTTATTTTGGAGTTCTTCTATGCCGCTCTACTCCCTAAGGACTCAGGGGGCGTACAGCATTTTAAAGAACACCAGAGAATAAAAAACAATTTAAAGACAATTTTTAAAAAGTTAAAAAGAAAAACATACAACACCATACATACATGGGGGAGACCTCAGATATAAAATTGTCTCAGAACCCTGCCTGCAGGAAGAGCCATGTCTTAATGGATTTTCGGAAGGCCAGCAAGGTGGGGATGATTCGGATCTCTGGGGGAAGTTGGTTCCAGAAAACAGGGGCCCCTACAGAGAAGGCCCTCCCCCTAGGCCCTGCCAGTCGGCATTGTTTGGCTGATGGGACCTGGAGGAGACCCACTCTGTGGGACCTGACTGGTCGAAGGGAAGTATGAGGTAGAATGCGGTCCCGGAGGTAACCTGGTCCTAAGCCATGTAGGGCTTTAAAGATGATGATCAACACCTTAAGAGCCATGTCTTAATGGATTTTCGGAAGGCCAGCAAGGTGGGGATGATTCGGATCTCTGGGGGAAGTTGGTTCCAGAAAACAGGGGCGCCTACAGAGAAGGCCCTCCCCCTAGGCCCTGCCAGTCGGCATTGTTTGGCTGATGGGACCTGAAGGAGACCCACTCTGTGGGACCTGACTGGTCGAAGGGAAGTATGAGGTAGAATGCGGTCCCGGAGGTAACCTGGTCCTAAGCCATGTAGGGCTTTAAAGATGATGATCAACACCTTGAATTGTACCCGGAGACCAATGGGCAACCAATGCAACTGGCAGAGTATAGGTGTTACGTGGGTGTATCTTGAAACACCCACCACAGCATTTTGCACCAGTTGAAGTCTCCGAATACTCTTCAAGGGTAGCCCCATGTAGAGCGCATTACAGTATTCCAAACGGGAGGTGACAAGGGCATGAGTGACGGTGAGTAGCGCCTCCTTCTCCAAGTATGGTCGCAATTGGTGCACCAGGCGAACCTGTGCAAAAGCCCCCCTAGCCACAGCTGCAAGGTGTTGGTCTAAATTGTATCAGTTCTGAGTTTCCACTGAATATGAGGATCATATAACCACAGTCAACCATGGCAATGTAGCAGTGCTGAAGCAAGCAAACAAACAAACAAATAAACACCCCCCACTCAAATTTCATTCCCCTGGAAGTCATTGGTCCTGGAATTCTGTTAGTTTTACCCTATGATGATGCATTTTGCCGAATTGAAGGTTACAAAGTATCAAATAGAAATGAGAGTTTTAGCAGTATATTGACAGGTGAGGAATTGGAGATTTCTTCATGAGCTGTAATACTCGCAGAGAGCAGTTTTATCCAAGCATGTGCCTTTATACAGATAGTCCTCGCCTTTCAACAGTTCATTTAGTGACCATTTAAATATTTACAACGGCACTGAAAAATGTGACTTGTGACCATTTTTCAAAGTTATGACCTTTGCAGCATCCCCATAATCATGTGATCAAAATTCACAGGCTGTGGCTGTGTCCCAAGGTCATGTGATCACCTTTTGTGACCCTCTGACAAGCAAAGTCAATGGGGAAACCAGATTCACTTAACAACCGGCTTACTAACTTATCAACTGTAGTGATTCGCTTAACCACCGTGGCAAGAAACTTCGTAAAATGGGGCAAAACTCATTTAACAAATGTCTCACTTAACAGCAGATATTTTGTGGTCGTACAGTGGAGGACTACCTGTGGCCTCTGTGGGACTATTTTGATTTTGGCTACATATTTGGGTGACGGTGATCTGAGGTGGCTGTCTGTCTGTCTCAGGCTAGGAGTGCCTCAAGAGAAAACCTAACCGAGAGACATAGATTCCCTCACTTGTCTCTCTTTTCAAGGCTCTGCAGCTGTGTCTTTTGGCTCCTAGCCCTGAACTGGCTCCAAGTTCTGAATAAGAAGGAATCCATATTGTTTTGTTGAGGGGACAGAATAGTCCCCAGAGATGAATCAGATCGCTCGTTCCACATGGGCTTCTACTGAAAATAATTGCAGTTAATTTTGACATGTATTGAAGAATGCAGCTACATTTGTTATTCCAAAGATGTTTATGTAGAAACGTTTGTGTGTGTGTATTTGAATATACAGCAATTAGTAAAATATTTTGTTACAGAAATTCAGGGGTCATGAATATGCTACATCAGATTCCAGCTCATTGTTGAGGAGATATCTCTCGAGAAGGAAACCATTTTTAAATATTGCTTATAGATTTTTCTTCTCCCCAGGAAGAGCTACTTTTTGAATCAATTGAACAGTGGTGGGATTCATTTTTTTTTTTTTACTACCGGTTCTGTGGGTGTGGCTTTGGCGTGGCTTGGCTTGGTGGGTGTGGCAGGTGAAGTATACTGTAAAATCTCCATTCCCTCCCCACTCCGGGGGAAGGTTACCGCAAAATCCCCATTTCCTCCCGATCAGCTGGGACTTGGGAGGCAGAGAATAGATGGGGGCGGGGCCAGTCAGAGATGGTATTTACCGGTTCTCCAAACTACTCAAAATTTCCGCTACCGGTTTTCCAGAACTGGTCAGAATCTGCTGAAACCCACCTCTGCTATTGAAACTGCACTAGTTTTTTGTTTTGGCCAATAAGGTTTCCGCATCATAATCGTTTGCCCTAGTCTAGCCAATGTTATTAACACACTGCAATAAAATATGTGTCTGCCAGAAATAAACTCCACCGAGTCTCAGGCAGAAGACTTCAGCCTTATGCCACTGAAATATGCATGACTTGTCCAACAAATTTTAGTATGAATTAATGGCTAATGTGTTGAAATTAGTTTCATTTTTGCTTATATGGAGCATAAGGAACAGAAAATAAATTTAAATTTAGATAATAACATTACTTAAATATCTTCATACCTCAATAGTACCGGTAAAAAAAACTAGGAAAATAGATTTTAGGATTTATTTAAAAAGCTTAAGTTCAAGTAAATTATTATAGACCTTTTCTGATCAGTTGTGGAAATTTATTAGCTATCAGCAGGGTTTGTGATGACCAATATAGACTTAATAAGGTGAATTTAAAAAGTAATTTTAGAGATAATCATAGCATAGGATAGGTTTCCTTCCACTGATTGGCTAAATTCTGGACTAAATTCAGCAGAACTAAGACTAACACCAACAGCAACATTATATGGACAAGATATATATAGATACATACAGATACAGTTGCAAATAATGTAGATTACTAAATTGTAGCTAGATTTAGATTTGGATTAGATATTACCAAGCACCAAACTATCATCATCATGACTCATGTTTCTGGGGAGCATCCCATAATTCAGGTAATATTAATGAGAACACTACACCTGAGGACATATGAAGAAGAGTCTCCAAAATGACAAAACAGGTACTCCACTCATGTCTAGGGGAGTAAAAATGATGTCATACTTCATGTTGTTTTTGTGTTCTTGTTCAAATGAACTAGCTGCATGATTTGCATATGGAAGAGATATATGCCATACCAAAAGAGTTATGACAGCTTCATATGTTGTGCCCTTTGATTTGTGCATTCCCATGTTTGTATCACATCTTCATGTGATATGACACAAATCATATGATCATTCCACATTTGCTGTAAAACAAATGAGGAATATTTGAAGTAATGGTGTCAGGTGTGCTTCTGTTCAAAATCCAGGAAAGAAAGACCCCAACTCCATGATGATAGAGAAGAGTACTTTTACTAGACAAGAACTGATAGCGACAAAATGAAGGCAAGATCTGAGGCAAAAGGCGCATAAATTGCATATAGAAATAATCCCAAATCCCTCCCCATATAACCCCCCTGGGCAAATCCTCCAATCCCGGCACCCCAAGATGTCATGTGGGCACACGTCCAGGTGGAGCCTCCACATCTGGTCAGTTGAAGCCATTGACCTTGAGCAGGCTGTAAACATGCCCATGCAGCCTGGCCGTAGGTGATGAGAAGTTTCCTCCCTAAACTCCTAATCAGACACAAGGAGAGACATCTCCAGCACAGCTTCCCCCCACCCAAATACCTAACCTTCCCTCCTCTCCCCCCATTTCTATGGCAGCTGAAGCAAGCAGGCAGCGTGGAGGCTGACAAATGGTTTCTGGAATTGGGTATGTCAGGTTTAGTGAAAAGAAGGACTAGGGGTGATATGATAGCAGTGTCCCAATATCTAAGGGGCTGCCATAAAGAAGAGGGGGTTAATCTATTCTCCAAAGCACCTGAAGGCAGGAGAAGAAGCAATGGATGGAAACTAATCAAGGAGAGAAGCAACTTAGAACTAAGGAGACATTTCCTGACAGTTAAAACAATTAACCAGTAGAACAACTTGCCTCCAGAAGTTGTGAATGTTCCAACACTGGAAGTTTTAAAGAAGAGATTGGACAACCATTTGTCTGAAATGGTATAGGGTTTCCTGCCTGCGTAGGGGGTTCAACTAGACCTCCAAAGTCTCTTCCAACTCTATTATCCTGTCAAATCAAATCTCTATTTCAGACAAAGACCAGCATAAGGAGAGAGGGGTACAGCCATTTAAAAAGCATTAAAATACATAAAAGGCTAAACAAATAATAAAAGATAAAACAAATGTATATGTGAAAAACAAAAGTCTAAAAGGAATCTAAAAGACTAGTGGGAGCATTAGATGGGAAGCCTAAAGTTTTGTATATGGCAGAATAAAACTATCACAATATACAGAGCATTCTAGAATGAGGAACTAGATGCTCATTAAGATTAGTTTATGGCACATGTCAACATCTGATGGATTTTAAGCACTGCTGTGCAGAATCTAGCAGCATTATATATTGTGGTAGGATTAGTATTTGAGAGCAGGAGGGACATGTAGAATTGACTTGTTCATCCTGCATATTTATGCAATAATAGCAAGATAGTCTTGCTCTGTATAGTCTCTATAGTACAAATGTCTCTCTAATACAGGTACTGGAGAAGCACACGCTCTATTGTCTATGGAGATTCTCAGTCGTCAAGGTCATGGTTGTCCCAAAGGTGCATTTTTTTCAAGAGACAACTGGACTTTCTTGTTTTTCTTTGAAGACATTTCGCTTCTCATCCAAGAAGTTTCTTCAGCTCTGACTGGATGGTGGGGAATGGAAGGATTTATATTCCTTGCAGACAGCTGGTCATTTGCATTATTTTAGAGAGTCATTGAGGCCACTTGGGGATTTGCCCTAAGGGGGGGTTGTCCTGAGGTCACAGACAAGCTTCCAAGTGGCGTCAGTGACTCTCTAAAAGAATGCAAATGACCAGCTGTGTGCAAGGAATATAAATCCTTCTATTCCCCACCATTCCCTCTTGAAATAGCACTTTTGGGGCACATGCTCTATTGTTTCTATGAGTCCAGAATATCAGGGTGGGGAATCTCCCTGTACCTGTAAGGATAGCTGAGAGGAGGCATGTCATCCTGCCATAGTAAAGGCCCTCTGGTGGTTGGGAATTTTGAGGTTACTTAAGTATGCCATAGGGGAGGCAGAGTACCTGTTGGATTCATGCAGTGGTGAAATCCAATTTTTTTTACTACCGGTTCTGTGGATGTGGCTTGGTGGGCATGGCTTGGTGGGCGTGGTGTGGCTTGGTGGGCATGGCTTGGTGGGCGTGGCAGGGGAAGGATACTGCAAAATCTCCATACCCACCCCACTCCAGAGGAAGGATACTGCAAAATCCCCATTCCCTCCCCACTCTTGAGGGAAGGATATTGCAAAATTTCCATTCCCACCCCACTCTGGGGCCAGCCAGAGGTGGTATTTGCCGGTTCTCCGAACTACTCAAAATTTCCGCTACCAGTTCTCCAGAACCTGTCAGAATCTGCTGGATTTCACATCTGGTCATGGCAATAAATGTGGCAGATGTGGCTAGATCCAGATTGTTTAATGGTTGTTTTGGCCTGATCACATCCCATGCTGAATGAAAGATCTGAAGAATGGACTGAAAGTCATCCATAGTTAATGGGGTGTGGCCAAGGGGAACATATGATAGTCTGAGACACTAGATATTAAAGATGCATTTGGGACTTGAAGGCCCTAGAAATTTGGATTGAACAAGTTGTAAAAGTGCAAAATTGGAAAAAGGGCCCAGCTGGGCATCATAAAGAAGTTGTGATACTCTCTTGTCTTTACATAATTTTAGGACTGCAAGAATACAGGGGCCACCTCCCATCTTGAGGAATTTAAGGATGGTAGATGAACTATTCTCAGTTATTTGAAACATAAATCCTGCTCAGTCTTTGGCCATCTCTCTTCCAGGAGTGGCCCCTGGAATATCCATAGGATAATAAAATAATAATAATAATAATAATAATAATAATAATAATAATAATAATAATAATAATAATAATAATAATAATAATAATAATAATAATTATTATTATTATTATTATTATTATTATTATTATTATTATTATTATTATTATTATTATTATTATTATTATTATTATTATTATTATTATTATTATTATTATTGAGACTTATATACCGCCTCAAAGTGCAAGCACTCTCTAAGCAGTTTACACCATTAAGCAATATATATTTATATTGCCCCCAACAATCTGGGTCCTCATTTTACCTACCTCGGAAGGATGGAAGGCTGAGTCAACCTTGAGCCGGTGAGATTTGAACAGCTGAACTGCTGATCACAGTCAGCTAAAGTAGCCTGCAGTACTGCACTCTAACTGCTGCGCCACCTCGGCTCTTTTATTAATAAATATAATAAAATATAAATATTCTGGGTCAGTCTAAAAGCTCATCTATTCAAGCATTCTGTGTCATGTAAAGACCAGATGTATCTTGAAACCTCGTAAATAGGTCATCAGCACCTCAGAGATTAATCTGTGAATTGGAATATAGCTATCCATTTAATTTCACCAGTCTTCAAACATTGCAGCATGGCCTTTTGCTAAATATACAAATATCTCAAATATATTTTAAGATGCATTTTTAATTGCATATTAATATAGAAAGCGATAGTATGTACTTATGGATGAATATATATGAACATGATATGGATCAAAAATAGGATTTGCCCAGCCTACTTTATGCTAGATTTTGTATGTCATGATCTTCCAATCTGACATTCTTATAATACATTAAATCTTCACTATATAATTTCTAGCATTTATAAATCTCTTTTTTCCTATGGCTGTAAATTGATATGGACAATTGATATGGTTTTAAGGCTCCATGAACTGTTGGATCTATCTCAGAAGGCCTCTGCAAGAGATTAAGTCAGGGGTCTTCAAACTTGGCAACTTTAAGACTTGTGGACTTCAACTCCCAGAATTCTCCAGCCAGCTATGCTAATTCTGAGAGTTGAAGTCCACAAGTCTTAAAGTTGCCAAGTTTGAAGACCTCTGGTTTAACTAGATTTGCTCAACTTCCTACATCCATTACCAATTAATAGAAACAGATAATACTCCATTGCAATGAAAATTCATATTCATCTTATAATGGCCACACAAATTTCAAATCTAGAGTAACTGATTGAATTGAACCTGGCTTTTATTCCAGTTGTCTTTCCACTGAACCATGGTACTGAAATTGAATATTAGTTATGTCCATGAAAGAACTGTCTTTCCCCAATTTCCTGGACAGCCAGTCCTAATGTTCCAAGGGTGGTTCTTGTGTTCTAGAAGTTTCTCTCGAACAGAAAATATACAATTACAAATGGAGTCATGGAGGTGTGACTGTTTCATGCTGTGCACATTTTAAAAAATAACTGTATATAAGTAATATATAGTAATAGTAACAGTATAGTAATGTACAGAAGAATTTAATTTTAGTAGGGAATGGAATCAAAGCAGTGAGTGTACCATTTCCTCCAAACATGGATTTTACTAAGATAAAATATTTTTGGACTTCAAAACAAAAGGAAAACTCCATGTGTATCACGTAAGCTATTAAATGAATAGGTACAAAATCACTTACTTCCTCATGCTACTATGTTTCCTTTCTGTAATAGAATAATACTGACATGCTGCCCAAAGAGGTTAAGAGAACTTCATTTTCCCATCAGTATTTCCCAACATTCATAAAGAAGACCTTTCTGTTCCCTTTTAAAAATAAATATTAATTACAGAAATAATAACAGTAAAAAGAAAATCTTGCCAGGCTATAAATGCAAGTCAGCTTTGATAACTAGCTTCATCAGCACTATTTTTGGTAATCATTGTAACCTATTTTCTCACCGAGTCTCATTTGAAAAACACACACACACACAAGAAAACAAAGCTCAGATTAAAAGAAGTGGAAAGATTTTCAGGGTTAAACGCATAGAGCGGAATCCCCTGTACAATTAAGCACACTTAAATATCATTGAAATCAGCAAGACATAAATGTGTTTAACTCTCTCTGCTGGATGAGAGCCATAATATTTAATCACAACAGTACTTGTAAGAAAGCCAAGCCTCTCGCAAAGGGATGGGAGCTGCTGCCGAGAACGGAGCAGCCACCAAACTGTAGCTGGATTTTCCTCCTGTGTGTTGAAACTTTGTAAAAGTCCTAGCGATGACACAAGTATGATGTCAGTTACAGAGGTTGGGCTGCAGCCCTGAGTCCTTGAGAGCAGGCTGTTGTTGCTGGCCAAGTTGTGGAAGCTGAGGTGGCCCCACTGGGCTCCGTATGTGGGTCTGTGTAGTCCTTTCCCGTCAGAGCTGGCCCAGCCTGGCCAAAAACGCTGTCCTTGGCAGGGTTAAATGGCAGGGTGATGTAGTTTGCTGTGACTCGTGCATTCCTTTCAGGTTAAACTAGGGAAATGGCATTGTGTTAAAATTCCAAGTCGCATGAATGTTTTATTGCCACAAATGCACTGAGGTCTCAAGGGGAGTGTGTGTGTTCAGAGATGGGTGGGGAGGGGAGGGGAGGGGGGGAGTGTGACTTAGAGACTTGGGAACTATCAGAAGAACAGTTCCCTTGGAAAATGTTATCCAGTGGTGTGTGAAGCTGACTGGCTGCGATAGTCACTTAGAAGGGTTTCGCTTTTCCCCTGGCTGTGGCTGTTTAAAATCTCTCACTCCAGACAATTAACAGCTGAAGAAAATATGACAAGACACACGCAGTGAGGCTGGGAGATAGAGTGAAGGAATGCGCCAGAAGAGAGTTGAATTGCCTTCTTGTATATAAACTGGCAGATCTCCGCTTCTCGGCACCCTCCTGACTTGCTATAACCCACTCCCAGAGCTGATTTTTCTTTTTTTCTTTCTTTTTTTCTTTTTTTTTCCCTTTTTTTTTCTTCCTGTCTGCTGAAGGCCAGAACTGATCTGTAAACTGTACACCACTGACTGGGAGGCCAAAGTCGCTCATGGTACTGTATGTTACCATTACTACTCCCTCATTCCTTTATCCCTTAAAAAAAAAACATTTCTTTGCAATAATGGTTTATGTGGGTCAGAAGTATTTGGTGTTTTTGTTAAGGCTGCAAAAAGACCAGAGCACATTCTTGTTGTACAGCTTTAAAAATGTAAACAGGCCAGGCAATTCTGACACCATCTCGTTTATATTAGATACCAGTAAATGATTTCAAGCAAACTTTTAAACAATGTTGTTGATACAGAACCACTGAGGGATGGAAAAGTTACCATGTTTGTCCTACACTTTTAAGTGTAATGTTGTAAAGCTTGCTGCATTTTGATTGTCTCCTTGATTGTTTGGAATCTGTGACAAGATGCATTTGGGCTGATGTCCCTCTTGTGCCTTTGATTTGTGGTACTTAACAATTCATGCATATGAATTCATTTTACATAGAAAAACTAGTAAGTTAAAATATTTGGAAGTGAAAGATGTTAGAGAGGTGGAGGCTTACAGGATCTTCAGTTGCTATTCTCTTTGTCTCAGATTCTTTTCAAAGTTAACATTTTTCCTGTGAGTTTATATGTAGTTTGAGCACAAACGCATTGACATAAACACACACACACGCACGCACGCACACACACACACACACACACACACACACACACACACACACACACACACAGAGAGAGAGAGAGAGAGAATATGAGGGACTTTGGTGATAAGGAATGTGTATGCACAGAGATTATGTTCTTCAGGTCAATTTAAGCTTTCAAGCACAGTTAATAATACAAGGAGATAGATAGATAGATAGATAGATAGATAGATAGATAGATAGATAGATAGATAGATAGATAGATAGATAGATAGATAGATAGATAGATAGATAGATAGATAGATAGATAGATAGATAGATAGATAATAGACAGACAGACAGACAGACTGACAGACTAACAAATAGATAATAGAAATCAGACAGACAGACAGACAGACAGACAGACAGACAGGCTTTCTCTCTTTTCTCCCCTCCCTCCCTCTCATCTCTGAATTAATAGTTGAAGAACATGGGAGAAGATTCCTGATTTGAAACTGTATTCAGTGTACCCAATAACCCTAACCTTTCATTTTGACATGCTGAAAAATGAAATTCATCAGCAAACTTCCTTATGGCTTTGTGTCAACACAAGTGTTTGGTTTAAAGAGTTTGATAGTGTGATGAATTATGGTAGGTTTAGCAAGATGGCTACATTTTTGAAGCAGATCACTTTTGCCACTTTTTCTTAACAAGAATATTGTAATTTTTTTTCACTTAACAGTGACTATCTGGATAAGTTTGGGTGTATGTAATATTTTTAAAACCTTTTGCATGATACTCTGTATTCTGTGTATATGTATGTGTTGTATGTTTACGTCCTTCATTTAGTTTTCTCATTCCCTTTTGGGATGAGAAACACTGCACACTGCAGAAAAGGAATTTAAAAAAAACAAGACAAAGGAATTAAGGCATAAGATAAGAAACATAAAAGGAAATACAGCTAAATCCTAACCCTAAATTTAAAAAGGGGATAGAAGCATACTCTTATACAAAATTGTTTTCACTTGTTTTAAAATATATTAATGCTTATAATAGACCAGACCACATTTACCCATCACACTTCCGTCACATATCATTACTTTGTCAAGATTTTCCCATAAATTTCCCCATCCTTGTGAAAGGTTTTACTAAAGTATATACATTCACCTACTTGCTCTAGTGTTTCATCATTAGATACATTAATTTTCCAATCCTTAGCCTATGTTGAATCATATAGTCTGTCTAATATTTGGTTTCTCAGCCAACAGCATGGTATTATCTGTCTACAAAAATATGTGCATATTCACATCCTTAACCAACACATCTCTAGAACATTACCACAAACATTCCTTATGCGTTTATCCATAAAAAGATTAAACAACCAAGGGAATGGCATAATTACTGTTTGGTGCTGAACCATTTGTTAAACATTTAATTTATTAATTTGCATGTATTGCTGTTATCACATTCCATAACCAATTTTCAATTCCATTTTTCTGCACAATTCAAACTTTGCTTACAGCAAATGTATAATAACTTCCTCCAATAAAGGAAAATATTTGTAGGTCACGGTTGAAATCAGGGGGCTTTGGTGGTCTCTGAGCCTGGTTGTTTTGTTGCAAACATTTCTTGATAGCACTGATGATGTTACCTAGTTTGCGTAATGAGATGTTTGTCTGTGTGCAAGGGAAGAGAGAGAGAGAAGAGAGAAGGAGAGAGAGAGGGAGAGGGAGAGAGCTAACTAAAGAGGGAATACAAAACAGTTGTGGCTTGTTTGGTTAGGATGCCACAAGAGGAATCAAAGCTCTAATTTATTTGAACCACAGTTCAACTATTGTATGTAGGCTAGTAGTCCATAATTTAGATAAATCATGCAATCCAACAAATTTGGATGTGTTTAATCACACCAAAGTTTGTTGGATTTTATACATGGTGTGTATACATGACTAAAGTGGATTTGGTAGACTGTTGGGTCCAACTGTGTATTTTTCATCAGTGGTTATGTTACTTATATATTAGATAATGTATAGTTCTCCATAACTACCCCATCTTTACTTATTAGAAATGGTAAATGGACTGGCAGGAGAAGGGGAAACTACCTATTTAGAGTGAACAGGTTTTTTTTGCAAAATGTTAAACAGAACCTTTATTAGAGTAATCATGTCAAAAAGTACTTCAGTTGTTAATGAAAGAATGAATAATTAAAAACAAGAATTATTTATGTTATTCATGTTACGTTACGGGTATGCAGTATACTTTTTATAAAGTCCCATCTTGTCATCTCATCCATTTTTTAGGTAATACTTATTCTAAATATTCAGATTATATCAGCATGTCTCTGTTCTATTAGGTGTACAGTTATGTAGAGTATTGGGCACTGAATACGCAATTGAAACCCACAATTCTTTAAATGTTTGTTACAAAAATTATTACTGTGTGCCAATAAACGCAGTTGCAATCAATTGGCTTATATTATTGCAATAGTCAATGAGTTGTCTACTAAATAGTAGATTTTAAAAAAGTTATTAAAAGAATTTGGGAATCTCATTATTTTTTTTAATATATACAGAATGGAACACGTGCATTTGTGTGATATATTTATTTTGTGTGTATAAGACAAGCAATTATGTCATAAATATAAGTTTAATCTGATTACTACCCTTTTTATGATGGTCTAATAGTAATAGCAGCTTTTTAAAAACTTATATTGACAAGGTTTATGGAGTCGTAAACTTAAAAAACAGCTCTATAGCAAAACCATGATTTATATCTTGATTCAGTCCTTCAGATTTCAGAAAATCTCATTAGCATCACATACTTGCTAAGGGTTACTCATTTAGAGCTGTATATCTTCAGCTTCAAACTATTTTAAATGCATGGTAGTATAAGAATTTATTCTGACATGTTGCACATGAAACATTTTAATTGATTAACCAAAAAGAAAAGTGGCAAATTATATATTCCTATTATTTTGCATGTTTTAAAAATGATTTGTAAATTGGTATTTAATTGTAGTAAATTATGAATATTCCCCAAATGCCATGATTTATGTGATAGTTATGAGCAAGTCTCTTTAGACATAGAATAAGGTATTATGTGATAACCCCCTCCCCCCCTTTTTTGATGCTCTGCCACAAAGTTTTAAAATACTGAAAAACTAAAGCTCTAAATCTTGGAAGGAATGTAAAAGGAGATATGGTATTCTGCAGAAACTGTATGTTTGCATTGAGGACATACAGGGTGTAAGAGATGCAGAATTAATACTGTGACATAAAATCTTACACCTGAGAAGGAACAAGGAAAAAGGTTTCCTCTCACACCCCAGCCTATCTCAAAGAGGCAGGCTTAACATGTCACAGCACACACACAGACAAATGCACAAACATATACACAAATAGACAAATAGAGTATATGCAAAAGGCATTACAGATCAAGCTATATTTAGGCTCAGAAACTTTATCAGACTAATACAAATGGCAAACAAACCTGCAGAACGGACCTCCTTCAATTGTGTAAAACTGTGTAGGAGGTATGTTCTAGGACCAGTGACTCTCAAATCGTATTTAGGAGAGACTTCCAAATTGAACGATGGAAGTAGGAATTGCTTTATGTGGTGTACATACTCAAGTGAACTATTGTTCCTGTTGGTGGTTAAAGTGATGGATACCCTTCGGCATGTGGAAAACTTACAGTATCTTTTTTAACAGTACATTTTTCATAAATTATAAGGATGCACCAAGAGAATCAGGTTGATGGCCCATTCTAAGTATTCTGTGGCGCTGTGAGCAACACCCTCCCAACCTTAACTAAAGGTGCTTGTGATTATACTGTACAAAAGCCTTTCCTACCATCATATCAGATACATTTCTGCATTCTAGCTTTTGGTCTTCCTCTTTTTAAAATGCTCTCCTCTCCTTTGTTTCCTGTCCAATGGCCTGAGACAATGGATGTGTGTTTAAGAACATAGTGTATAATTTTCTGTGAGGCTCAGTGGCTTCCTCAGCTGATGAGTGGATGTGAGAAAAAAAAGTCTCAAACACCTAAAACAACAAAAGTCTTATGTACCTTAAATGCTAATGCATTTTATAGTGTGCAGTTTGTTAGACTATAGTTATCGGATACACAAAGCCTTATCCTGTTTTACAAATGTCTACATATGCACCTATGCACACACATGCTCACGCACAAAGAACATGCACACATTTGTGGGGCAGGATTTTAAATGCAGAAGCCAAAAAAAAAGTTGTTGCTGATGAGGCAAGCAAGCATCTTGGCATTGGATAAGCCAATTAACACATAGAGTGTGATTTTCAAAAATATCCAGGTTGAAACCTCAGGGGATAAATTGATAATGATTTGTTGTATAGGAGATAGTGCTGGAATAGCTTATTAGAACACCAAATGTATAACTTCATTGAAATCCCACCTTTTATTCTAATATTTTTATTTTTGTGAAAGTACACATTATCAACGTTTAAAATAAGCTAACTAGAAGTTTAGTTCTGGAGAACAAAGTCCAGGTCATGCTATCAAAAGTTGGTTTTAGGGAGAAGCAAAGATCTGCCTAACCTCAACAATTAGTTTTTCTCCCTAAATTTAAGAGGCATGAAACAGGCAACCAAAAGTTTTAAACAGGAATATCAACCAAAAAAACAGGAACAAAGAGGCATCTTGATATAATTGATTAAATAAGGTGTGGGAGAAAGAAGCTAGCTGAGTTAAATTACAAAATGTGCAGTGATTGTTTTTTACTTCTTTCTCATAACAATTCAATGGAGCATATCCACTTGTGGTTGAAAAAAATCAACAATAATTGATCCGCCAAGATAATTTGTAATTCTCCATTTGCTATTGAAGATCCTTACTGAACCATAGTTTCACCTTCCTGTTATCCTGTCCCTTACCTACCAATATATAACCACCTGAGATTTCAAATATTATCAACATTATTTGTCACATTCTTTACTAATAAAAAATCCATTTTTGAATGTGAAACGTAAGTAGTACAAAAAATGCAGGCTTGTATTCTAGAGTCTGCCTATAAGTCTAATATAGCTAAGAAAAGATCTGATTATTAGTTGAAGCAAGTTTTTAAAAGAATAAGTTAAAGACTTCTATCTTTGCTGCCAGATTATATATATGCTCACTTGAAAAAAGGCCTACTGTTTAATAGGCTTCTTTTCTAGCTGTGAGAGGCTAGGCAGCATCCACAGGAGGACAGTTTATTTCACATATGATAATATACAGTTTTAAGTGCAGCTTTCTCTCAAATGAGTTTGCATAGGACTCAGGGGTGGGGTTCATCACAATTCTAAATATCAGAACTAAGGATTCCTTGTTTTTTAAGAACCCTATTTCTGCTATATTCAACATCTAATTATAAATTGTATTTCTTGGTATACAAGTAGTCCTTGACTTATGACAACAAGGGAGCCCAAATATCTGTTGCTAAGCAAGACAGTTAATAGCAATAGCACTTAGACTTATATACCGCTTCATAGTGCTTTACAGCCCTCTCTAAGCGGTTTACAGAGTTCAGCATATTGCCCCCAACAATCTGGGTCCTCATTTTCACCGACCTCAGAAGGATGGAAGGCTGAGTCAACCTTGAGCTTGGTGAGATTTGAACAGCTGAACTGCTGAACTAGCAGTCAGCTGAAGTAGGTTGCAGTGCTGCTTTTAACCATGCGCCACCTCGGCTCTATAAGTGAGTTTTGCCCCATTTGATGATCTTTCTTGCCACAGTTGTTAAGTGAAGCACTGCAGTTGTTAAGTTAGTAACACAGTTGTTGAGTGAATCTGGTTTCCCCATTGACTTTGCTTGTCAGAAGGTCACAAAAGGTGATCACATGGCCCCAGAACACTGCAACCGTCGTAAATATGAGCCACTTGCCAAGCCTTCAAATTTTGATCACCTGATCATGGTGATGCATGTTCATGAGTGTGAAAACTGGTCATAAGTCACTTTTTTTCAGTGTCATTGTAACTTCAAATGTTCACTAAATGAATAGTTGTAAGTTGAGGACTTACCTGCACAGCTTTAAATATGAAATATGGTTGGGTAGTTGGTTGTTGACCTTGGATAATCTCACAAGGCTAGTCAAACCTAATTAGTATTTGAATAGGAAACAAACAAGACAGGACTGTAGACTGGGAAGAAGGTCATGTTAAACTGCTTCTGAATTCACTATGCAAAGGTGTGACTATGTAGGAATTAAGTGTGATACAAAGGAGACTTTACCTTTATTGTGAATATTTCAGTATGTAGCTCAGTTTGTGTATGAGGTTGGTGTTAAATAAAAGTATATTAGAGTAACAGAAATTTGGAAGTCTGGTCAGAAATGCTGCTGAATTAAGTTGAGGACAGTGGTTCAGGTTCAACCCTGGACTCCTTGATGGTCTTGGACCTTCTGCTAAATCAGCTTATAAAGTCCTTATAGGATTAATGATGTAAAAACTGTAAAAAAAAACCTTTGAAAATAAATTTGCTTCTGAAATTTGAACTGCTTTAATTTTCAATATCTTTTTGTTAGGCTAAATAATATTTCATTTCAGTAAATATTTGCAAAATGTCTTTTCTTATATAAAAGGCAGAAATGGTTTCATTATCTTATATTTTTCAATTATCAAAAGTATTCTTTCAATATTACAGTATTAGCACTGTGTTTATACACTTTAAGGCAAAGGAAGGCAGAGTTAATTTTAGTCCTAAAAATGTGACATTAGTTGGTCATGATATAAAATAAAAATATATTACACTTAAGATAAAGCAGTTATTGATGTGCATATCTTCTGGAAAAAATATATAGACTCTTTTGATTAAAGATAATTCTCAGTGGATTTTCATTTCATTAAAATATAAACATGTTTTGAGGTTTGGAAATTGTTCCCAATTCTTTCAAGATCTGTTCTAAACAAATTGGTTTGAAGCCAATTTGTTTCAGGCCTCAGAATTACTTCTGGTAATGACAAATGTTTTAATTAAGCTCTGGATTGTTTTAATAATCATTTGCTTGTTGAATATTTTAAATTGCAAATGTCTGAAACTCCCACTGAGAAATTTTGCAACACTTCTCAATATACTTTTGAGGTATTTGAAATGGAAATTGTTCAGATGTTTTCTCTATGAACATATGCTGCTTAGAAGTTCACTAAAAATAAAGTGATAACCTACCATTAAGAGATAATGTTCTTCTCCTTGGTCAATATTCTTGACATTTTTGCCTTTCTCCAAAATACCTTATTTTCTTAGCAAGAGAAGGAATGATTAACTTCTCTTGATTAGTGATTGTAGACAAAATTTTCTCGGGAAACCAAATTTAAATGTTTATCATTAATTTTTTTTTCTTTAACCATATTCAGAATTTCCTACTCAGTAAGGAAAGAAAGGTTTCAGGCCAATTCATGCCTTAAATTAGAAACATTTTGTTATAAGATTGCTGTTTTATGTAAGACAGTTAGGTAACTCTGTTACATGATTACAATTTGTGACCTTCCCTGATGGCTCCCCTTAAGTAGTCAATGGGGAAGCTGGAAGGGAAGGCCAGAGGTCCCTCCAGTAAATTGTTTGCACCCTTGCTTACCTGGCAGCAACCACTAGTCCCACGATGCTCGTGCCACCCACTGCATCTTACTTTCCTGCCAGCTTGCTACAACAACCTAGAACTTGCTTAACAACCCACAACTCTTGCTTAACCAAGGCAATGGGGAGTGCTAGGATTACTATCGCTAAGCGGTATATTCACGTGATGTTGCCCTTTACAGCTGCATTGCTTAGCAATAGAAATTCAGGTTCCAATTTTCATTGTTAACCCAGGACTACCAATAATATACCCAGGTAGGTTATCTCTGAGGATCTGATAGGAAGTTACCAAGTCCTGTATTGGATGGGTGATGAGGACCTTGCATCAGATTGCATCTTGCAGTCACTTCCGGATCATCAATCCTGTGGTGCTTTCTTGGCAGAAGAGACTCATTGATAGCAGGTGGAAAAATGTAGAGTGAACCCAATTGAACATGTGTAAAAACCTATATTAGGGATTACTAGACAACCTGTGTCCTATTGGGTTATCATTTCAGAGATACTTTCTTATCTAAATAAACAGAATGACCATGCGTTGGCAAAAAAAGAATTGGGAGAGGGAGTAACTTCCTTGTGGGAAGCTGGCAGTGAGCATCAGACTTTCCTCCCTCCCTATAATTCTGTCATTTTCATAGTTGACCAAAACACTTTTGAGTTAAGTTCTTGGACGTTACTAAGGTTTGGATGGGAAACAACAACAGAGTTGTTTTGCACCCAATGATTTTCTGTTATTTGGTTCTGGGTGTGGTTGCAGTTCCTTGTTCAGTGTACAATATTGGACTCACACAGCTCCTGTTTGATGAGCAGATAACAGTTGGGGCTAGAAGAGTCTTCACAGAGATTCATTTGGCATGCCAATTATGCACTTTTGTAGACTTTTTACGCAAGCTCAGTTGGGTTCACTCTACATCTTTCCACCTGCCATCATAGAGTCTCTTCTGCCAGGAATCCTTTCTTGCAGTCAGATGATCCTTTCTTGATCATCTCATATGGCTTCCCCTATTGACTTTGCTTGTCAGAAGCTGGATGGATGGTGATCACGTGATCCCAAGACAGTGCAAATATCATTAATATATGCCAGTTTCCAAGTGCCTGAATTTTGATCATGACCTTGGAGAAGCTGCAATGGTTTGAAAGTATGAAAGTATGAAAACACAAGTCATAAGTGCCATTGTAACTTCAAACAGTCACTAAATGAAGTCAAGGACTATCTGTAAAGTGGCCAATTGTTCCTATGTGTGCAGCAGGTCTCAGAGAGTAGCATCAAGAAAATTGTCTCCTTGGTGGTCTTGTTGTGATATACTGCAGAATGACATTTTGTCTCAAGTACTCTTTGATATATCTATTAAGCTACTGAATTCAGTAATTATTGGATTTGGAGCAACTGTCACTGCAGGCTGACTGCTAGTTCAGCAGTTCAGCTGTTCAAATCTCACCAGGCTCAAGGTTGACTCAGCCTTCCATCCTTCCGAGGTCGGTAAAATGAGGACCCAGATTGTTGGGGGCAATATGCTGAACTCTGTAAACCGCTTAGAGAGGGCTGTAAAGCACTATGAAGCGGTATATAAGTAAAGTGCTATTGCTATTGCTATTGCTTTGCTGTTTCTTCTTGTCATCAAAATCAGATGAGGTAGCATATGGGTTAATCCAGTGCTTGAAAACTGTGGCAGAGATGTGGGTCAGAAATGTTTGCACAAATATTTCCAAAATTTTCTACAGAAAATGTTCTCTTTCAGGCAGGTTTGACCATTTCAGAATCAGGTGATTTGTTCTCAGGTGACTAAAAAAGCCAGGAAACAGGGATTTCATGGCTCTCCCTGACTCCTTCCAGTAACTCAAAAAAAGGAGGGGAAGGACCATCTAGAGCTTTACTGTCTGAGGAATTCTGGGAGTTGAAGTTTACAAGTCTCAAAGTTGCCAAGGTTGGAGATCCCTGATCTAGAGAAGCTGCAGAAGAATGAGAGAAAGAAGCATCTCTTTTTCTTCCAAGTAGCCCTCAAGTGGCCGGACTAAATAGTGTTGCCAGGTGTGATTCTACAGATTTCTATTGTCACAAACTGGACCTATCCCAGTATTCCTTTTTCTTCCTTGGTGGGATAAAAGTATATCATACTTGCATATTGTTTTATTGCCTATTGCCTTCCATTCAGATATTTTTTTTCTCCTTATTCCAAAGCTTGAAGGCTTTTTAAGGTACTATTCACACTTCTTAAAATAGGGGTCCCCAACCCACAGGCCGCGGCCCACTACCGGGCCTTGAGCCATTGGGAACTGGGTGGCAGAATTAACGAGCGAGCATGTGCGCCCGCGTCCCCACTTGTGCGAACAGCAGGTGAGTGCAGGCACGCGCACTTGCCCACCACTCGCTGGAACCCTTCCCCCACCTCCGGTCTGCAAAGCCGGACAGATATATATACAACTGGGGAGAAATGGTAGCAGGAACTTACTTCCCTGTTCCCTATTCCCCCATTTCCAGCTCAGCTTTCCAAGTTTAGCTTTACAGCCCAATTCAGGGAGCTGCCTGAAAACGAAGTTGTAGCTATCTCTATATTTTCTAAAGTTTTTAATGGAAATTTAGTCATGTATTGGAACTGGAGAACTGTCAATTAGTTGAGGGTGTTTAACTCTGCATAGGGACAACCCTTACAATTTCAAATCTGCAGAGAGGTGAAATCTGTTGTATTTAAGGCTTGCAAATGCAACAGGTAAATAAGGTAGAGTTCTGAGGATGTTTCCACCTTAATCTGTTTGCATTTCATTTTTATCCCGTTGCCATTGTAAGTTTTTATAGCTATTGCAATAAACCCTACTCTAACGTTTTCTAAAATAAATGGCATTTAAGTGCCTGCAATACATTTTTGCTTCTTTGGAATAGTTTTCATAGACGTAGAAAGGTACGTTAACCCATTTGGTAACAGAAAACATTATTCTAAATCAGTGGTCACCAACCTGTGGTCCGCAGACCACTAGTGGTCTGTGAGAAACTTTTGGTGGTCCGCAGAGAAATCTTTGCAATTCTCTCGAGGAGCCCAGATGAAGTTTCCCGCGCCACTCGCGCTTCAGCGCTTTGACTCCCAGGGACAGGATGCGGTCCTTCAGGCAGTTAGGGAAGAGAAGCAGCCGGAGTCAACCTTAGCTTTGCTGTCCATTCAAGACACTAGATCGGCCCCCTGCAAACTCTCGTCTCTTGAGGGAAACTTCAGCTGAGCTCCTCGAGAGATGAGAGTTTGCAGGGGGCCGATCTAGTGTCTGCAATGGACAGCAAAATTAGAGTTGACTCCGGCTGCTTCTCTCTGCTGTAGTGCTTCCTGGATGCGGTTTACCACTCCAAGCCCCAAGTGCTCCAAGCCCCAAGCGCCACCTCATCAGTCCCCCGCAGCAGCTCCCCTCCAGTCAGCAGGTCAAACCCAGCACCGGCTCTCATATGCCAAGCCGAGTCCTTCTACTTCAAACCATCCCCCATCGGGGGACCCCATGAAGCCCTTGCCACCCCTTCCATCCTTCTGCCCCCGGCCAGCCTTTTGGATGAGGTGGAAATACTGGATCTTTGGAGGCTGTGTGGCTACGGCTGGGAAGAAAAGGAAGAAGAGTAGCAGTGGTTCCAGGAGGAGGAGGAGGAAACCTTGGTAGGGTATCTTTGCCCGACTTTTCTGCACAAAGGCTTGTCTCCCGCCTGGCTCTTTCCCCTTCTTTCCCTGCGGCTCTTTCTGAAAAAAAAAAAAACCTTTCCTCATTTTGTACCCAACTGGCACTTTCCAAAGCATGCTTTTCCAGTGTTAGCTGCCCAAATCCCCTTTGATTGTGATTTTTTAAAATTATTATTATTTACTTCGGACATCCCTTTCCAGGCATCTCAGTTTTTCTCATTGATTTCCCCCTCCCCCACCCATTACTCTCCCAAGTCCTCCATTTGCTTCCGACCTGCTTTTTTTTGCCTGTGCGATCTAAAAACAAAGATTTAGAAACACAGGGCTTTAAAGACTTCTCTTTGTATTGGATTAGTGGATAAATCCCAGGCACGAATATACCTATGCATTTACAATGGGAATGAGTATAAATTCTTAAAAGAAATTTAGCATGAAGCGGGGGAACTCAGATTTGTTAGCTTTGCTTTCTTTGCTGCATTGCGTTGATTATGTTGTGCAAAAAATAATAATGGTGCATTGGTTAAGATTCTAGGTTGATGCTGATTAAATTTAAAGTAGGACAGTTATGAACAGTGTACTGTAATGTAGGGAAGAAATGATAAAATGGAAAAGAAGCTGTAGTGCTTCCTGGATGTAGTTTACTGCTCCAAGCCCCAAACAGAAGGAGATGAGGGCTGCCTTGGTGCCACCAGTTGTGGTAAATATACCGCGGCGAAGGCGGAATGCTGATGCCGTGCAAATGCAAGTAGCATTTCGCTCCCGCACCTTTCAGCCATCACCACCGCTGCTTCGGGCCACTTGCCCCCCCTCCACAACAGCACCATTATCTCATTCCGGCCAGCGAGGGCTGCGCTCCTTTTTGCACATTGCACCACCTGCAAAGTTCCACATTGCACGTGCCACCCCCTATGGCGGAGATTTTCAGCCCCACCACGGGCCGGTCCCATATTCCAGACCTATGGTAGTCACAGGACTGGCCCTTTGGTCATCTGGAGCAGCTCCTCATCCTGGTGGAGAAGCTGCTCTGGGATGAGCAAAGGACCAGTCCTGTGACTACTACAGCTTTGGAATATGGGACTGACTTTCCCACCAATGTCAGCAAGCCACCGTCAGTCTGCCCATCTTCATTTTCCTTCACTCAGATTGACCAAGCTTCTTGAGAGAAGGAACACAAAAGAGGTTTCCAGGCTATGTGCCTGGACCAGGTGCTTTCTCTCAGGCCTCCCACCCAGAGGCCTCGCAGAAGCAGAGAGGTAGGCCCGAAAGGCGGCTGAGCCTCCTCCCCAGTGATCCGTGGATTTAAAATTATGTATTTGGTGGCCCCTGAGGTCCAAAAGGTTGGAGACCCCTGTTCTAAATTGTTTAATGTAATAGTAGTCAAAATTAATTGGCTGCATGGTTTCCTATTAAGAGAGGCAAAATGAAGTATTGAGCTTTGAACTGACTTTGTAATGTTGTCACAAAGCCAAATCTGATTTGATATCTAGTATTTTTGTCATACTAGAAGAAACGTTTTTGTTTTAATTTTAACAGTATGAAAGGCAGCAAACAGATTGCAATAAACAGCGGAATAGATAATAGAAGAGAACACCTTAAATCTCCTGAGAACTCTAAAGTAATCTATATATATATAAGCCAAATACCACTCACTCATCACGAAATTAAAGCCTACAAACCTGAAACTTGGCACGTATGTTCCTCTTGACTTCTAGGTGCTCGCTAAGAAAGGATTTTTCAAAATGATCATCAGATCATTAGTATTTCTTATACAGTATTATATTAACACGCTCTGATGCTAAGGAGTTAATTTTCTACTCCCCCTCCCCACCTGAAAAGAACTCTGTTCCAACTGCCAGTTACCTTATATTAACATGCTCTGATGCTAAGGAGTTATGCATTCTACATAAATTTTCAAGCTTTAAGTGTCAATGTATCAAGCCTGATCAACTACTCATTAATTTTCAAACTTTAACTGCCAATTTATCAAGCCCGATCACATAGTTTCGTAGCGAAGCACGGGTATCCAGCTACTAGTGAGTTATAATTAAATAGAGGACTATATTATCTTTCTGTACTGATCATATAGTGTTTCTGCTATCATCACCATATATATATATATATGTCTGTCTCCGTGTATTCTATAATTTAAAAAAACCTTTTAGTTTCAGATGATAGTATTAAGCTAATTACAGTTTCATGCGTTTTGAAAAGGAAGCAAATAGGAATCTAAGTGTTTAATACCATAATATAGCTTAGCATAAGCTGTAAAGACTTTGCTAAGCCTAGAACACTATTTTGAATTTAAAAGTAATGGTCTCTTCACCCACAGTTTATATTATATGTTCCTGGTCAGATTTTAAATTAAAGAGGGATAGGTCCAAGAGAAATTCAAACAATTACAAAATAACATTGCAGTTTACAAAGATGCCTCTGATGAAATGTTATAACAAAAAACACACAATATTTTTAAAAGTTGGGCTGCTATCTCAGGCTATTCCAAACAGTTGGATATCTTTATTTGTTTGCTTCAATCTTGTGGTTATCTAGATTTTTCTACAGCCCAAATCATACAGGTAGCCCTCAACTTATAATCATTCATTTAGTGAACGTTGGACATTACAAAGGCACTGTAAAAATGTGACTTTTGACCGTTGTTCACATTTAGGATCATTGCAGCATTCCCATGGTCATGTGATCAAAATTTAGATGCTTGGCAACTGACTCACATTTATGACATTACAGTGATCTATGGTCATATGATCGCTTTTTGCGACCTTCTGACAAACAAAGTCAATGGGGAAGCCAGATTCACTTAACAACCTTGTTACTAACTTAACCACTGCAGTGATTCACTTAACAACTTTCCTTAACAAAAGAAAGATCGGGAAAGGATGAAGAATTCACTTAACAACTGTCTCACTTACCAACAGAAATTTGGGGCTCAATTGTGGTTGTAGTTTGACGACTATCTGTAAATACAAATATGGATGTGCTATTTCTCACGTTGATAATGGACTTGCAGTTACCAGACCAGTGGACCAATGCAGATTGCCCCATATTCACAAAGAGGTGACTTACTGTTCCTTTACACGGGGGGGGGGGGGGGGAGAGAATGGGAGGAAACCAACAATGATTTTGCTCCCATAAATTTCCTATAAAAACACATTTCGTATGAAAAGGGATTCTTGTATTATTAGCACATCCTTCCTTCTAATTTACATTATTGATCAAAGCTCCTAGATTGTGCAAGAGGCTGTCCTGTCCCTGAGCAACAGCAACTTTAGTAGTAACAAACATTGCTTCATCTATTTCCTACGGAAAGGAGAATAAATATATCGTGTAACCCAGGGGTGAAATCCAGCAGGTTCTGACAGGTTCTGGAGAACCGGTAGTGGAAATTTTGAGTAGTTTGGAGAACCAGCAAATACCACCTCTGGCTGGTCCCAGAGTGGGGTGGGAATGGAGATTTTGCAATATCCTTCCCCCAGGAATGGGGTGGGAATGGAGATTTTGCAGTATCCTTCCCCTGCCATGCCTACCAAGCCATGCCCACCATGCCCACCAAGCCACGCCCACAGAACCGGTAGTAAAAAAAATGGATTTGACCAATGGTGTAACCCCATATTAGTAGTATATGCTGTAAACTTTATCTGCTTACTTTCCAACATGAATGAATGAATGAATGAATGAATGAATCCAGCACAAAAGTTGTAGCTAAAGGTACTTCTTTATGTGTATTCCCAGTGAAAGCAGTTACGATGGCATGACCCTATAGTTTTTCAGCCAGGTGCTCTTTTTTTTTTAGGTGTTTCAGTGCCCGGTGCAAGGTGGGAAACAGAAATGGTGCCCTTCAACCCTGAGGCAAACTGCTTATTTAGGCGGAGAAAATCAAGCCTAATTGTTATTTTCAGAGATTGTGAAAGTAACTAGAAGGATTAAGTCTTTAATTGGGAAGGCATTTAAATAGTATTAATTAACAAGCAAGATAACTAGCTAGAAGGGAGGACAGTTTTATTTTAACAGGCATTTTGAAACTAGTCTGAAAGTGGTTGGAAGGTTGATGGTTCTTTGATAAAATTGCCTAAGAAAACTACTAAACAACCTGGAGCCGATAAGACAAAAGTCCTGGTGAATAGAAAAAAGGGCTTCTTGTTAGTGTTCTATTTTAACTGCTTAGGAATTAAGAAATGGAAGGTCTTCCAAAATTTTGCAAAGTCACAAGTGGCTATGGTAAAAGTTGCCTAATATATTGCAAAAACACTGGAAGTCATCTAAAGCCATAATATCTCCTGCCTGAAATTCTCCACACTGAATTTGCATCTTAAAACTCTCTTTAAAAAGCAACAACAAAATTCAGTCCCACACCTTCTGGTGACCTTATAGTAGCCCCTGAACCTCCAAGCATTGAATATACCTAATTTAACTGGATCACCTTGTATGTAAATGTCTATTTTTCTTTTCCCAAGTTTTAAAAAGGATTCCCAGCGACTGGGCTTCAAGGATGTAACTACACCATGTGCATAATTATTAGGCAAGTGAGTATTGTGACCATATCATCCTTTGTATGCATATTTTCCACCTCCGAGCTGTATAAACTTGAATGCTTAGTGGATATAAGCAGATCAGGTGATGTGTATTTGTGTAATGAGGGAGGGTGTGGCCTAAGGAGATCAAGGTGTGCATAATTATTAGGCAGCTTCTTTTCCTCAGGCAAAATGGGCTAAAAAGAGATTTAACTGACTCTGAAAAGACGAAAATTGTAAAAGGTCTTTCAGAGGGATGCAGCACTTTTGAAATTGCTAAGATATTGGAGCGTGATCACAGAACCATCAAACATTTTGTTGCAAATAGTCAACAGGGTCGGAAGAAACGTGTTGAGAAAAAAAGATGCACCTTAACTGCCAAAGATTTGAGAAGAATCAAACATGAAGCTACCAGAGACCCATTATCCTCCAGTGCTGTCATATTTCAGAACTGCAACCTACCTGGAGTGCCCAGAAGTACAAGGTGTTCAGTGCTCAGAGACATGGCCAAGGTAAGGAAGGCTGAAATCCTACAACTACTGAACAAGACACATAAGTTGAAACGACAAGACTAGGCCAAGAAATATCTGAAGACAGATTTTTCAAAGGTTTTATGGACTGATGAGATGAGAGTGATCCTTGACAGACCGGATGGATAGCCCGTGGATGGATCAGTAATGGGCACAGAGCTCCACTTCAACTCAAATGTCAGGAAGTTGGAGGTGGGTTACTGGTATGGGCTGGTATTATTGAAGATGAGGTAGTTGGACCTTTTCAGGTTGAAGATGTACTCAAAATCAACTCCCAAACCTACTACCAGTTTTTAGAAGACACTTTCTTCAAACAGTGATCCAGGAAAAAGTCTGCTTCTTTCAAGAAGACAATGATTTTTATGCAGGACAAAGCTCCATCACATGCATTGAAGTACTCCACTGCGTGGCTAGCCAATAAAGGCCTTAAAGATGAAAGAATAATGACATGCCCCCCCTTCCTCACTGACCTAAACCCCATAAATCTCTTAAACACAAGATTTATGGTGAAGGAAAACAGTACACCTCTCTGAACAGTGTCTGGGAGGCTGTGGTTGTTGCTGCACAAAAAGTTGATCATCAACAGATCAAGAAACTGACAGACTCCATGAATGGACAGCTTATGACTGTTATTGAAAAGAAGGGTGGCTATATTGGTCACTGATTTTTTTTGAACTGTCAGAAATGTTTATTTGTAAATTTTGAGTTGTTTCTTTATTATTCTCACTTTAACAGATGGAAATAAATGAGTGAGATGGGAAAATTTTCATTTTTCATTTAGTTGCATAATAATTCTGCACACTAATGGTTGCCCAATAATTGTGCACACATAGATATTCTCCTAAGAAAGCCATAAACTCACTTTTACTTTCTTAAATATTCAGGTTTGAGTTCTATTAACATTTTGGATTGACCGAGAGCACTGTAGTTGTTCAATAACAAAATTAATCCTCCAAAATACAGCTTGCCTAATAATTGTGCACACAGTGTAAACAAACAAATAGCCATACATTTCCCCCAACGTTCTTAATCTTTTAAAGGTGTCCCACAGATACATATGTATAAAATTTCAGGTTCCTATTTATGATTCCATGATGAGCACAATGTACTAGAATGTTTAAAGAGGAAGAAAATGGACAGAACAACACAGTTATTGCTGAATAAAGATACCAATTTTTGTGTCTATCTGTCTATCAATCTCTCTCTCTCTCTCTGTCTATCTACCTCTATCATCCACCCACCCACCCACCCACCCACCCACCTACCTATCCACCTATCTATCCATCCATCCATCCATCATCTATCTATCTATCTATCTATCTATCTATCTATCTATCTATCTATCTATCTATCTATCTATCTATCTATCTATCTATCTATCTATCTATCATCTATCTATCATCTATCTATCTATCTATCTATCTATCTATCTATCTATCTATCTATCTATCTATCTATCTATCTATCTATCTATCTATCTATCTATCTATCTATCTGAAAACTGCCAATTTTATTAGCTTTCTTCCATGTTCAACAGTTGTATCACACACTTTTACACCAAAAGTCAGCATCCTGTTTACCTGTGATGACAGTATGATAATTCCTGTCTTAAAATATGCTCTTATTTACCAAGGTTTGCCCTTAAAAGGAGGGTTCCTTCTGTTTCTAGGATATTTTTTAGCAAAGCCGTTTTGTATATTTATAGAAAAAGAGAGACACTATATCTTCCGGTTACTTAATATAAACATTTCCAAAGCGAAATAAGCATGAGTACTATTTCTGATGAATCTAGGGTAAATGGGTGTCAGTTAAGAGCAATTGCAAAACTTTCTCGCCTTCACATTTCACCTGAGATTGCCAATGGAAACTGTTAGTGGCATGCAATTCTTCCACATGTTTTCCACGTTAACCAAGAAAGGAAGAAAGCATAACAATGGGAACAGAATTGCAGCACAGCACACCTAATCAATCAATCAATGAATATATTACATACAAATAAAGTGCTGGTGGTATGTGTGTGTGTTTTAGGGGGGGGGTGTTTTCTTTATTACAGATAAATTTTATGTAACTCTCTTTTCCTGGTCCTTGGTTGCTTCACAGAAGACTCCTAAACAGATGAAACTTTTTAAATGCAGTCCTTTTTGTAATCCCATCATTGTGTCTCCATTCCCATGTCTGCAGCTTTCCTTGTATTGCATTGTATTTTCTATATTTTTAGCACATAGAAAATTAATTCATAAGCTCGCTTTTTAAAGACTTACTCTTTCATAGTGTAAAAATATAGATTTGCCAAGTGCAATTGAATTTTTTTTGATGTAAGCAGTAAATGTGCCAAAAACCCTCGAGCACCTTTGTTTAATTGAACTTGAACTCCTTGATGTACATATGATAATTGGGTGCTTTCTCTAGGCTTTTGATCTTTAAGTGGCAGAAGACATGAAGCTGTCCATTTGTGAATTTTATGACACTAGGCAGTTACATATTTCTATGTATCTTCCAAGCTGTGCCAATGTACGCTCTAATATGTTTAGAGCTCAGTCTGTCCAGTTTTAATCAGTCATTACTGTTCAAAATGAAGTTTATTTCCAGATAAGCGGACACACTATTGAAGCTTCTTCCAGAGATATATGCCTTTCAATATCATTATTAAAAATTAATATTGAATATGGACACATTATTTTAAGGAAGGAATGATTCCTCCATTTCTTCTTCCCTTTTCCATTCCATCAAATTATTTGTATATGATCACCCAAAATATTTTCTTGGTAAGTTTGATGGGTCTGCTCAAATGGAAGAAAGCTATGTTTCTCCAGTCTGATTCTCTACAACTACTTGAACATAAAATTGAAAGCAAACAGTCATAGACATTAATTGATTTCAACTAAAATGGTAGTTGAATAAACAATGGTAACATGCCCAGTAAGTAACTTGTGCAATCTTATCCACATACTAAAGAACTAAAAATTCTGCAAATATATTTACCATTTGCTTCAAAATGTGTCTTTCCTTCCTTCCTTTTTCCTCCCTCCCTCCCTCCCTCAGCTTTAACGAACAAAATATGTTTTCTGATCAAAGAAACCTAATTTTGAAAGCTGAAATATGTCAGTCCTGATACTGTTTTATATTCTTATTCTTTAGCTTCACATATGTATGTCAGCTGGCCCAAATTTTTGAAATATCGCAATGTGATGTAAACATAGAATAGTGTAATATATCTCAAGCACCTGGCTTCAAATTGTATTTTGATATATACTTTCATAGCAGGACAATTATATTATATTCAAGTTTCAATTTGAATTGCCTTTTATCTATTGAACATGGAAACATAAGAGAGGCAAAAGTGAGTTTTCAAAATCTTTACACCCATGACTGTATTTTTTATTATTTTTATTATTATTATTATTATTATTATTATTATTATTATTATTATTATTATTATTATTATTATTATTATTATTATTATTATTATTATTATTATTATTATTATTATTATTATTATTATTATTATACAATTGTATCACAGCGGCCAGTTGTTTCGCCGGATTTGGCATTGATTACTAGTCGAGCCCCACCCAGGGGCCTAGGAAGTCGTAATGTATTTTCGAAGTATATGTGCGGAACCGAGCAGTGCGGCTTTCTGCATTTGACTGATGGTGATTTTGTCAATTTTGAGCTGTTTTAAATGTAATTCCAGTGCTTTTGGGATAGCACCCAGTGTTCCAATCACTACTGGAATTACCACTGCTGGTTTGTGCCATAATCGTTGGATTTCAATTTTTAAGTCCTGGTATTTTGCAATTTTTTCGTGTTCCTTTTCATCGACCTTGCTATCTCCTGGTATTGCAATGTCAATTATAGTCACCTTGTTGTTCTCGACCAACGTGATGTCTGGTGTATTATGCGCCAGTACCTTGTCTGTTTGTATACGAAAATCCCACAAGATCTTGACCATCTGATTTTCAGTGACTTTTTCAGGCTTGTGTTCCCACCAGTTTGTAGCAGTATGGATGTTATAATTATTTATAACATCCATACTGTTTTTTATTTTTTTATTTATGTTTTATTATTATTATTATTATTATTATTATTATTATTATTATTATTATTATTATTATTATTATTATTATTATTATTATTATTATTATTATTATTATTATTATTATTATTATTATTCTACACAAAAACCAGTAATACACAGCAAACGAGATTTATATGCTGGATTTCATATAGTTACTATATCACAAATCGAACACTTCCCAAGCGTCTAGGACTGTGTGATGTATTTTCGTATGATGCGCGCAGATCCAAGTAGGGTGGCCTTTTGCAACTCACAGATCGTGATTTTGTCAATGTTTATTGTTTTCAAGTGCCGGCTAAGATCTTTTGGCACAGCACCCAGTGTGCCGATTACCACTGGGACCACCTGTACTGGTTTATGCCAGAGTCATTGTAATTCAATTTTAAGATCCTGATATCGGTTAAGTTTTTCTTGTTGTTTTTCATCAATTTGGCTGTCACCTGGTATGGTGACATCAATGATCCACACTGTTTTCTTTTCCACAATCACAGTCTGAATTCGAAAGTCCCAAAGTATTTTGGCATGTTTGTTTTCAACTACTTTCTCAGCTTTATGATCCCACCAGTTCTTTACCACTGGTAGGTGGTAGTTGTGGTGATGATGATGATGATGATGATGATGATGATGATGATGATGATGATGTTGATGTTGATGTTGATGAATATTAATATTAATATTAATATTAATATTAATATTAATATTAATATTAATATTAATATTAATATTAATATTAATATTAATATTAATATTAATATTAATATTAATATTAATATTAATATTAATATTAATATTAATATTAATATTAATATTATCTCATTGTAAGGAAAGAGAAGTTGTGATTATAAGCTATGCTAGCTGTCATGCGGAAGAACATTGCCAAGATAAAGCCAGGTAGAAATCCGTTAATTAAAACTAATGCAAGTTCAATTTCTACACAATTTTTGAAAATATTGAAAATCCTAAGCATTTACAGCATTTGAAACTTCAAACAGGAATATTCATGGTGGCCACCTTAGGCGTAAAAGCTAGCTTGGTGACTTTGGGCCAATCATTCTCTTTCAGTTCAATTCAAATTACAGAATTGCTATTGTAAGGAAAATAGGAGGGAGGTTTCATTTATTAAATTTCATTTATTAAATTTATATGCCGTCCAACACCCAAAGGACTCTCCATCTTGAGTTATTTATAAAAAGAAAAAATGAAAAATAATAAATAAATAAATAAATAAATAAATAAATAAATAAAAAATAAATATGTGGTATCAAATGTACAGTGTAATGCTACAAAGGGGAGATTGAAACGAAGCATAGTGCATATTTGCCTGTGATATTGCACTGATGTATCACCAAATGCTAATAATTTCTTTCCCCAAAGAATTTTAGCTCACTTTGAAAGCCCCCAGGGACTCTGGATGAGGTACCACAGAAAATTATGTTTCTAGGAGATTGATAAAGAATGGTCACCTTGTGCCATTGCTGCTTATGTTATGGTCAGCCAAGCACTTGACACATTTCTTCCCTCCATCCCTGTCAAAACAGAATTTTAATCAGAATTAATCAAAGGCAGAAGCAAGGCATTGGAGAAAAGAAGCCTAACGCTTCCCAAAGTAGCACAGGACTCTGGCTTTTTTTGCAAGCATTCCTTTCAATAACTACATTTCCCAATCTTTTTAACACTCTTAAATTTAAATGACAGCTTAGGTGTCACTTAATGATGTGACATAGATAATTCTTTAATCTGATTCTTCAAACTTCAAGCAATTTGTAGTGTTTTCTCTTTGGGTGGATATTGTTTGTACTTCCTCGAAGTGTTTTGTCGAAAGAGAGAATATGAATAACAGCAATAAGGCTGGGATAGGAAATACCTCTAGTGTGGAAAGACATCATCAGGTTGTTGCAAGAATACCACCCAGAGTTTATTAGTTTGGTAGTAAAGTCTACTGTGATGAGAATATCGCTGCTAATATTGATAGGTAAACATTTTACAGATCAAATAAAGGAAATGAGAAAAAGCTGAAAAGTGTGCTTCAAGCACTTTTGTTTCTACTGATTTCTCTAATTTTCTCTAGTTTATTTATTTAGTAAAATTTTATGCTGCCCATCTTTCCTATAAGGAGATCTCTAGATCAGTGGTTCCCAACCTTTTTGTGATCGAGTACCACTTGGAGGTCCCGTACAGTCGCCGCATACCACCTGGTTCCAGAGAAACTAAATTCGATCAGATATCACTTTATTTCCATAATTGTATTGTTCCTTTTTTGGCCCCGTGCATCCAGCAAATGGATTCTCGGGCCGCTGGGACCAGGTGGGTGGTGTGTGGCAACAGTTGCAAATCGTTGCCAGATTATCTTGTGTTAGGCAGTAAACATTTTTGTGAAGTAAAAAATAACTAACTAAAAATCGTTCATGACCCCGAAAGTGTTCGCGTACCACCTGGAAGGCCCTCGCGTACCACTAGTGGTACACATACCACAGGTTGGGAACCACTGCTCTAGATTATAGGTCTGTGGCATCACATTTAGATGACTCTCAAACTTAACTAAAGTTGCTTTGTAAGGCAAAGCAGTATTTTATCCAAAAAAGGTAGCAATTGCAAATAGTAGGACAGTACAAAGCACTCAAATCCATTGATTGATTGATTGATTGACTGAACTAGTAAAGTAGCCACACCTCTTTGGAAAACCTGCTTCGCTTTCTCAACCACAGAATGGAGTGGCTGTGCATTCCATATGCATGTGCAACCAAGGACAGCTCAAATGAACGTCAGGAACCTAATGAAAATTGCAGTTGCTTTAAAAAGTTGTTGGAAATAAATGTTTGGTGCAGGGCACCGACCAGGCATTGCAAAGCATCCCTTGAGGAAGCTTTGAATAACCCTAAGAGCAGATGTTAAGGGAGAAGACTTCTTGCTAGATGTTAGAAGGAAGTCTTCTGAGATGTTTGATGCGCTAGAAGCCCTGCCATTGGAAGGGGTCCATAGGGCAGCTACCCACTTGGAAGAAAGGTTCTGGGAAGTAGCAGCCCAATAACTCTGCCATGCCACTTTGTGCTGAGATTGACAAGGGAAGCTTGAGTATAAGTAGAGTGGGAGTAATTTCTTGAAAAGTCCCTTTATGATAAGAGAACTTATTGTTCCGACTGCTGTGGTCATTGGACTTAATGGAAACGCAATGTATTAAAAAAATGGCAATAGCTACAAAAAGACCAAGTCAAGAGAAATGGGGACATGAATGCGGGGGGATTGCCCTATTCCATTTAGCTATTACAATTCATTTTCATTTGCTCAAGGAAGAATGTGGGGAAAGGGAGCTAAAGCTCTACATTTATTATATATGAAGTTTAAAAATAAAAATTTATTTGGGTCAAGCTGATTAGTTCCTTGACATTGGGTGGCTTGCAGTGGCTTGATGCCAAGATACTTGAAGATACTATAACTCTTTTATTTCCTGGTGGTCTCCCTTCCAAGTGTTAGCTCAGCTCAGCTTGGTACTGCAATTTATGTGACATGTTTTCTGCCAGGATTAAACTAAAAAGGAAGTTTTCTTTCTTATCATTTTATCAGTTATGAAGCAACAATTCCCATCTTCCTGGCCAGTAAATAAAAGGTTCAAAAACTCTAAGTACAAAACAATCATTTTGGGTATAGGAACAAAGGCAGAAAGGAAACAGATCTTACCCAGATTTTACACTATCTTTTCAAAACTATATTGGTTGTAGCTTTGCAGTTATGTTCAGTTTTGGGGGATTTCTGGATCTCAACTCAGTCTTAATACAGTACTTTCTCTTGCTTTTTCGTTCATTACATCTCATTGCCAACATGTAGTTTGTTATGTTTGCATTTTTTAAAACATTAAGACCAGCTTTCATCATGTCCTCAGTGTTCAGCTTGTAACTATGTGCTGTGTTGCCGTCAGTGTGGCCCAACATATTGCATGGGGAATGTTCACATTAACTATGGGTAATACTGAATCACTGTGCATGCCTGAACTAAGTCTGTATCTTAATTACATGCTTGACATTGCAAAGTCACCCTGTAGTAGGCATTTCCACCTTATTGTAGTTCTTGCAATAACCTGTAAAACCAGGAGGTACAACAATTCCCAGCAGAGACCGAGATCCATACTCTAAAAAAAGTAATAGATAGGGCGAGGACAAAAAACTAAGTTTCATTTTATTGCTGTGTTCATTCATTTAAATATTGAAGAGAGTTCATATGATATTAACCTATATGTACCGAGTTCTAATTTATTACACTAAACGATTATTTGATAACAAGGTTTCTGGATGCCACCTGTGGTCCTGGAAGGTTGGGTTATACTATCAAGAAAATCAACATAATCTTAGAGATTGTCAGATGCATGAAAAGAAAGTAATGAAACTTTCAAGTATATTTCTGCAACATGATTTCTTCCAGATGAGGAACTTTGAGTTAGAATCTCCATTTGAGAATTACAGGGAGTCGGAATACTTGGGAAACAGACATTTGAGAAGGGTAGAGTGAACAATTGCAACCACACATATTACTCTACCCCTGATCAATTTTTGAATGGAATCCAAAACCTATCTTCAAAATGACATTGGTCCTTTATCCCTCCCAAAGATGTTCCATCCATGGAATGAAGTGGAGCAAGACCGTGGCATCATTTATAATGCTTTAGATAGTTGCATATGCATTGCAGTAAATTATTTGTTTATATTAATAGATGTTTATATAATGGCAAAACAAATATGATAGCAATTTGTATGAAAATTCGTATGAATAAACACTTGTAATTGTGGTTCAGGAAAAGGATTCTTTATTGGTATTCTTAGTCATTTGGTTTCTATGATATTTAAATGGTAGAAGACCACCGAAATTCCTTGCTCAATTTAACTACAATATTTAATGAATTAAAATATTAAAATATTTAATTGACCACGACATTCTAATTTGTTTTTTGTAAAGTCAAAGGCAATTTAATAATTTTTTCTTAAGGTTAGGGTTGTTAATTTGCTAGTGTTGAGAAGTGGTTAATGTGTAAATTAATTTCTTAAGTAATTTTTAACAATGAGAATTTAACACTAAACAGAATAATGTAAAATTATTTTTACATTATTTAAAAATGTCACCCAAAAATGTAAAATGTGAATGTAGCAGATATATCTTGCAAGCTCACCAACATAAAACTAATTGTTGCCAAAACTGTTTAAAATAATGGTTAGGAAATCAGGATTTAATTAAAGCATAACACATAAGTAACTCTTGTTCTTCCCAACTACATCTATTTGATCACATAATTGCTTTTATCAGTTTTATTTCTGTCAAAATTTGATCAGGGCAAACACAGCTATTTCAGATGGAAATCTGATATAATCTAGAGTTATTTAAGTTAAAAGTGGTGAAAAGCAGGCTTTTATTTAGATACTTAAAATTTTGCATGATCAGTGGGAATATTGCATGTTCAAATCTAAGAATACCACCATGGCTGTAAGATTTTTTATAGAATATTTTCCTCTTACTTGCATTCAGTCTCTGGCAATTAATCATCATTATTTGTTTAGTTAATAATATTAAATTCCATTTTAATTTGATAGATTCCACCACAGGAATGTTTAGGTCATTTATTGAAAAAAAAGGGATGAATCAGCAATACTCTGATATTTCTATGAAATATATTATGATGTTTCTAAGGCAGAAATTACTGTCCTAATATTGCTTTCTATTCTCCCTTAGATATATTGGAATGCAAATACAAATATCCATAATGTTTAGTCGAGATGCTGCTTAGTGTAATTATTTAACTATTCTGGCTATAATGGAATTTTCATAGTAATTAATTATTTGGAAAATATATTGTCCCTAATAGAGTCTAGCCATTATGAGTTTACCAGCAAATACAACAGTCAACATATTTCACTCACAAAATTAACCTCAGGTACATTTTTCTTAAGATTCTTTAACTTTCCACATAATCATTGTGAATGAACGTCATCTTTATATTCTCCATGCTTAGATGAGAGTACTATATGTTAGGTATTTTTGTATGCAAATCTTGTAGGTACAAACTAAGCATGGAAATTCTTACTGTTATTTGTCCTATAATTCTGAAAATTAAAAACTATTCTTGAAAATAAATATGTATATATAGACAGATATACTCAGTGAAGGTATTGCTGTTTTTAGACATACTGTAGTGAGTGAAAAAATAGCCAGCTACATACATCTAATAAATAAACAAACTCTTGGTATACCTTTTTAATTCCAGAAATTTTAAAAGGGGCAGAGTAGAGAAAGTGCAAAAATCCATTTTGGTGTTAGCAAGACATGTCAATTTAGAGGTGACATTTTTTTACATTATAGATTTTTTTTAATTCTAGAAAATATATAATTATGTATGTCTCAGAATGTGCAAAAGGTTTACATGTATCCCTAATTTTGGGATTTGTCAGATGAACAAAAAGGATTTAAAAACATAGAAATTACTTCCTTGTGCATAAGGGTTTTTTATGGAGCTTTGCTTTGGGAAAAAAGTAAAGAATGCTAGTAAATGTTTAATTATATTTCTTTAGTATAAATTTTTAACCTAAAAGCAACCCAAAAGAAGGGTTACACTGCTTCAGATCCCAAACGTCCAAATTCACTCCCAATGGAATTCTTATTTCTCCCGAGAAGAAGTCTCTATCTCTTTTCCTAGAATTAGCTGATTTTAGATACTCCTGATCTCTCAGCATCTCCATTTCCCTTTCATCTGCTCTTTTAAAATTTGAAACTTGTTCAGAAGTTTACTGCCTTAGATACTGCAGTGTTTCTCATTTTAATTCTGTTTATTGATTGAACCATAAGATTCTGTACCCAAAAGTACCAGGCAATGCTTGAATGATTCTGATTTTCAAATATAGGCCCTAGGATTCATTTGGAAGGGGGAAAAACCCAAGTATAAATACATTCTGAAATGGTAACTAGTCAACAATAACCCAAGAAATATTGAGTACACACATATGTTTCTGTAAAAGAAGAAATGTTTGGTGAGTACAATTAATGTTGCAGTCATTGTATTAGTGGTGTGTGTGTGTGTGTGTGTGTGTGTGTGTGTGTGTGTGTGATGCATGGCTTTTGTTTTTTCATCTTCCACAAGAGCCAGAAAGCTTCCTGCCGCTCTTTTTCTAGCTATTGACAAATGATTGCCAGATGTGAGATCTTTGCAGTGCTCTCTCCTCTCAGCAAACCTTCAGTGATGGGATATTTGATTCTCCCCTGCCCATTTCATCTGCTTTCCACATCTGCCAGGGACACACAAGCAATATATCCCTACATGAGAGTTTAAAGCTTACTCATGCTCCTTTTCTACATCCCTTCCCCACCAATACAGACTCTCTATATCAAACAGGTAAAACCTTTTTGAGAGATGGACCCCTGCAGATCTCCAGCATTGTGGGGAAAAATAGTTCTTTTAATTGTATGCTTCTAAGATAACTAAACTTTTGATTTAATTTAATTTTACTTTTTGTTATTTTAATATATGCATAATATATTAATAATATATGCCTCTAGATAACGAGCTGAGTTGTAGAAGTATGTAATGTTTGTATGGCTATCAGGCTTATCAAAACACACTTAACTCTTGCAAATTTATTTTATTTATTAATGAGCTTTATATACCGCCTCATAGTGCAAGCACTCTCTAAGTGGTTTACACCATTAAGCAATGTATATATTTACATTGCCCCCAACAGTCTGGGTCCTCATTTTACCTACCTCGGAAGGATGGAAGGCTGAGTCAACCCTGAGCCGGTGAGATTTGAACAGCTGAACTCAAATGATCACAGTCAGCTAAAGTAGCCTGCAGTACTGCTCTCTAACCGCTGCGCCACCTCGGCTCTTATAGCAATAGCAATAGCACTTAGACTTATATACCGCTTCATAGTGCTTTACAGACCTCTCTAAGCGGTTTACAGAGTTCAGCATATTGCCCCCAACAATCTGGGTCCTCATTTTACCCACCTCGGAAGGATGGAAGGCTGAGTCAACCTTGAGCCGGTGAGATTTGAACAGCTGAACTGCTGAACTGCAGTGCTGCATTTTAACCACTGCGCCACCTCGGCTTATAAATGTATATCTTATAAATGTATATCTTATAAATGTAGCATGTTTATTAATAAGCTCCACTAAACTATTTTTAATGACTGTTGAAATACAGGTAGTCCTTCGCTTATGATCACAACTGCGATGTGTTCATTAAGTGAGACATCACATGACCAAACTCAATTTTATTCATTTGTTAAATTAATCACTATTGGCATTAATTAGGCAAATCTCATGATCATTAAATGAATCACACAGTTGTTAAGTGAATCTAACTTTTCCAATTGACTTTGCTTGCCATCTGCCAAGTTTGCAAATTGTGATCACGTAACTGCAAGACACTGCAATCATTGTAAACACAAGCTGGTTGCAAAGTGCCTCAGTTGTGATCACATGACTGTGGGGAATGGTGCAGTGTGGTAACTCTAAGGATGGGTCACTTTTTCTGAGGTAAACTTTAAACTGTCATTAAACAGTTAAACTAATGGCTATAAGTTAAGGACTAGCTGTATTGAGCAAATCACAATAAAAGCTTAGCCAAACTGAAACAGTATCAAAAATTTCTAAACGAGGAGTAGAATAAAGACTTCCCTAATTTAAAATAGAAGGTTTTTTTATTTCTGTTGTTTCAAAGATGATTATTTTTAGCAATGTGAATGGCTGAGTATTCCTTTAAAACCTTATATAATAAGAAATAGCCAGACACAAAGGAGGAAACAAAGAAATTGTTTATACTGATAGTTTTACCATTCAATTTTTTCTATAAAAATTTTTTTTAAATTACATTTTATTTTTAGTCTGTTCAGTAGGGTGGCCTCTGGGTTTTTCTATTAAGTTTGGCTGAGCAAAACTGTCTTCTATTTTCAGCCAAGTTTTAGAGTAGAGTTGGAGGAACTGCCCTATGTTCTCATAATGGTTAGTGGAACAGACTATAAGTATTTTTCTAGTTTTATATAAATGCATGTTATTAGCTTTTTCTTCTCTGCTGTAAAATTACAATTTGATACATATTTTGTGTGTTTTAAGCTTCAGATCACTTTTATTTTTACATAGCTAATATATCATAAAATATAAAAACAATAAAAAAGCAACAGTAAAAATGAGGAAAAAATACTCTTGTCATCTTAAAAACTTTAGGATAGGCAGACAAGAGAGCAAGTGTGGCGTGGTATTGTAGGATAGCATAGTATCAGGTATTTGATTGGTATTATTATTATTATTATTATTATTATTATTATTATTATTATTATTATTATTATTATTATTATTATTATTATTATTATTATTATTGGGAGAATGAGTGCCATTTGGAATAGGTGCTTCACATATTACTGTAGATTGTTTCATGCAAGTGCCAAGAACATAGAAAGTATCCCAATATGCACCTGGGACTATTTCTTTTTCAGCAGTAGCCCCTTCAGAATAACATAACATACTGTAAATTCCCTAGAGCCGTGATGGTGAACCTATGGCACGCGTGCCACCTGTGGCACGCGGAACCATATCTGAGGGCACGTAGGCGTTGCCCTATGTCAGCTCCAGCTGATTTTTAACCTTCCAGAGGGTGGGGGAGGCCGTTTCCGCCCTCCCCAGGCTTTAGGAAACCCTCCTGAAGCCTGTGGATGGCGAAAAACGACCCAACGGGCCTACCGGAAGTCTGGAGGCTTCAGTGAAGCCTGCGCGCATGCGCTGGGGGGAGTGCAGGTGTGTGTGCACGCTCATGTGGGGAGGAGGGCATTGCATTATGGGTGTTGGCACACACATGCACGCCCTTTTGGCACCCGAGCAAAAAAAAAAAAGGTTCGCCATCACTGCCCTAGAGTATAAATCATAGCTGGATCATTCAATGTTTATGTGCGGGAATAGTGAATTATTGAAGTCACAACACACTGGAAATGTTCGAGTGGGGGGGGGTCTCTGTGATTTGCAGACGAGCAGCCCATTCTGAAATCACTTTTCCTTCTAAGGACACAGCGGATGCTGGGATAAAAAGTAGAATATTTGAAGGTCAACAACGACATTTGGCTCTGTGCTCCCTCTGCAAGTCTGAAGCCCCTGTCCCACAAGGCAAGAGCTCCTTCCTATTCAAAACACTTCACATAATGTGGCCTTAATAAAGCAATTCTGGGCTTCTCATGCTTCCCTACACTTCTTGCCATTGTGACTCAGGGAGTTAGTGAGAGACACAAAACAGTGGGAGTGTCATCCGGAACCAGCACCTAGGGAATGTCCTTCAGAGGACAACTTGTCACAAGCCGTCAAAGAATCGAGTGGCTTTGTGGTCTCTGAACATCTGGCAGCACTGCACAGGAAGCTGGGGGGGGGTGTCATTAATTGTGATGAAATAATTTAAACCATCAGGAATAAATGAGGCTGTTAAGTGAAGTTCATATTCCATTTGCTGTGCACATGTGCCAAGCAGCTTGTGTGCATTTTAGAGAGAGGGAGAGAGAGGAAAAAAATTATTAGCTTGTGACCAGAAGTGAAATGGATAGAGTAAATGGAATGCATTTATAGTGTAATAACATTTTGCAGAATTATACAAGAGCAATGTTAAAAAATTCAGGGCGTTTTTGTCTAAAAGGTTTGGCATGAAAGTGAGGTGTTAAGGAACTTTGGGTTATGCTTTGTATTAAGAAGCTTGCATGCCATCTATCAAGATATATATCACATGTTAAAGATTAAGTATACATTATCTAGGCTGAATGTGTGTGTTCTACTAGGAGTATATGCAGCAGGGAAGAACAGCAGAAAAGACCAGCAGAGTATATGAAATAACAGATGCATCTGTTAAGATTTTTAAAAGCAGTGGTAGTATCCAGCTCACCTGAAAGCATTTGCTAGGGATATTGTGGGTGAGTGGGGAATGACCTGCTCCCATTATATGAACATATGTGTTTTCTGAAGTGGTCTAATTTAAGGGGGGGAAATACTCCGCTTGTGTTATGTTTAAATGAAGTTCAATCCCACATGACTTTTGAGACTTGCAGTTGAAACTGTAAGTCAGAGGTCTTCAAACTTGGCAGCTTTAAGACTTGTGGACTTCAATTCCCAGAATTCTCCAGCCAGCTATGCTTTTTGAAACAGCTTACAGTGTAAGCTGTTTCAAAAAGCAATATCACACTTGACACCAAGTAAATAAAAATGCTATTTCTGTTGACTGATCTCTGATAATCCTGTAATGTCATCTTGCAACATGCGACCGCATCGCCCTTGTCTTTTAGTACAAGATATTTACATATCTTCTCAAACACCTCATTCCAAACAATTTTTCCTTCTACGACTTGTTGCTGAATATTTGCTATTTCAAATTTAAAGAGCTTACTACACTGGTGGCTTGATGCTCTCAAAGATAGTCAGTTCTCTATTGAGTCACCTCTGCATGGTTTTGTCTTGTAAAATATTTAGTAGGTTTCTTTCTATTTGTGCCCTTTAAATAAGATTGCACTTCCTAAATTCAGCATTTTAGTTTTCACTGAGTTCCTGAATCTTTTCCATGGGCAGCTATTATTTCTTTTACATTACTTTATCTCTGCCAGGGATCTTATATAATAGTTTTGTAAAAAATAACTCTAGAAATGATGGTACTCCTTCACAACTACTAGCTATTGCACCTCCCAATTATTTCTAAAGAACAATATTCTTTCTGTAGACATTTTAAATGTATCCAGAATGGGAAAAAATAGAGTTTTAAAGTGCATTAAGAAGTTAATGCTGAGATTGCTGGTTCTATGGAAAGAGGGATCAGTTAAACCTCAAAATAAAAATGGCTTTAATTTGAAATAGGAGAGGATGATCAAAGTCCACACTTAGGATTAATGTGATGAAAAGACAGAAATGAGAAATAGGTGAGATCATTATCTTTCACCGTTATTTTTCTCTCTTCTGGACCCAACCTTTCTGTCTCTGGTTTACTTTCTGACTGTCTTATCTGCATTGGGAGAAACAGGATCTTGGGAACGGAGCAGCCAACAGAAATACCTGACTGTAAGCCCAGGTCCATATATATTTCAGTTCAATTCAGAATACAATTAGAAGGGACCTTGGAGTTTTTCTAGTCCAACCCGCAGCTCAAGTAGGAGACTCTATACATTTTAGACAAGTGAATGTCTAGTCCCTTATTAAAAATATCCAGTGATGGAGCACCCACAACTTCTGAAGGCAAGCTATTCCATTGGTTAATTGTTCTCACTGTTAGGAAGTTTCTTCTTGATTCCAGGTTGCTTCTCTCCTTGATTAGTTTCCATCCATTCTTTCTTCTCCCGCCCTCTGGTGCTTTGGCAAATAAGTTGACCCCCTCTTTGTGGCAGCCTCTCAAATACTGGAATATTGCTATCATGTGCCCCTAGTCCTTCTTCAGACTAGCCATATCCAGTTTCTGCAACCGTTCTCCATATGTTTTAGCCTCCTTTAATCATCGTAGTTGCTCTTCTCTGCACTTTTTCCAAAATTTCAACATCTTTATCAGGTTGTAGCTCAATATGAGTGCAGACTACCCACCACTCTTTTTAAAGCAACTACCGGTAGTATCTGCACTAAGTTGTACAGTAGTAAATAGCAGATGTGATTTCCAATAATTTTTAAGATTCTCCTTGCGGTGGCTTCTTCATTTTTGGATGGTTTTGCTTTCAAGGATCAGGCAGGTGAGTGAGGAAGGAGGCACCTGATTCATCTGGGAGAGACAGAAATGGCTGTTTTGCAAGTGGCTGCTGACAGTCATATGTTGACACAAATATTGTCTTTTTTTTGTGTTTTTTGTTTTGCCCTTTGTGTGTGCAAAATAACTATATGTTCAGGACATGGGTGGGAACCTGGGGAACTGACAGCTGCTGCCAAACAAAGAATTCAGCATAGGCTTTCCTTCCATGGGTTCTCCAGGAATTTTTCACTCCCCTTAATGACACTTAAAGAACAGAGCATTACTGTTCATTCATTCATGTGGTGCTAAGAGGATCAGAAATAGAAAGAGTTCTTCATTGCGGTTAAATACTGAGGTTGGAGTTACATTTTAGAATGATTTAGATCTAACTCTCTAATAACAGGGGTGTCAAACTAGCGGTCCGTGGGCCAGATGCATCACACACTGGCCACGCCCACCCCCAGTTTAGTGACGGGGGGAAAGTCGTGATACGTCACTTGACGCCGCGAGTTTGCCAACCCTGCTCTATATTATATAGTTACAGATAGTCCTCAGCTGATAATCACAATTGGCAGCATTTCTATCATGGTCATTAAATAAGTTGCACCCGATTTTATGATTTTTTTTGTTGTTGTAGTCACTGTGGTGGTTAAGAGAATCCATTTTCCTCCACTCACTTTGCAGGTCACAAATAGCAATCATGTGACCCCCCGTTTACATTGTAATGAACATTGTAAATTCATGCTGGTTGCCAAGCACCTGGATTTTGATCGCATGACCGCGAGGACACTGCAGTAGTTATAAGTGTGAGGACCAATTGCAAGTAACTTTTTTCAAGTTACCATCGTAACTTCAAATGGTCATTCAATGAATGGACATCCATTGAGGATCACCTGTAACATGAGGACAGTCTCAGTAGTTTACAGATGAAAAGTAGTATATAAACGTAGTTATTTTCATTTCATACATTACTAGAAGTCTGTAGAGATTCTCAGTCATCCAGGTCATGGTTGTTCCAAAGGTGCTTTTTGAGGAGGCAAGTGGACTTCTTTTTTTTGGGAAGACGTTTCGCTTCTCATCCAAGAAGCTTCTTCAGCTCTGACAAGATAGTGATATACATCACTAGGTATCCATTAACTAAGACAAATGATAGTAGGAGGGATTAAGAGGGAAAAAACATTAGGCAGATCCAAATTATTCTGCACAATAATATACAGTAAATGATATGTAAAGGTATGGCTGAATTGTTTACCATTTAGCCATACCATGAAAATGCTACTGCCAAAAACATAATGTTCATAGAGGGCTTACTTAGGGCTACCAGAATAGAAGTGCAGAAATCCACATGAATATGGATGATAGCAAAGACTAGTTCCTGTATTCTTTGTTGCAGTGGTGGGTTCCTACCAGTGCGGTCCACTCTATAGCACCAGTAGCGGCCCGCTGGTGACATCACAGTACCGGTGCGGTCGGTTGCCGGTGCCTGGGCGACGCCATTTTTTTGAAAAAAAATTAATTTTTTTAAAAAATTTCTTCTGCGCATGCCCAGAAGCCGAGTTTCCGGCACTGCTCATGCGCTGCCTTCCTACCCCACAGTGAGTCCAAGCAGGGGAGGATGGCTGAGGGAGCACGTGAGACGCTGAAAGAATGGGCGGCAGGAGCTATCTCCATTCCCCTCCCTTCAGCAGTCCGAGAAGCCACGAACGCGCGGTGATGATCCTAGACATTTTCGCACGTTTGAGGCTTCTCGAGCTGCTGAGGGGAGGGGGAATGGGCAGCAGGACCTATCTCAGTTCCCCTCCCTTCAGCAGTCTGAAAAGCCACGGCCACCCGGTCACATGGCTGGCAAGCCACACCCACAAAATAAGCCACGCCCACAGAGTGGTAGTAAAAAAATTGGGAACCCGCCCCTGCTTTGTTGCCATCTAGTGATTGTCCTGATTGTTGCAGGTGCCCAGCAAACATGAGAAAAACATTTATTGAATTAGTATCATCTTAACTTAATCTTAATATTCTTTAAAAACCTAAACCATTGCACTGTTAATGTGTGATATTCCACCTCTTTATTTCAAAGTTCTTGTAAATATCTGTTATCTTCCTTAATGATACTCATTGCCTATCTTTAAAAAGTACTGTAGACTTAGAATAATTGCATACGTGTTTTAGTGTTAATAGTAATTCAAGAGTTTTAAATTTGGTTTTTGAAAATGGCAGTAAGATGACTTAAAATATTAACAATCCTATTAGTTCAAAGATTTAACTGGTATTTTAAAATTGGGATTATCTCAAAATGTACCTTTATCTTATATAATAATGAATAATGAGTAAAACGGTTGTTGTATTGCAAATCTTCCTAATACTCCAGACTTGAAACATGTAGAATTTTGATAAAAATAATTTAGCATTACTATTTATTGTAATGAGTTCAAAGACTACTATCTTATAATTTATTCCAATTCATATTTTTATTGGAATAAAGGAATACAAATTATTAGTAAAAATTATCAGAAAAAGATAGGAATACGTTTATATTGAAAATATTTTGTATCCCCAAACAACACATAAATAATTAAGTAGCAAAGCTGAAGTAACCTACTGTATTATATAAATCACAACAAAATACCCCAAACGTAACAAAACGTGTTGCTCTTACTTTTCAATGCTGTCCTAAGGCTATGTATTAGTGTATTGCAATGTCCCAAATGAACAGAAAAGAAAAATAAACCCCACCCTTATAATGTAATAAACTGGAATTCTTACGCAAACTAAGGAGAGTTCCTTTGATGTTCAAAGAGATTGTTGTTATAGCTACCCATCAGGAGAATCATTGGCTGGGACATTAAAACACACACATATACAAACGCATAGATAGCACTTTGGATGTTATTAACTTACATCTGGGACAACACTATCTAATAAAAAAAACCCCACACAATTCATGTAATTTAGAATTACAAGATTTGGGTTGCAAAAATCTCATGACCACCAGATGGCAGCAAAGAGAGATACAAAAGTCTTTTGCTCTTTGCTCCCATTACCTGTTGTATCTCTATATAACTAACTGGAAATGTTCTGTTCATTTACAGGTTGTTCTCGACTTAGGACCACAGCTGAGCCCAAAATTTCTGTTGTTAAGTGAGACATTTGTTAAGTGAGTTTTGCCCCATTTTACGACCTTTCTTGCCCCAGTTGTTAAGTAAATCACTGCAGTTGATAAGTTAGTAACCTGGTTGTTAAGTGAATCTGGCTTCCCCATTGACTTTGCTCATCAGAAAGTCGCAAAAGAGGATCACATGGCCCCGGAGCACTGCAATGGTCATAATATGAAACACCTGCCAAGCTCTGAATTTTGGTCACATGATGATGGGGATGCTGCAAAGGTCATGTGAAAATTGGTCATAAGTTACTTTTTTTCAGTGCCATTGTAACCTTGAACGGTCACTAAATGAATGACCTGTATTTGTTGGTCTTCAATTGACACTGACATACATAGCACCCTCCTTTATTCCCCCACCCACAATCCTGTGAGATCGGTTGCTCAGAAGTATGTATCTGGTCCAAAGTCAGCTTTGTAGACTTGCGCTTGGGTCTCTGTTACCCAATGTATTCTAGAACATTGTCTTTGAAGTAGCGGCTATGAAAGTCTTGTGGGATTGCTCTGAAAGGGCTCATATCATCCAGACCAGTGTTTCCCAACCTTGGCAACTTGAAGATGTCTGGACTTCAACTCCCAGAATTCCCTAGCCAGCATTTGCTGGCTGGGGAATTCTGGGAGTTGAAGTCCAGACATCTTCAAGTTGCCAAGGTTGGGAAACACTGATCCAGATGATGATAACGATGATGATGATGATGTCCATTCAATCATTTCTGACTCTTGGCAATTCTATGGGCCAGGTCTTCCGATCTTGCACTACTTCTTTGATTTTATATACTATGGCTGGTGTCAGCTTTGATGGTACATCCAGATATACATGAAAATAATTGTCATCCATTTTAAGTCAATAAAGAACTCCCTAAGTTCCCTGCTCATTAGTGATAAAGTTAGTGAGCCAGTGTCAGATGGTGTCATTATTCTGTTATTTTGGGCTTTGATGTTTTATTTCTGGTCAATGTCTCCTGTCTGTCTGTCTGTCTGTCTGTCTGTCTGTCATGTAGACATAGAACATGTAGATTTTTTTGTATGCTCAGAAATAATTTGTGACAGCAAAAGAAATTAAGTCAGCAGTCTCTTGGGTTGGAGGCCAATTAGCAACAGTTCCTAAGAAATAAAGTTTGTGTGCATAGGCTGAGCTTAATTTCTTAGTCAGCCTTTCCCTATCTGGGAAGCTGAAAGCTCTGCTGATAACTTATCATTCATTGGAATTGGGGTCCAGAATGTGAAAAGCTTTTCAAGTCTGTGATTCATGTGATGTTAAAAGTGCTGGGGTCATTAGAATAAACAAAAACCCTTTCTATGATCCTAATTAATCACATATATAGACACAAAGGCATAACCCAATACGCCAGGCATTGAACAAAACTATCAACACAACTCTTTCAGAGTTGAAAGCCTTGAAACCTAGTCCTTTCTTACCTTTCTTCTTGAATCTCATTCTGTTAGTACAATCTTTTAGTATTTGTTTTAACCGAGAGCTGTTGTTTCTGACTTGGTGTATATATTTTTTTTCATTCTTGAAACCAAGCAGGCTTGAAATCAAGAAAAATGTAATATTGTTACTTCCAAAAGTAATTTTAGGACCAATACAAGCAGTACATAATAACAAGGTAATAAACCTTCCCTGCATTCATTATCAAGCGTTTTTACATCTGAGCGTGCAGTTTCTATTTATTGTTCCTAGCTAATGATACAGTTTGATTTGTGCTCTATAAATTTATCTAATTCTTACTAAATATCCTCTAGGCCAGCGGTTCTCAACCTGGGGGTCGCGACCCCTTTGGGGGTCGAACGACCCTTTAACAGGGGTCGGGAGACTTCGCCTGGACGCCACCATTTGGGTTCTTTTACCCTCTGTGCATGCGCAGAACGCTTTGCGCATGTGCAGAGGGTAAAAGAACCCAAATGGTGGCAGCGGGGTGGGGTTGTGGCGGCTGGTGCAGTGGCGGGGTAGGGCGCGGCGGGGGGGTGGGGGGTGCGGGTCGCGACATTAGGAAGGTTGAGAACCACTGCTCTAGGCTAATCACCCTCCCCATATATTTAAGAAGTACCTTTGTGAAGACCTTCTCTATCACTATTTAAAGGGCATGCAGTATTTAAAGAGTAGCACATTTCCTATAGAAAGGTGAGCCTTGCAACTTTTGATGAAACCTTTGTAATAAAAGTAGGGTATATGGTATGAAGAATATATTTGTTCCTCTGTGAAAACATATATTATTTATTCTGAGACCTTCCAAGAGACTTTAAAAAAAACCTATGGTAACTATCAAGAGGTGCTACTATTAACTTTCAGAATTCAAAAGGCCTATGAGATTGCTCCTTGTTTTGAAGGTGGGGGTAACCAAGTATTGCAAAGGAAGAAGAGGGGTGAGGCATGTTAGAAATGTTTGTGGTTATCTTACTATTTTAATTGGTACTATGCCCCCCCCAAAAAGGTAACAGTCATAGAACGGGCAGATGAAACAACATCAAAGTTTGTGAGCTGGGTGCCCTGAGGTAATGTACAGCTAAATTCTTTAATGTATTCACTTGGCATAACTAAAGAATCTGTGCGCAATACCACACAGGCTCATATCTGATCATTCGTGGTGTGAAGCTAACTGTAGGAACCTGGGCTATTTTGCTTATCCTCCACCTAGCAGGAATGGGAAGTGCGTTGGGTTCTAAAAGGTGTTTATTGCAGACCCTTTTCCTGTTTCAAGCAATGGCAAAATAAAGTGAAGAGACTTTTCATATCTTCTCTCATACGGAATGACGGAAGAGAAGCAGTTGTCTAGGAAACTGTGCTGTGTATGTGGAGAGAGAGGGGCAGTTGCCCACAAATCACCAAATATGCTGGGCGGGGCAGATCTATGCATTCTTCACAGAGGATTTTTTCCTGTTTAGCCTGGAGCCCCTGGAATATTATCTGTTGGGTTGGGTTGTCTTTATTAAGTGCAAACTGAAAAGCAAGACAAGAAGATAACTATTTTCTTTGGATTTACGGGATAATATTTGTATGGTTTCAGAAGTAACTTTGTCGGTTATTGGTACCAGCAATAATTTTTCACTTATTTGTATCAATGAATGAATGAATGAATGAATGAATGAATGAATGAATGAATGAATGAATGAATGAATGATTTCTTATTTATTTTTATGACTTAAAAATCTGTGTGTCAGTTTTAATTAGCTGTCTTATCAGTTTTCACATCCAAATTTCTGACTAATGCTACCATTTGCAACAAAAATAAATGTTCAGTTTATACAATAACTTTGGGAAACTTGTACAAATATTTCTAAAATATAAAAGTCATTTAGTAAATTTATTAATGTAATCATTTTCATGTTTTCTTTTTTCATTTACTTGGTAACTTTGTAAATTAATAATTCATTCTGCCCCATATACCATGGAACATATTCTTAAAATTATGTTTATCAAGACTGGAGTTTTGAAAATGTACATATATCCTATACTTATACTGTAGATACTGTAATAAGAGAACTATCAAGAGTACTTTAAAATATTATGGTATAACCTCATACTAAACAGGAACTCTGCCTAATTTCTAATTCAATTAGTGACCAAAACTATTTTTAAATCTTTTTTATCTAGAAAATAGTACAAGTTATATTTACTCACATACATACTGGGTCATATTTTTCCCATTTTACCCACATACTGATAAGTTACCTAAACATGGTTTTATTGTAAGCCTGAGTAGGACATCTGCTTGGAGTTAAATGCCATGCAAACAATAAGCTTTACTCCTACAAAGATAACTATAGTAGGTGAACTTAAAGGCGATAAGTAATTTTGGGAAAACATACAAAGGATGCCTTCTGAATAAGCTGGAATTCCCCACTGTAGCAAAGCAATGTGGAAGAACTTTCTTACAATGATAGAGCTACAGACATGCAGATGCAGAATGTATTTCAATTCAGGGCTGTTGTTTCAAAGCTAAGCTTTTACAAGCTTAAGAAAATTAAACTTCCTTTCCCTTTCTCCTCCTTTGCTCACTTCCATGATACTAGAATATTAAAGCTAGTCTGGAGGTGATATTATAGCACACCTTACCTTACCTTTACCTGATTTTGAAGCCTGCTTACTAATACTGAACTCATGTTGAAGGCCCCCAATTCTTCAGTGACCTGAACAGGCCAAGGTCTCCATATTAAAGATTCTTGTTCTCATTCTTTCTGAATATCATCAGTTGTGGGTGTGAGAGAGGTGTGTTTCATATTCTGACCTTTTCAATGATGAGAGCAATTGCATAGATTTCCCCCCACCCCCGTAATACTCCTTATTTGTAGTATACGGTACTCAGTTGAGAGATAAATCATCTATCTCATTTAAAATAATGAGGTAAATAATTTTAACTTTATTTACAGTTAAATATGCAGTGTGTTTTTATTTTGTTTCCGAATATTCTGATGAATTGTACAAATGAATAGTGCATTCGAAATTAACTTCTACTGGCTGTGTTCTTCTGCTTATGTTACCTTGTTTAGCAAAATTGGGAACAAATTGGTCTTCCACTAATTTAAGTTTTAACGTATTCTTTTCATCACTGAAAGGTCATAATTAATTTTTTATAGACTAAAGATACCTAGAAGCTGTATGTTAGACCATGAATGAATATAATAGTGACGATCTACAAAATGGCATGTTCCACCCCATCTATTTAAAATAAGATTTAACTGTATGTCTATATTTGTGTGGAGAGAGAAAGAAGGGCAGAAAAACGGAATGGTATTTATAATCTTGATGTACTAATGGCAAGTGTTTTCACAGTTCTAAACAGCTTATGATGGAAATTTCAAAATAAACCTTGTTATGAAATTTGGTATAAGTATGAGCAAAACTGTGGAGTTTGTGCTTCTGGCACTTCTGAGTTTCATTCCCTATCATCCCACAATTGAACCAAGAAGCCAGTTTTAATCTTCTACTAAAGCTTTAGGTAATTAATCTGCTCATTAGCTCAATTAAAGCTTGCAGCCGTATTTTTCAATCACTCGGTGCTTAAAGAAGGAATCTTTTGGTGGTAAAGCTTTCTTGAACTTTTTAAAAATTCCAGTACAAGTGGTTATCTAATTTCTGTGGTAAAGGTAAACATGCCTTTGTGTATTTGGTATTTTTACAATCCAGAAACAGAAATAAGGGTGTCCACATGAGCATAACTTGAAATTATTTTGAAAGAACTATATATTTAAGCTTTTTTTTCTTCACTTCTTATGAATAAAGTATGACTGTGATGCATAATAGCAGAAATTGTTTTTCTTTTCTGTTTCATGTTCATGAACCATTATATTTTCCTATAGAGGCACAGTGTGTCTTTAAAACCCAATTTTTTTCTACTATAGAAAAAAGTGTGCTGAAAGTATGCATGGCTAGAGCGAATTAATATAAGCACAGACCAGATTTAAAAATACATTAATTGACTCCATCCTATTTATTAGTTTATCAGTGATCAATTGGGAGAACACGCTTGATCTGAAATTCTCTGTCAGGCAAGGAAAAATTCTTCTTTCTACGCACAGTCTGAGATTGTGCGCTAGTTGTAACCTGGAGCTTCAGTATTGATACAACCATCTTGTGCATTTTTTTCATGAATATTGGAGGGAGTGCCAACACACATGATTTCCCATGTTCGCTCCTTAGTTATTAAATTATATAAATAGTATAGCTACTGTTTAGGACAGCATATCTCAGAAATTAATCTTGTGGTTTTTTTTTTATCTAGACACAACCCATTGTGTTCAATAATTGTTACTCCCAAGGTGGTAAGCACAGTGTCCTGTCCTGAGAAATAAGTGTTATTGCAATCCACTAGGACTTCTGAATGGGCCATGAGTTTACACTCCATGTATCATAATTGTTGAGCATTTAGTTACATGTATATTAAAAGCTAAGCAAAATTAGGAACACATTTATTTTCAACATTGTAAAATCATATCATATATTTGGCTCAGAGGAGTGATTGCACTGTTAGTTTGTAGGACTGTAAAATGTATATCATTCCCATTACAATTGCTGATATTTGTTGGAATAAATATTTTTCATATGGACACAAGCTATTTGGAAGAAAATACAGTTGAGTCTTGCAGCTGCTCTGCTAAGCCATTACATGCTTTGGTTGCACTTTGTTGAAAAAGTCACTGAATACATTGCAGCTTGTTTTATCTAACATTATTCTGTCTCTTCTATTTGGAGGTTATACAAAGTAATTTTAGACACTAAAAGACTGACACACACACACACACACACATTTCTTTTTCCCATTGGCTGGATTCAGACTCTTAAGCTGCTTGTTGCTAGACTTTTCCTTCCAATTCTCTTTAATAAAAGACCCAACTTTCTCTGCAACTAGAAATAAGAAAAATATTAATAATTGACAATTAGCAATCAACCATTTCTATTTCTCACTCTTCCCTTTACAGATCTGTTCCATTTGAAGTTCTGTTTTCAGATTGTTTTTTAAAAGTACTTATGAAAATGTGTAGATAGTTTGCATTCAATATTTGTTTCTAAATGATCTGTAGTTGGGATGAATAAAGTGGGCCAATGCTATTGGTAAATAATTATTTGCAGATATTAGAGCAAATAAATCAATAAGAAAATCTAAAAGAAATAACTCTGGACTAGATGAATGAGAATAGGAAAAAAATAGGGGGGATAATTGAAAGGAAATAAAATATATTTATTTATTTAGAAAATGTATATGGCCGCCACTCACTTTCATTGATTCTGGGCGGCTATATTTGGAGGTTCTTCTATGCCGCCCTACTCCCTGAGGACTATATAGACAAATACCTACTTCACTGGACGTTCTTAAGGTTTTTTAAAAAGCGATTGTTTGTTTGAAATGATGTTGAGTCTCCAGCTTGAGCAGATGGTTAGATTAGAAGACCTCAAAGGTCCTTTCCAACTTCGTTCTATTATTTAAGAAAGCATGTTTGAAAGAGGGAGTGTTATATTCTCCTTTATTGGTGGTATATCTTTCTAAGCTAGTTAGTAAAGTAGGGCATAAGAACTTCTTTGCTCTTCTGCACTTGTGGATTTTCTACAGCTATCTGACTGAATACTATGGAAATTAAACCTGGAAGTGACAAGTTTTTGATCTGATTCAGTATGACTTACAGTATTTTTTTTTGTACATTTCTCTGACTTCCTCCAAGCCGCATCTTTCAAAACAATAAGCTTTGCTTTGAAATATTTAGTTCCAATGCTAATTTATATAATTTACTAAGTTTGAATAAACATTTTATAGCTAATTCATTAGCAGAGCATTGATATTATCAGAGTAGAATTTACATGCATAAATCACTGATTTTTCCAGAAGTTTGAACTTTTTATTTACTCTATGTATTTTAATAAAATGTAGATTAAACCGAGACACGAGTTGTATAGGATTAATTTAAAATAAATTATATTTGCCTTGTAAATATTTCTATTATGCTTAATTTGTGGTAAAGGATTGCTGTAGGAAAGAATAGGTATAAGATTAAAATACAAAAAGGATTTTATGAAGCACAAAGGATTAAAGAAAAGATTGATTTGCTTTTGCAGTAAAACAAATAAAAAGCAACACCCATATGCTATAAATCAAATCTAAGTACAATGTTAAAATCTTAGTTGTGGCATTTGGAGATGTCTTTAACCACATGTTTCTAACCATAATTGTGTGAGTTTGGGTGTCCAGCATAGGCAGTAATTCCAAAATACTGATTGTTTTTAATTGTTTTCTATGGTGGAATTATGCTGGTCACTGCTCTGAGTTCATATGGATATGGAAGGGCTATAAATAACTAAATAAAATATTTGATGTATGTATGTATGTATGTATGTATGTATGTATGTCTAAGGATGTCTATTTTCATATTGACAATATGCCTATTGAAATGAAGACGTTTCCCAGAAAATGTGTTTAGATTTCAGCTAAAATAAAAATAAAATTGAAGACTTTATTAGAAATCATTATTATTTGAAATTGATTCCAAATCCAAAAATTAGTTTTTCAGTGTTTTATTTACTCTATGTATTTTAATAAATGTAGATTAAACTGAGACATGGGTTGTTGCACAGGATTAATTTAAAGTAAACTATATTTGCCTTGTAAATATTTCTATTATGTTTAATTTGTGGTAGAGGATTGTTGTAGGAAAGAATAAGTATAAGATTAAAATACAAAAAGGATTTTATAAAGCACAAAGGATTAAAGAAAAGATTGATTTCCTTTTGCAGTAAAACATATAAAAAACAACACCCGTATGCTATAAATTAAATCTAAGTACAATAAAACTTCAATTTAGCTGTAATGATGTTTTATTTTAATATCAAAATGTTGAATTGCCCAAACGCCAAACTTGCAGACAGGATCGGCTTTTAATTAGATTTTCAGTGCGTATGCTTAAAATTACGGTAACAATAATCATATAATAATTATAGAATTAATTGCTGTTCTGTTTTATTTATTGCCTTCTGGATTAAACTTCACACTCATGAAGAAAATGTGCTCAGGCTGCATTTAAGAGAGTAAATCCAGACGTTTAAAAAAAATACTTTCCAAGTTGGAGTTCTTGTGCTACATTGTGGGCTTGTTCATGGCTTGTAAAGAATCCAAGGGAATTTGTAATGGGCTGTGAACAATGGATTGCAGTAGGGGGAAAAACAACAAAAGGAGATGGAAAGAAAATTGCTTAATTAGACCCAGCACTACTTCTGGAAACATTAAAAAAGGATCAGAGGAGATCTACAGCAAGAGAGAGGAGTGAAATAGTGCCTCCTTGCCGGATACACCAGGACATTATTTTTCAAAAGGGAATTGAAATTAGATTTAGACTTTTAGGCATGAACAAACATCTGAATGTTATTATATCTTTAGTCTTTAAATAAGTGATTATCTAAATATCTTTGCACTATTTTGTGATATGCTTTTTTCCACCCTAATGTGCCATTATTCCACCTAATTTATTTTTGAACCATTGGTTTAAGTTCCACAACATAAAAACAACTGAGTAGATAAAGTATGATTTTGTTACAAAGCAGAGGTAGGGAACGATGGCCCTTTTATGACTTATGGATTTCAACTCCCAGAATTCCTGAGCCAACATGCCTGGCTCAGGAATTCTGGGAGTTGAAGTCCACACATCATAAAAGGGCCATCGTTTTACACCCCTGCTATAGGAAATCTTCTATGAATTGAATGTGGACAACCTGGTATCCCCAGATTGGAGTACAAGTCCCATAATTCTTCACATCAAGGGCCATTTTGTAAGCCTGATTTTGGTCATCCAAAACATCAGAATGGCACCAGATTACTTATCCTTTTTGTAACCTAAAAGTCTGAAGCTACAGCAGTCTGTTTATTTTTTAACATTTGTAATTTCATTTTAAGTTAAAGGATTCTTGGAGTGACTGGAAATATCAGTTAAGATCTATAACAATAAAAACAGGAAATAGAATACAATAATACAAATCATACGTAAGGAACAGTTTTACCAACAGAAGAGATAAGCACATTTTTAAAACATTGCCAATTACTTAATATCTTGGGGAAAGAATTTCAAAAATATAGCTCTGCGCTTTATTGCCAATAGCAAGAGAACTAAAATAGTGGATGCAGAGTAAGCATAAGACTAAATAAGTAAACTTCTTTACAACAATGCAGTGCTTATAGTATTAAAAGAAACACAGTCAATTGTCGTGAAAGTGGGTAATGTTGTTTCATGTTTCCTTAGCTGAAAAGGGTTTATGATAAAAGTTGGAGCATATATCTTGCCTATGCTTCATAGTAGTGGTTTGTATGGCTCTATATATTTTACGAAGAGGCTATGTAGAATTTAGGAATTGTGATTAGTGATAGAAGGAATTGGCATAGAATGTTTGAGATACTTCTTGTATGAGATACAGTATATTTGGTTCTCTGTAGACAAAAATATAGCTGCTTTTTATCTAGCTTCTTTCCCCAAAATAATAGTTCTCCTGAGTTCTGCAACAGAGGAGATTTCATAAGGAAGGTGCTAATTCACAGGAATGTTACGAGTCAGGTAACCCTGTTCAGGCATTCCTGTAGACACGCTGTGCTCAAAATCATATACTGTAAGTGCTGCGGATTCTGTCTCATATTTACTCTTCACCTGAAAGAATGACTGATTCTTTATAGATGGCAGAATGGCCTTTCTGTTTTTGAAGAATTTGTCTATGATTTAGAACTTTAAAATATCAGTGAACTAAATCTACTGAAGAGCCTTCACAGACATATAAGATTCTATATTGCAATAAGTTTTCTTCAAAGTAGGGTCACTTAAGAAGACAGAAGATGGCAGAGCTTGGTTAGTTTTCCCTGTTCCTTCTCCCATGTATAGAAAAACAGAATTGTCAAATATATTTATTGTGGATTGGATATTGGAGATCAATATACTTCCAGCAAAATGCAAATAAAAAACCCAATCCGAATATACTGCTCATTATGGCAAAATCAGCACCTGGTGCGTGTAAGGACAATGCAGGTGTTCATGGAAGACATTAAAAGCTGAGCTAGTGTGTCTATCTTCATATTACTAGACAATTTGAATTTATATGAATTTTAGCAAATACATGATCTACAATTGCTAAAGAAAAAAACCCAATTGCTGTATTTTAAAATCTTAGTTGTGGCATTTGGAGATGTCTTTAACCACATGTTTCTAACTGTAGTTATTTGTTTTTGGGTGTCCATCATAGGCAGTAATTCCAAAAATACTGATGGTTTTTAATTGTGTTGTATGGTAGAATTATGCCGATCACTGCTCTGTGTTCATATGGATAGGGAAGGGCTATAAATAACTAAATAAAATATTTGATATATGTATTTCTAAGGATGTCTATTTTCAAATTGTCAATATGCTTATTGAAATGACGATGTTTCTCAAAAAATGTGTTTAGATTTCAGCGAAAATAAAAATATAATTGAAGACTTTATTAGAAACTCTTATTATTTGAAATTGATTCCAAATCCAAAAATTAGTTTTTCAGTTATATTTTCTTTACTTTCTAACCTTCAAATCCAGGTGGATATATTGGCTCTTAAATGCAATTATTTTGGAAACATGCTGGAGAAATGAAGTGTCATCAGCTACTGTTCCTACTTCAACCAAATGTTGTAAAACTATTCTGTCAATTGATCTCCGTGGTTGAACTTACATATTTCCAAAGGTCCCTGGTGGCTCCTTTTAGAAGCACAAAAATTGTTATAAAAATATAGACTAAATATTAATATATTTTGAATTGATGATGTGTCTTTCAAATAGATGTAGAATTCTACAGTATGGATCTGATGCTTCTATACAAACCAAAAGAATAAAAACTCAGATTGATGCTAATTATATAAAACATAGACTGGATTTTATAAGGCCTGCACAAGCAATATTTTAATACCTTGACTATCTAGCATATATATTTATATGGTTTAATCTGAAAATGCAGACACATAGAAAGCTGCTTGGGAAATATCTACAAATGTCTTTGCTTTTAGGACATGTGCTAATGCAAATTATACCAGGAATTGGGTTTTTTTATCGTTTCTTTCAAGGAAAACTGTAAAACTTTCAACTGAACAGTTCCTGAAATTATTTGTCATGTCATCAAATCTGTCACCTTCCAACACCTATTTCCTCTTCTTCATCTGCCTTAGGTTGTATTATGGTTTGGCAGATGCTCATTTTCCTATTTTTTAATAACCCAAGAAACCAATAACAATGTTATTCTTTGAAAGAATGTAACCCTTAAATATGGCCCGAACATGTATGTTCCCTATTGTTTACGTTCCCTTCATTTTATCTGGTACAACTCTCAGAAAGTTCTGTGACACACAAAGAAGAACTTTAAGGTACCAAAGTTCATAAATAATGGAAGCAAAATAAAATAATAATAATAAAAAAAGCCCTCACAACATCAGACAGACGCAAAAGCCGGGCACCGGTTCTGATGACAGTCTGTCAGTGCCTTAGAGCCTCTGTCTTTGCTACAGCTCACTGAATGTTTTATTTTTGTTATAATTACAGTATCTTGCCTGCACTTTGTCCCTCTGATCCTTTGTTAAAGCCCAGATCACTCTGTGCAGACTGTGCTTGTAGGTGTGATTTATTGAGTGACAAGTAGCTGTAGGGTAGAATACACGCCTCTGTACCTGAGTAAAGCATTAGACATCACAGAACTGGAGGGGGGGGGAGATGAGGAGGAAAAGCAAAGAGCAGTAACACAGCAGCTCCTGGATACAGATCAGACAAGAGGTTTTGCCACAAATCACCTAGAAACATGTCAGACGCTGCATGTTTGTTGTTTTACACTGAGGGCACAGCCGTAGTCCAAAAGTATTGATTCTTTTCTTTGTACAGAGACAGAAGCTGTCAGCTCTTGCAGGCCGACCTTGGTACAGCTCAGACATCTATTCCCCACCCTGACTGCTAGATGAACCCCACAGGAAAAGTCTAGAGAAGAGAGGCAATGTCCGTTTCACACAAGCCGAAAGAGACCCCAGCCTCCTACCTCCTCCAAAGGGGGAACAGCTGAACGCCGGATGGAGTGACACAGAATTCAATCTCTTCTCTGCTCTCCCATGCTTCTAAAATTCTGGAGGAATTTAGAAAAATAGTAGCTCAAAAATACACCCCAGTGTTTCCTCTTGTTTTAAAAACCAAAGATAAGGCAGCTTCTCACTCCTTGGTTCCGTTTTGAGCGATTGGCAAGGTAAAATAAAAAGCAGGCCCATACATGCTAATTGGAGTCAGGAATACAATAGGATTGTAATTATTTGTGGTGATCTAATAAAAAGCACACATAAAAATGCAACCACATTTCTGGAAATGTTTGTGTTCAAGGTCTGAACTTTGGGTTGCCTTTTTATAGCATTCAGTGGCACATATGGGGTAGATCATAACATCTTTGGTAAATTTCATTTTCATGGTCTTTTTTTTTTAAAAAAACGTATAAATTAACAGTGAAAAGTTTAAATAAACAAAAGTTAATAGTCTGTTTCCCTTTGTTCAAAATACAAGGAAATATTTCCCTGGAAAAGTGACATTATGCTTCAAAATTGTATCAAAATTGCCTTCCTTAATAATGTTTTTTGGTGTGACATACTTTATCTGATATACAGTCCACTGTCTTGATTCTATCAATATGTTAAATCCATAATTATTGGTTTTTCTAGAGTTGGTTTTGAAATGTGATAATTACTTATTAAGTAATTCTAGGGACATATTTAGAAAGAGTATTTCATGTGCTACCAAATTCATGTTGTCATTTTCCTGTATCTTTCTAATTTGAAATGACCACTTAAATGTTTTATTATTTATTTATTTTGTTTGTTTGTTTGTTTGTTTGTTTGTTTATTATGCATTATTATTCAGTAATTTGTTTCCTTTTTTTCAAATGAAAAGGACCTGATTTTGAGTCACTTGGTACTAGTTACAGGAAATATTAACTATGGTCAAAGTACAGTGGAATGGCTTTATCATTGTTACAAATACTATCATGTTTCTGGTTCCTTATTATGTGTACTGGGAAAGCATATATTTATTTAGAAGAGTTTATAGATTTAAGGAGAAAATAGATCAAGTAGCAGCAGATAAATTTTGAAAATTTGTAAGACAAAAAGGATTTTACTGATATCTTAAACTGCATTTTAAAATGGTGTTTCGTTAACTTTGGTAACATTTAAATGCGTTGATTAAAACTGTATTATGATTTTCTGCTTAATAAAAACACAGTCGCCATCAGGATTACAAACCATTCATCATCCCATGTATTTTCAGAGCCACCCAGGAAGGGGAAGGAAAAATATGGCATATGAACTACTAATTTGTAGATAGCTTTTGCCAGCAGAATGAAAATAGTATGTAGTTGTTGTTTTTTCCATAGGGGAGTAGCAGTGATTAGACAGACAAAGAAAAATGCCCCTTTCCTTGTTAATATTTTCATTCTGTAGTGGGGAGGGTATTACTCTCCCTACGGGCAAATAAAGTTAGCCAGTCCAAGTGATGGCATAATTCTGCCACTCTTGTGAAGACATATTGGAAAAGGCAAGAGTTTCAGATCCTAGTTCTCGGTCGGTCAGTCAGTTGGACTGTCTGTCTATCTCAGGGCTGTTAAACTCATGGCCTGCAGGCATCACACGTTGGCCAGGGTTTAGCAAAGGGGGAAAAAGTCCCGAGACGTCACGTGATGCCGCCGTGACAACGCAAGTTTGACACCCCTGGTCTATCTGCTCTCTCTCTCTCTCTCTCTCTCTTTTTTTTTTCTCTCTCTCTTCTTATCTCCCTTTAATACTTTTTTAAAATTAATATTTATATAATGGAATAACAGCACCTTTGAGGTCTTCTAGTCCAAGCCCCTGCTCAGGCAGGAAACCCTGTACTGTTTCATACAAATGGTTGTCCAATCTCTTCTTAAAAACTTCCGGTATTGGAGCATCCACAACTTCTGGATGCAAGTCATTCCACTGATTAATTGTTCTAACTGTCGGGAAATTTCTCCTTAGTTCTAAGTTGCTTCTCTCCTTGATTAGTTATATAATAACTAATATATAACTAGTTTATTACTTATATAAATAACTCAAAGTGGTAGTGAACATACATAATACTCTTTACTCCTCCTATTTTTCCCCACAACAACCCTGTGAGATGGATCGGGATGAGAAGGAGGACATATCTAATGTGGAACTAGAACTCACAATCTCCTGGTTTCTAGGCCAGCATTTTAACTACATTGTCTCTTCCTAACGGATTATGAGTGTAGCAACAGCCAAGCTGCTTTTAGGAAGAACTTTTTAAGGACTACCACTCCTTCCAGGTGTATACCTTCCAGTGCTCATCTTGTAAATCTTAGCTTTGCAATTTGGTACTAAACTCAAAACTATGTCCATAAAATCCATATCTTCCAAAACTATAGAACAATTGACAGACTAAATAGCCTGTCTAAACCTTTAGAAGTGTTTTTTTTTGTATAAAATAGTAGAAAATTATGAATGAGGAGCAAGGTAAGCAGCAGGTTCCTCTAACTGGCCACACTTCCTCACCCGTATACCAGAATATCATAGTTTAGACCAGTGTTTCCCAACCTTGGCAACTTGAAGATGTCTGGACTTCAACTCCCAGAATTCCCCAGCCAGCGAATGCTGACTGGGGAATTCTGGGAGTTGAAGTCCAGACATCTTCAAGTTGCCAAGGTTGGGAAACACTGGTTTAGACATTATAAGAATACAATAAAACCTTCCTACTCTATTTCAATAAACGAACGAACTTTTATTTTGGAATATATTAAGAATAATATAATAATAGATATTGATCTACAAAAATAAATGAAAATTTACTGTACGGTTAATAAAAGAACAGAATTGCTTTAAGATATTAAAGCTTGCATTTATGGACATAGATGAACAGTAGAAAATAAAAATACTTGCAAATACTAACTTGGTTGTTGTCATGGAACATATCTGAACTTATACTTACTAGATCAAAAACATTATAATCTCAAACCCAGATCAAAGGCAGGGAAACAGCCCTTTGTTGCTAAGATATGTAGAATGCCACAAGCAAAGTCAAGAATCCAACAGTCTCAATCATACAGAAAACAGTATTAGAATAAAATGATACAGCAACTGGGCTTATCTTAAAGCAAGAACAGAGTTATAGGAAACAAAGCAGTTTGGATATTCTAATAAGCAGGCAAAGACAATTCTGAAGTCTAGAAATTGGTTCCTGGGTTAGCCAATCCTAAAACAGCAGTGACTTGTCATTAATTCTGAAAAGAGAAAGCTGTTACTGAATTTGATCATTCTGATTCCTAATGTGAACCCAGGAATAATTTTGGGAGAGTTAGTAGTATTGGCTCCTATTAGCTCTCCTCATAGCAGCAGCTACTGGAAGATCAAGACTCTTAAAATTCCTGCTATTTTTTTAAAAAGTCATCTTGTGGTATTGGACAGACCATAATATAAGTTGCTCCTCTTCAAGAAGGAAGGTGGGATGCAGGCAATTCATGTAATTTCCATGTATATTTATACATCTCTTGTCTGAAACACACTAGATTCTAATGCAGGGATGTCAAACTCATGGCCCGTGGGCCGGATGCGTCACATGCTGGCGTCACACTCCTACCCCCGGTTTAGCGAAGGGGGAAAAAGTACCGATATGTCACATGACAACAAGGTGACAATGTGAGTTTGACACCCATATTCGGATGGATGGATGCTAGATCAATCAATCGATCGATCGATTGATAGATAATTTACCATGAACCATGTTTTATTATAGGTTACCTCCATTTCTTGAAACTGAAATAGTAATATGGGAAAGCATGAAGAATGCCATTTCCCCATTGATATTATGCAGACTAGTATATACTGTAGATCAGGGGTGGCCAAACTATGGTTCTTTGAGGACCTGTGGACTGTAACTCCCAGAATTCCTGAGCTAGCCATGCATGCATGGCTGGATCAGGAATTCTGGGAGTTGAAGTCCACAGGTCCTCAAAGAACCATAGTTTGGCCACCCCTGCTGTAGATGTTATATTTATGTTTGCAATTTTCTCTGTTTTACTAATGTCACCTGCTTTTTGCCTTCCTAGCCTCTTTGATTTTTTTAGACAAAATTATGAATCATGATTTAAAATGCTTTTCATGCTTAAGGTTTATTGTTAATAACAACCTAGTGGCCTTATGTGGATTTTCCATGAATAAAATAGATTGATGAGTTATATAATGGCATTGCAAACCTATATTATAAATATATCATCTTCTTTATCAATTCAATATGAAGAATCTAATGAACTACCAAGCATGATTCTTTGTAGAACTTGGAAAAGGTTTTTAGTTGACTGGTTCAATACAATAAATTGTAAAATTTCTCAGGTTTGTGCCAGTTTTAGTAATATTGTTAAAAATGAAAGTCCATGAATCAAAGCTGAAAAAACTATAAAACTCAGGGAGTTATAAATTTTTAAGTTTCAAAACTGAATAAATCTAATCTGATTTTTACTTTGGACATTAGTTTTGCAAATTGTGCCATTTCCTAGAGCAAAATCCCAAGAAATGAAACCCATATACAGCATGTTACTGTGTCTTCGTATGAGAGTGTCTTTAAGGTTTATTGAAGAAGAAAAAAAGGCAAAAGTTAAAAACAGGAAGCAAACTATACCTTCCCAGTTCAATTCAAAATGCATTTGTACCTGTGAAAGTACAAGTCTGGATATGAATTGTATTTCAGTAATTATTTGTCAACTAAAGCTATTGTTTTCTCCACTGTACATTGCTAACTCTGCCCCAAGAATATCTATATGCATTCAGAATCCTTATATCCTTATATCAGTTGGCAGGGAGATGTTTCACAAGAGAAACTATTTCTCTGTAAAGATATGAAGTCTAGAGTCTCCTGATCTGCTATTGGACATTGCCCAATGGAACAATTGTGTGAAAGACACACTATTTATAGAGTAGAATGGTTTACATAGAATGCGCAAGCCTTATTCCATTGCAGCCTCCTTTCATCTAGACGCAGAGCATTTTATATTTTTAAATTATTTAAACAAAGTGGCAGCGTTAACGTCCTGAGTTCCTGGTTAAAAATAAATGCAGGGCACATAACACTTCGAAGATTGTGTGATTTCAAATGTCACAACGTATTTTCTTCCTGTTTCCTTGCAGTATGGGAAGCATATACAGTCAATTATACAGGTCTGGACACAATTTACATACAATTAGAAAGAGCAAACAGTCCAGTTACCAAAACAACTTTAGAGCTCTTCTTTAATCAAAAACTGTCTACTAGCATTTTTGCTCGCAAGAATAGTGTCAACGCTTCATAGTTGGGTTCCAAGCTTGAAAAACTTGTCGTTCTTAAATTACTGGCAGTTTGCTGCTGATTTGTATTTATTTTGGATATTCTTGTACTGAATGGTCAGTTCAGAGAGAGTTGTTTGGTGTGAAGTAGATGTCAAAATCAAATTAGTTTCCTTCTAAAACTTTGGACCACAAGTCTGTACTCCATGATTTTGCAAATGAATAAATAGTGCCTCCAGCAATGAATGTTGGGAACAGGCAGTGGTGTGGTGAGTTATTCAAAGGCAGAGCTACATACATGTAACACATAACTCCCCAATTGATTCTGTATCTCTTGGGTACCGTGAAGAATGCAGTTCCTTTGCCAGTATTGAAATAAAACCCATCTGCTTGCCTGGTCCCCTTCTGAATGTGAATGAGCATCTTCTTGCTTAATGTAGCAAAATATTTGGGCTTGGGGTGGTTGTCCCTGTCCTTCTCCATATAAGAAAAATGTTAGGATTTCCAATCAGGAATGAATTTATCTAGAATAGAGCTTGTCTTTTTATTTCTAGCCATGGTACTTTTTAAAAGAAAGGCTAAAACAAAAAAGTGTCATTCAAAGAAAAATTCTAATGATACTTCTCTAATTAAATTTGCCTTCCAAGGGTCCCTGAAATATAAGGAGAAAGGGTACTTTTCCTATCCGATCAAAAAAGTTTCCTTTACAAAAATCTGTTCCATTTTTTTTCAATGGGAGTTTTTTCATATGAAAGTTCCACTCACAAGGTTATTAATCTGGATTGGTTTCACTGAGATTTTAATGGCAAAGTTTCCTTACATCTGAATATCCTTTTAAGTTAAAAACAAAAAGAAAAGAAAAAAATCCTCAGATAACAATATACTACTGCATTGTACAACACCTAGGTAGCCTACTGGACTATCTTTCTCTGATTATTTCTGCCTTGTGTTGTTAATTCTGGCAGAGTTAGCATGCTCCAGGTCCTATCAGTGCAACAGTGTCATTGCATTGTGCTTTCACTGTGCTTCCCTTACCCACTGGAATAAATTCTCAATGTCCATATAGTCTCGATCCTGAACTATTCAGAAAGCTGTGGATTAAGGTGCCTTGTGACTCATCATTGGTTTATTTTTTATGGTGTATAACTATTTAAAATCAGAGATACATGGTGATATAATAGTTAGAAACATAAATTAATCCCCAAAGAGGAAAAAAATGACACCCATTATTACTTCACTGTTTTCTCCAAAGGTTCCACAAAAAGGAATGATCCACAGGTGCTTCTGGAATGTGATTACTGGGATTCTGGGTATAGAATTCCATTTAATGGACCAGCTGTGGAGATGAATGAATTGGGGCATAGTATATATCCGTAATGGCAAACCTATGGCACGCAGTGCCATCAGTGGCACATGGAGCCATATCTGCAGGCATGCAAGCTGTTGCCCTAGCTAAGCTCCAGTACGCATGCGCGTGCTGGCCAGCTGATTTTTGGCTGGCCCTGCCCAGCTGCCCCTTCCTTTCCAGGAGTCTCCACGCGGCCCATTTTGGATGCCAGGTAGTACAGAGCTTGCGCGGAGGCTCTGAGAGGGGCGGGGAGGCCATTTTTGCCCTCCGGAGGCTTCAGGGAGGCCTGCTAGGCCCAAAACAGGGTGTGGGGGGGTCGTGCGTGCATGTGCGGGGGGTTGCGCACGTATGCACAGAGGGTGGGGCAGCGCGAGGGGGTTGTGTACGCATGCGCAGGGGAGCAAGGGGTGTGCATTGAATTATGGGTGCGGGCATGCACACGCGGTGCGACAGCGCACCCACTTTTGGCACCCGAGGGAAAAAAAGGTTCGCCATCACTGGTATATATGATCTGTCTACCATTTGTATTGCTTTGGAACACTTTTTAACTTTGGAGAATACTGGAGAATTCTAGAACAGGGGTGTCAAACTTGCAACCCGGATGCGTCATGCGCTGGCCACGCCCACCCCCTGTTTTAGCGAAGGGGGAAAAGTTGTGATACGTCACGTGACGACAATGTGTCATTGCGGGTTTGACACCCCTGGTCTAGAATATTATAATTAAGCACCTAAACATTGGTACTTGGTAATATTTGACCACAAACATATTGTTTTTGAGCAGCTATTAAAAGACACTTTTGAAATAGTCAAGGCAAAGAAATTGAAACCCAAGAGTAAGGTTTGTTCAGAAATTAAACTATTGTTTGGGACAAATGGAAAGAAACATTCAGTGCCATTCTGATTTTTATTTCAGTTTGTCTAAGATTGTGTGTTTTTTTTAAAATGGTGATGAACTTTCTATCTTAGAGAGTGGAGAATCAGAATTTGCTACTACTATGCCCAAAAGCAAATCTGTCCACTGATTGCCTGAGGGCACTGCAACAGGCATGGTATGGACATCAGGTTAATGAATTTTATGAAGAAGAACTCTCTCCTCTCCTCCCCTCCCCTCCCCCCCTCTCCTTCCCTTCACTTTGAAAATGCCTTTGAAATGTCAGAATTTTGTCCCTTGCAGATGAACTGCAGTATGTTATGATCTTTTGAAGTTGTAATCTTTACTGTTAAGATAAAAATGTTTTACTTAAAGTTTAAATGTAGAATCCCCCCCCCCCGGAAATTAAATTTTAGGAATGCTTAATTAATTAATTACATTATGACAACTCACCAGAAAACCCTCACTTCATTACTTTATTGAGGAAAAAACAAGAAGAAAATCATTATATTTATTTAAAAAAAACCAATGATTTAGCTGGTTAAAATGGCACATTTTACCAGTCAAAATAGCTGTTAATAACAATCTTGAACTGTTAATAACAATGTTATTTGAACAAGTATGGAATGTAAAATATTTTAAGTGTTATGTTCAGAGGGACATCTCATTTTAATCTGATATTAATTAATTAGGTATTATTTACAGTAATTAGACTTTAATGCATGAGGAGCATCAAGGCATACAGCGCTTATTACTGTACAAAATCCTATTCACTCTAAAAGCCATTGCTGGATTAGGCCACAAGCTATCTTGTATGCAGAATTGGTATAACTAGCACAGAAAATACCCTCATATGAGTAGCTTAGAGTCCAGGTACCAAAGGACATAATTTATCCTATCTGCTGAAGCTATTGATATTATGTGTTGACTAATTTCTATCCTTAAGGACATTTTCTATCAGTTTATGATTAACTACTTGGATTAGGATTTCTTTTTAAATTCTTTTTAAAAATTATTTCTATTCCTCACAACCTAGTTCTTCTTCTAGAGATAATCAAAGGAACACATCTGATGTGTAATTGCACATCTGACATCTTTTTAAAGAGTCAGGAGTTGTATTCTAAATACTGTATATGATTTGTTAATTTTGAATTCATTAGTCAGGGATAGAATTTCATCATTTATATTTTATTCACTGAGCTCTTGATAGACACCAGTGTCGGCTTTAAATTGTATGAGGAGGAAAATTCCTCTCTAACGCTATATATTCAGGAGAAACAGGAGCTGCATAACTGCTCTAAAATCTCAAGCATGTGGACATTCAGCACTGCAATAACACTTTTTCAGAAAAGGTGTATCCAGCTTCTAAATGACTTTTCTTCTTCACCTTGCTGTTCCTTTGCTGCCTCTCCTCAGTTTCACACAATGCATTACCAGTGTCCTGATTTCCTGCTTGAAAATGTCACAGACTCAATCCCGAAAAACCTCTCTTTTGTTGACTAAAACACATGATTGGCAGCAGAGGTGATATAGGAAGATTATCAATAGGAATTGTTCTTATTGCTGGTTATAAATATGAGTTGATCCTAAAACATAATTTATGATAAATTTCCTGACAATAAGAACAATCAGTGGAAAGTCTTGTCTTCAGAAGTTGTGGGTGCTATACAGGGGTGGGTTCTAACTTACCTCGCCGCCAGTTCGCTTCCTCTCATGCCGCGTAGCTGCACGTGCGCATGTGCAGTGCCGAAAAACAAGCCCAAAATAGGCCAAAAAAAGCCAAAAACAAGATGGCAGCACATGCGCAGTGCCGAAAACTTGGTTTCTGCGCATGCACAGAAGCAAGAAACTAGTAAAAAAATCCCCCAAAAAATCCCTAAAAAAGATGACGGCGTCCACGGACTGGCACCGACAGAACCGGCTCCGTGACATCATCACCGGTTTACTTCCGGTTCTATAGAACCGGTGCAAACCGGGAGGAACCCACCTCAACTTCTTAAGAAGAGATTGGACAGCCATTAGTCTGGAATGGTATGGGGTCTCTTGCCTGAGCAGGGGATTGGACTAAAATACCTCCAAGATCCTTTGCAACTCTGTTATCTGTATTCAGATATGATTAAGTTCCACAATTTGCATTGGGAACCTGGATGTCCGTTAAGACATTCCATCCTTAGTCAAAAGGCTTTATTGCAAAGGGTTTATTAGGGACCCAGCTATTCATGTTCCTTCTCCAGTTAGTAACAAACACTCCAGGAAAGGGGACAGTCATACAAAATAAAATAAGCTGTGGGTTGTTGTTTTTTTTAAAAAAAAGTTTGAAAGAGACAGTAAATTTGTTAATTGCTTTTAGTTTGTAAATTTCTCCAATTTTATTGTTTTCCTTTTTTGCAATGATCAATTCTTTTTCGGTTAGATACGGCTCTAAAATAGGATGCTTTCTCATCCTGTAACTGTTCATTATTTAGTTTAGGATTGTTCTATCTTCTTCAGTGTAAGGGGGATTATTAGAGAAATTGGAGGGAAAAGTGCCTTAGAACTTTGTTTGATCAGACCCTTTGTCTTGAACCCAGGATCTTGAAGTTAGCTTTTTAATAATCTTTTTTGGGGCTGAGCTACAAATATTCTCCTTTATCTGTACATACTTGAAAGATTACAGGCTTCCCCTTTTGTCTTCTTTTCCAGGCTCACTTAGAAGCCAAATAGAATTGCATTCCATCATCTTTGTAACCATCTGTTCCTATATGAACTTAATTTGATAGTATTGTTGGTACTGTGTCCTATCAGATTCAACGTATTTTGCTTCATACAAAGTCCTTAGCCCATTTAAACAAACCCCACTTTTTTAAAATGCTAAAACCCCACCTACTTCTTGCCTACATAGTTAATGGGGAAAGGGCAATTTATGTTATGAAACCTTGCCAGCAGTCTCCTGGTGCAAGACCACATCAGGGACCATACAGTGAATGTGGATGGGGATTATGCATTCCCATAATGGTAATTTTTAACTCAGATCAGTTGTCCTGCCAGGAGCCCCAGTAAAGAGGATTAAGTAGGATTTGGGAATCTGTGCCATGAATATCTGGGAAGGATTGTGACTCATGAACTTAAAGTTTACTTTATGATCTCTTCTTACAGACATTACCACATTCTTTCTTTCCACTCAATCATTATCTAATGTCCCTTGCATCTGTGCTCTGGTTTAGAGCCAGATATTCTATCCCTTTCATCTGGAAGAGCCACTGCGGTGTAGTGGTTAAAGAGATAGACCGGCAGTAGGAGACCCAGGTCTAGTCTACACACGGATTCCCTTGTAATTTTGGGCCAGACGTTTTCTCTCAGTCCAACCTGACTCCTGGGATTGTTGTGAGAAACTGTGGGAGCAGGGAGCACAATATGTGTGCACTTTGAGCTCTTGAAGGGAAGGGAGAGATAGCTCTAATATATAAACTAAAATAAAATCTTCCCATCCTGCATGCACAGTACATGAGGTCCCTCTTCATGTATGTCTAGAATGTACCTTTAGAGCCATTTAGCTATCAAGTACATGCTTCTTGAAAAAACAACCGTGGTTTTAGCACTTAATAAAATAGAAGCAGATTTATCAGGTTGTTAACCAGTACATCAAAAGCAGAAGTCATTAGCATTTTTGCAGCAAGAGAGGATTAGTACTACCTCATGTGTTTTGTTAACAACTGAAGAATTTGAGAATTAGAACAAAGAAACTCTGGAGAATTAAGCTCTGCTATGTGGAATAAAGTTTGGCATAATTATTCCAATTTGCACCAATATAAGAGATTTCCCATTTCAGGGCCGCTGGCAGGTTACTTTAGTGTAGCTAAAGTGAAACTTTTATTTAAAAAACACTGAGGCAAGGCCCAAAAAGATTTGGATTATAGAATAATAGGTTTTAAATACTGTAGATACACTATCTGCATGAAATGGAGCCAGGACCTAAGGATCTAACTTATGCATAAGAATTCTTACTATCTGTATAACAAGACGAGTTTCTTTCTGAGCATTTGTTCTTCCTTGTAGAAACTATGGTTATACATTTTGGAAGATAATTGCCATTTTCTATGATGATCTAGCACTGGAAGGTGCATGTTATGTATTAACTGTAGACATGGTTTAACCCAGGTCCAGCATTTGAGCGGGAGAACGCTCAAACACTATTGGTTGATGTATCTGACAGCTCCCTATAAAAGGGCTAGCTGTCAGACTGCAAGTTGCTGGTTGTACAGAGAAGGTGCCTAGTAAAAGAAGTTCCTTTTGAAGTCTGTCTCCTGACGTTATTCCCACAACTCAACAGTGCACTTCCTAAAACTGCCCTTAACCTTTGAAAGGCACGTTGAGAGCGGTCTTCAAAATATAGGAACACACAAGGAAAAAATAAATTTAATTTATTTTACATGGAAAAGTATTAAAATAAAATCACTTAAATGCTAATCCAATTAACGCCTCATGTGTTTTATAATCTCCAGCTTATCTGATATTAAAAAATTACAATTTGGTGACAACCTTCGGAAGCCTTCTGGAGCTGCTTTCTCAAGACTTGGGCTCAGGTTTGCCACCAATGATTGAGCAGAAAAAGAAATATGTGGCAAAAATTATGTAGTGATAGAAGACCTTATGGTGATGAAGTATAAAACATCGGAAATATTTTTTTCTTCTCAGCACTTTTATCTGTAAAGTAGGATAAGCCATCTCTCTCTCTCTTTATTTAGGATAAGCCATCTCTCTTTATTTAGGATAAGCCATCTCGCGCTCTCTCTAAATTATCAGAACTGCTTAATGTATACTCTGATTTTTTTGATTTAGAGAAAAATCAAAATATGTTCATATTGCTACATAACTTTGGAGCTGATAATTTAAAGGTGTGACCTGCCTCTCTCTCTGAGCAAGTGGCATAATAATGGGCCATATATCTGAAGTACTATAACCAAACTTGAATAAATATCAGGCTGCATGCTGTAGATCAGTGCTCCCCAACCGGTGTGCCGCGGCACACTGGTGTGCCGTGAGGCCATGCCAAGTGTGCCGCGGCAAAAAGCTTGCGTCATTCAGGGGTGGCCAAACCGTGGCGCATGCGCCAAATGTGGCGCATTGGATGATTGCAAGTGGCGCATTGCAATCATCCAATGGCTGACGCCTCTCCTGCCCGCGTGACTTGCTGTCTTTTAAAACTCAAGCCGCCTTGGGAGAGGCAGGTCTGGTCATTAAGCCTGCTGGCCGCTGCAGCGAGGCTTAATGAGCAGACCTGCTGCCCTGGACACAACAGCGAGGAACGCGAGGAGGAGGTACCGGGGCATGTCCCAGGTAGGACACGCATCTCGCGCTGGGGGTTGGCAGGGCGGGCGGGACGGGGCGCGCGTCCTACCTGGGACTTTTCCCGGTAGCTCCAGTCGCGTTCTTTGTTAATAGCGTCCAGAGCAGATCAGCCCCTTCCCAAAGATAACGTCTCACGAGACGTTATCTTTTGGAAGGAGCTGCTCTGCTCTGGACGCTATTATGGTAGCAAGGAACGCGACTGGAACTACCGGGAAAAGTCCCAGGTAGGACACGCGTCTCGCACTGGGGGTTGGCAGGGCGGGCGGGGCAGGACTGGCGGGCGGGACGGGGCGCGCGTCCTACCTGGGACTTTTCCCGGTAGCTCCAGTTGCGGGCTGGCTTGATTTGAGGCTTGGCAGGGGGGAGGGGCGGGGAGGGGCGCGAGTCCTCCTCCCTGCCGCTTCTGTTTGTGGAAGCCGAAGAGCCTTACCGATAGTTTGGGAGAAAGAAAGAAAGTTTTTTGCTGCTTTCCTTCAGTGCACTCAAAAGCAGAAGCAGCAAAAAACTTTCTTTCTCCCAAACTACTGGTAAGGCTCTTCAGCTTCCACATACAGCCTGGAAAGCAGTCTCACGCGTCTCGCGCTAGGGCTGGCTTGATTTGGGGCTTGGCAGGGCGCGAGTGAGGAAGATGTCGGCAAGAGGCGGAGCCGAAAGGGAGGGCGACAGGGATGTCTGCTTCTTAAGCCAGCAAACTTCCTTGTCGCCAAGCTCCGCCTGTTGCCGACGCCTCCTCACTTGCTGGATTGACTCGCCTGCTCTGGGCTGCCTTGAGTTATAAAAGACAGCAAAACGCGGGCGGGAGAGGCAGATCTTGCTCGTTAAGCCTCGCTGGCCGCTGCAGTTAGGCTTAATGAGCAAGACCTGCCTCTCCCGCCCACGTTTTGCTTTCTTTTAAAACTCAAGCGGAAGAAGCAGGTGGGGGAAGCGGCCCCCGGCCACTTCCCCTGCCCACCTGGACGCCGCCATTTGCGGTCTTTTGCCCTCTGCTCATGCGCACAGTGTTCTGCGCATGCGCAGAGAGCAAAACTCAAATGGCGGCATCCATGTGGTGTGCCGTGGAATTTTGGGAGAGGCTATGGTGTGCCGAGGGTGACAAAAGGTTGGGGAGCACTGCTGTACATTGTAAGGATAGCAATAGCATTTAGACTTATATACCACTTCACAGTATTTTACAGCCCTCTCTAAGCGGTTTACAGAGTCAGCATATTGCCCCCAACAATCTGGGTCCTCATTTTACCAACCTCAGGTGGATGGAAAGCTGAGTCAACTTTGAGCTGGTGAGACTCGGACTGCATTCTAACCACTGAGCCACCGTGGCTTGTATATTAACACTGTGATCAAATTTAAATCTTTCTCTCTCTCTTTCTGGTTTGTTTGTTTTGCATATTATTCTTTAATATTATTTTTAAGACTTGAATACCACCCATCCACTCATGGGTACTTTTCTGTCATATTTGTATGGTAACAAACAGTCCTAACAAATTGAAAAAACAAGGTCCTCCCTCATACCATTGATCCTGATATCTATCCTCTGAGGTAGGATACCCTAATAATAAGGGAATGTCTAGAATATCTCAATCCTAATTTGGCTCTGTAATTACTGTCTACAGATAATTACTGGTTTTGCTGCCTATACAGTTTTTTGAAGCTTTAGCACAGTGCTTCCCAAACCTGCATAAATTATGCAAAATGTTTTCCTTTGGATAAAGACACACAAACCTATTACCCAATCACAACAGGGACATTTAAATTGATTTAAAGATTTTTTTTTAAACCAACATTGGGTAAAAAGGACTTTCTGATAAGCAGTTTTGCGTAAGGAAGGAAAAAGTTTGGAAAGTACTACTGCTGTAACAGAAGCTCTTGTTAATTGTTAGAGATCTCACCTTCCCAAGCAACTTTTATTTCCTACCTCTATATGAATGTATGGATCCCTTCTTCTCCTTTCTAGCAGTGTAGTGTCATTGTCCTTCATTCTAATCTCTTTCTCCTTGCATGACACTCTGCTTTGAAGATGTTGGTGGTAATTTGTAGTTCCAGGATTGGCACAAAATTTTACAAGCGGCATTATGATGCAATCAGTACACATTCATTAGAAGAGCGGTTCTCAAACATTTTGGTCTCAGGATCTCTTTCTATTCTTAAGAAATAATTGAGAACCCCAAAGAGTTTTCATTTACATAGATTATCTCAATCAATATTTACTGTATTGGTAATGGAACCTAAGAAATTGTATTTGACTCGGTAGACCCTTGAAAATTGTCTTGGGGACATGTCAGGGGCGGGTTCCTAATTTTTTTACTGCCACTCTGTGGGCGTGGCTTATTTTGTGGGTGTGGCTTGCCAGCCATATGACAGGGTGGGCGTGGCTTGCAGCCATGTGACAGGGTGGGCGTGGCTTCTCGGACTGCTAAAGGGAGGGGAACTGAGATAGGTCCTGCCGCCCATTCCCCCTCCCCTCAGCAGCTCGAGAAGTCTCAAACGTGCAAAAATGCCTAGGATCATCACCACGTGTTCGTGACTTCTCGGACTGCTGAAGGGAGGGGAATGGAGATAGCTCCTGCCACCCGTTCTTTCAGCGTCTCACGCGCTCCCTCAGCCATCCTCCCCTGCTTGGACTCACTGTGGGGTAGGAAGGCAGCGCAGAAGAAAATTTTTAAAAAATATTTTAAATTTTTTTTTAAAAAAATGGCAGCACCCAGGCACCGGCAACTGACCGCACCGGTACTGTGACATCACCAGCGGGCCACTACCAGTGCTATAGAGTGGATCGCACCGGTAGGAACCCACCACTGGGACATGTGGAGTTCTCCAGAACATTTTGAGAACCACTACATTGTAAGTCCAGAAAATATTTTAACCAGCGACTATTTTTTTCATAAATATGTAAATATATATATAAACATTGATTGAGAGGACTCATAAGTAACCATCTGGCTATGAACCAGGCTTGTATATCATTCAGAGTTTAATATTACCTAGTAATATGTAAAAAGGCTAACAGAAACATAAAAGGTAACTATTAGTAGTACCGTTTAAAGATCATTGTTGTTTTATGCACCTTGAAATCATTAATGAATTCTGTGTGTGCACATGTACAGACACCAGCCATTCAAGTCAGTGAGTTTTGTTCTGCTTTTGACATTTATAATTAGCAGCAGAGCACTGAAATTTAAAGATTGGGGTGGGGTGGGGAGTTGGAAGAAAGAGGACATAACAAAACCCCGCTGCAGTAAGCATCAGCTGACAACACTGTTGCAATTTGAGAGCTGTCAACATCTTGTTTTGTAAATAGAGCGATGGCAGTTTTGTTTTGAATTATAGTAAGAAATGTCCCTATCCGAAGAGCGTACAGTATTAAAAGAAATGACTGGTTTTCTAACTAACTAATCATAGTGTGCAGCCAAGATGGAATTAAAGCCCTTGTGATGATGATGATCTGTAGCTTTTATTATCATGCACTGTTGGCCAACTGACCAATTATAAGTTATTTAGATACCACACATTGCCCATCGGTTCTGTATAAGACGATCCACTAAAATGTTTGCAATTCCAGGATGCTATCCTAAATGCCTTTGACCTTTTCCACCCATATGTAGACTTTTTTCCCCATCATTTGTCACTGCTGTAATTCATTTTTTCCCATTTGTCCATGGCGAAATTCATCTTGAAATTCAGATTGATGAAAAACTACTGAATCTTGGCAGTGTTCTCCAATGTCTTTGCTCTCTCTTCTTTTTGTGTTATCTGCAAATTTATAATCTTATTTTCTATTCTTCATTATAAACATTTATAAACATGTAGAACAGGATAGGACCTAGAACTGATCTAGATGGAGACATACGGTATGCCATTTTACACTTCCTTCCAGTTTGCTAAAGAATAAAGAGACGTCTACTAATTGCTTTCATTTGTTCAACCAATTCTCTATCCATATATGGTAGATTACTCCATACTGCATTTTGCCACTTTCTGATGGCACTTGGTAGAATACACAGGTTTCTAGCAATGCACCCGGTGGAAGTGTGTTGTACTGAGCAAGTCCTGAAAGTTTCTTTGTGCCTCCTCTTTCTCTTCCCGCATCCCGTTGGAAGCTGCTTAGTCAACTGCCTGCTTGCCTGGAAAAACTGAAAACCTGACAATTAAGTCTTTCCCCGTCCCTTCGCTTGAAAATAATAAGAAGCTCGCATTTGACACTTTTCCTTCGCTTTTGCCTAAAGCTTCCCAAAGTGGGCGTTTTCCGAAAGCTTAACCTTTTATATTGTTAATTTTATACAGTTTTATACTGTTATTCTTTAGACGAAAACATTGAGGACTGTTAAAAGATACTGTTCTTTTAACAGTCCTCAATATTTTCGTCTAAGGAATCCATGACTGAAACCAAAAATGCTGTATGAGACTTGCTTGTCTTTTAACTATAGCGTTTTCTGCATATAAAGGTTGCTGTGTTGCCATGGTGTAACACACACTTTGTATGCAAAGCTTTTCACGTAAAGTATAAAATAGCAAAAATAGTAGTAACATCTCTCTGAAATAACTAATATATGACCGGCAAGCCACACCCACCCGGTCACATGGCTGGCAAGCCACATCCACAAAATAAGCCACGCCCACAGGGTGGTAGTAAAAAAATTAGGAACCCGCACCTGATTTAAACTAATAACAACATGCTTACTATCTCAATTTACCCTTGATTCCTGGCGACTCTAGTAAACAAAGGTATGTTTTGATATGTAACTACCTACAAATTGGCTCACATTTTGTAGCCTTCTCTGGATGGGCCTTCAACTATGTAAGGGGAAGATGCATGATCCTATCCAATTTGTTAATGGAAGTTGTTCTATCAGTAACCAAATTTCATTGGATACCATTCATAGCTGAATATGCCTTGTGCTCTTGTAGCTACTCTTCTCCAGCATGCTGGCAAAGTTGAGATAAGAAGCTTCTGCTTTATTCTCAGCTAATCAGAATCACTCACTCTTTGCAAACAAAGAGCAGTACTTATTGTAAAACATAGTCTGAAATTGGCTTGTCTTGTTAAATTATAATTACTACTAATCATAGTTTGTTTGCATTCCAATGCAATCAGTAATCCTGTTGCTGCAAAATAAAAACAAAAGCTATTCTTTCCTTTGAGGAGAGACAGAAACATTAGAGTCATGAGCCATACTTTGCAAATCAACTCAGTGTATATAAAATATTAAGCTATAGCAAGTTTGTAAAATGAACAAAGTACTACAGCAATTTAAAACAGTGAAGAAAATAAACTGAATGCTAACAAAATACATGGTTTTCTTCTGGCCAATTTGGACTCATTTACCAATGAATGTACAATAGTATTTTTGCAACATTAGTAAATATTGTATCAATGCCATTTACAATATTTTGTAGAAAAGGGAGAATTTACACAGAGAATGTTGTTATTTTAAATAAGTCAGATAAGCCACGGCCCAATGCCAGAATACATTTTTGCATCATGAACAGAGAGATAGTCCTCAACATAGTGTAGTGGCTCCATCTTTGTTTTTTTTATCTATTTTATCTTTGCTGGTAAAATAAAATGACATCATTTAAAATAGAAGCAATATAATAATTTGTTTTAAAGTCTGTTACAAAAGGTATAGTTTTATTTGAATGTGAAATAGATACACATTTCATTTATTTGCCTTAATCACAAGGCAACAATGGATATATAATGAATATTCTTTCAGCACTTTTTTAAATTTATTGTTGTCATATGACATTCATAAAAGTGATTAAATGTTTTTCTTTTTTGAACAATACAAAAAATACAAAACAATTTAGTTAAGGCTATATACCCGTGGTGGCGAACCTATGGCACGCGTGCCACAGGTGGCACGCGGAGCCATAGCGGCCGGCACGCGAGGGTTGCCCACCGGCAAACCGGAAATGCGGAAAAACGCACTTCCGGTTTGCCGGTATGCTGCTTTTTGCACTCCGGAGGGTTCAGGGAAGCTCCCTGAAGCTCCGGAATGCAAAAAACTACAAAACGGACAAACCGGAAGTGCACTTTTCCGCACTTCCGGTTTGTCCATTTTGTAGTTTTTTGCATTCTGGAGCTTCAGGGAGCTTCCCTGAACCCTCCGGAGTGCAAAAAACAGCACACCGGCAAACCGGAAGTGCGTTTTTTCGCACTTCCGGTTTGCCGGTTTTGTCGTCCCAGGCTCCGGTAAGCCTTTGCGCGGGGGTGGGGGGTGTGTGCGCATGCACAGGGGCAGCATGGGGGGGGTTGTGCGCATGCGTGGGGGGAGGGAATGGGTGTGGGTATGCGAGCGCGTGCGAGCGCGTCCCCCCCTTTTTGGCACACGAGCCTAAAAAGGTTCGCCACCACTGCTATATACTATATGCTACAGTATATGAATATTGCATATAACAATACATTCTTGTTTTTGAAGACTGATTTTATGTTGGAAATAATGATATTAGTAGCCCAAATCTGCTGCAAATTTCTAATTTGTTCATGTAGAATCCAGTAGATGTCTTCTGGAGAAACAAAATCTGCTGGACCACACAGATCAGGTCCTTCTGTTACAAATAATGAAACGTCTACATTTAAAGAAGGACATTCGCCATGTAATATGTATTTTTAAAACACCGTATTTATTATAGAAAAGTGATTAGCCAAAAATCAAGCTTCCTGAGTGTAAACATAAAGGCTTAATGGTCTGTGTAAGACTGACACTAATATCTTTCTTTCAATTACTTTTTCTCAAAGTACACATGGCACTAACAACACGTTAATTCTCATTTCCCAAAATAGGTTTCAGAAATGTTCTTCCCTCCTGGAATTTTTGAAGAAGAAAGTCCATATTATCAATGTGGTTGTGTCAATTAAAGTATTAAAGGATCCCATAGTTAACCCACTCCCCTTGCTTTCTCCGCCACAAAATATCAGGTACGGAATTTATCCTCCAGCGACAGGCATGGTGGAATGGTAGATTATAAACCCAGCTACAAACTACTGAAGAAAAGTGCCTGGGGCATAGTTTAATCCTTCCCTATTCAGGAATACTGTAGCCCATAATGAAGTCATTTGTCTTTCTTGCTGGGCATGCTGCTGGCGAACAGTGAAACTGTTTGCCAACATTGTTCTGACAATTTTCTTGTGCAATTAACAAAGAAGCATAAATTTCTTTGGTGAAGCCATTGTCACTGCTATATTTGCATCTTGAAAAAGCTTCAGTTTCTGAATTATGGTTTGCTATGAGGCTTAAGTCACTAGAGCATTGTCAGTGGAAAATTTGGCAGTATCAGGAAAGTTATAGTAGAATTTGTCTAACACAGCATTCTGCAAAAAAATTGTCTGGCAAAATATGTAGCAAATACTATTCTTAGATATGCTTTGATAGCTACATTTCAAATTGTATAAATGAATTTATATTTCTGCTGCCAGAGTATTATATGGATTTTCTACTTCAGCTTATGCTGTAGGTATTTATGTATATTTATATATTATTATTTGCACATTCATGCCATACTCTCACACTTAGCAGACAGATATAATTGTTTCCAATTATATGTATTGGTCTATATTACTCAGGAGGAGTTTCTGTGAGGCGTGCAATTGCTTAAAACTTTTAACACATTTATTGCACATAAACATTTTTCACAGTGCATACATACATACATACATACATACATACATACATACATACATACATACATACATACATACATACATATATATATATATATATATATATATATATATATATATATAATCATTTTTGTTGCTCTTCTCTGCACTCTTTCTAGAGTCTCGACATCCTTTTTACATTGGTCGCCACGATGTAAAAAGGATGTCGAGACTCTAGAAAGAGTGCAGAGAAGAGCAACAAAAATGATTAGGGGACTGGAGGCTAAAACATATGAAGAACGGTTGCAGGAACTGGGTATGTCTAGTTTAATGAAAAGAAGAACCAGGGGTGACATGATAGCAGTGTTCCAATATCTCAGGGGTCGCCACAAAGAAGAGGGAGTCAAACTTTTCTCCAAGGCACCCGGGGGTAGAACAAGAAGCAATGGGTGGAAACTAAACAAGGAGAGAAGCAACTTAGAACTAAGGAGAAATTTCCTGACAGAACAATTAATCAGTGGAACAGCTTGCCTCCAGAAGTTGTGAATGCTCCAACACTAGACATTTTTAAGAAGATGTTGGATAACCATCTGTCTGAAGTAGTGTAGGGTTTCCTGCGTAAGCAGGGGGTTGGACTAGAAGACCTCCAAGGTCCCTTCCAACTCGTTGTTGTTGTTGTTGTTGTTGTTATTCTTTTATATATAATTAGAATTTTTAAACAAGAACATAAAAACTAACACAAGCTGATATAAGGTAAGGAGGAAAAAAAATTTAAAAAGCAAAATGTTCAAGAAAAGAAAAAAGTTTAAAAAACATGAAAAAGTAAGATGATATAAAGAAGATATCCTTTGACTGCCCATTTGTAGCCGTGGAGGGCATAATTAGGAATTATTTCTAGTTTAGTGAAAAGAAGGACTAGGGTGATACAATAGCAGTGTTCCAATATCTCAGGGGCTGCCACAAAAAAGAGGGTGTCCACCTATTTCTCAAAGCGCCTGAAGGCAGGACAAGAAGCAATGGTTGCAAACTAATCAAGGAGAGAACCAACCTAGAACTAAAGAGAAATTTCCTGACAGTTACCTAATCAGTGGAATGGCTTGTCTCCAGAAGTTGTGAGTGGTCCAACAATGGAGGTTTTTAAGAAGAGATTCGACAACTATTTGTTTGGAATGCTATAAGGTTTCAAATTCAAGTAGGGGTTGGACTAGAATAGAATAGAATAGATAGAATAGAATTCTTTATTGGCCAAGTGTGATTGGACACACAAGTCTTTGGTGCATATGCTCTCAATGTACATAAAAGAAAAGGTACATTTGTCAAGAATCATGAGATACAACACTTAATGATTGTCATAGGGTACAAATAAGCAATCAGGAAACAATATTAATATAAATCGTAAGGATACAAGCAACAAGTTACAGTCATACAGTCATAAGTGGGAGGAGATGGGTGATAGGAACGATGAGAAGACTAATAGTAATAATAATGCAGCCTTAGTGAATAGTTTGACAGTGTTGAGGGAATTATTTGGTTAGCAGAGTAATGGCGTTTGGGAAAAAAAACTGTTCTTGTATCTAGTTGTCTTGGTGTGCAGTGCTCTATGTCGTTTTGAGGATAGGAGTTGAAACAATTTATGTCCAGGATGCGGAGGGTCAGTAAATATTTTCACGGCCCTCTTTTTGACTCATGCAGTATATAGGTCCTCAATGAAAGGCAGGTTGGCAGTAATTATTTTTTCTGCAGACTAGAAGACTTCTAAGGTCTCATTCAACTTGTTATTCTATGTTCTATGTCTAATCATCAAAACGATAAATCACAAAATCTTTCCAGCTCTATGCATATACCGGTTGTTCATATTTCCAGCACACATTTGAAGCACCTTTATGCATTCTGGCAGTGATACATCATTTTATAAAGCATTTCTTTGAGATCATAACACAGCACCCATGCTTCAGTTATTTTCTAATTATAATTCGCGGGACTTTCTTTTAAATACATTTATTTATTTTTGGTGAATTAAGGAAGCAGCACTTTGGTTCTTGCACCCATTTTGCCCTTTAAAATGTCAGCATCGTTGTATATTTAAAACTAGAAACTTCATTCTATTAAAAAAAATATGGCATTTCACCCCATTCCCAGTCATAATGATGCCTTTCAGGGTAAGGTTCGTTATGCTGAGGACAGAAAAAGAGTAAGAAATTGGTAACACAAAGAAATTAAAAGTATAAGATAAGAAGGAAAATGTAATTAAAACTTACACTAACACTATTCATTATGCCTCTCTGTATCTTTCTAGCCTTTCAATCCATCCTACTTTCATCATATGTATATCCTGGTTTGCATATTGTCTTTTTTATTTAAAATTTGCTTTTTTGGGGAGGGGTCACAATTCCATCTAACCATCACTTTCTCAGCGTTGAGAACCCCTCTTTTTTTCACCCATTCACTCTTCCTTCATATATTTGTTTTACAATTCCAACCTTATTCATCCTCTCTGTATGATCAGCCCATCCCAGCCCACTTTCATATTGTTTGCTCAGTTTTGTATACCAGCTACATTCATTCAGTGTTCATTCATTCATTATAATTTTTTTATCCTTTTGTCACATACACATACTTCTTAACTACCCAATTCTCACTGTATTCAACTTTATTTTACATTTCTCCTGGGATAACCGGCTCTCATTTCCATATAACAAAGGGGATAAAAGCATGCTCCTACAGAGCTATTTTCACTTCTTTTGATAAACATTCATTCCTTGCAAGGGGCCCTGTACTGTACAGTTTCTTTCTACCAACATTTGCATGTTTTAACATTTCTCCATCCATATTGCCATATTTAGTAAACATTCTGCAAAGGTACACTATTTCATCTGTTCACTGCATTTTCCTTACCAAATACAATTGTTCTTTGATGGATTGATGTTCAGATTCATATGCCTTGTTTTATCATGCAATTTAACACTTGCAAATTATTCTGATATTTAAGCCAACAAAATGATATTGTCTGCTTAACAAAAATAAAATATTTATTTCTCCAGTTAAGACGCCTCTAATGTCTCTATACCAGTAATGGCGAACCTATGGCATGCGTGCCACAGGTGGCGCGCGGAGCCATATCTGAGGGCACGCGAGGCGTTGCCCTATGTCAGGTCCAGCACGCCAGCTGATTTTTGGCCTTCTTTTCGGCCGTTTTCGCCATCCCCAGGCTTCAGGAGGCTTTCCTGAACCCTGGGGAGACTGAAAAACAGCCCAATGGGCCTACCGTAAGTCCGGAAGCTTCAGTGAGGCCAGGGGGGGCAGCACGCTATCGCGCGCGTGTGCACTCTTTTGGCACCCGAACCAAAAAAGGTTCGCCATCACCTTATTTTGGGGATGGCTGCCTTCAAGTTAGGATTGACGGTTGGTGATGACCTGGATTAATCCCTGCAGTTTTCTCTGTAAGACTTCAGAAATGGCTTGCCACTACCTACTTCCTAGGACTGAGAGAAAGGGACTGACCCAGAATCAAGCAGCTGGGCTTTGTGCCTTAGGTAGATTCTAGAACTCACAGTCCCCTCCAAACCCATGAAGGAATAAAAGAAATAACAAATATCTTTGTCTTATTCTTCGCTCAGTGTTGAACCAGTCACAAAACTTCCCATTTATTCTCAAACAGCCTTTATGACTATTGTAAACTGTTCTTATTGCATTCAGCAACCAGCCTTTAATTGTCTATTTGTGCCAGACTTTCTACAATTCAAGCCTATTCACTTATATTATAGTTTCTGTAAATTAACAAATACACAAGTGAAAAACAAACTTTGATCTTCACTCTTTCTCCTTTCTGGCATAAGAATGCACTGCACTTTTCAAATTTTGCTCAGTGTCGTCGCTTATAACTTTTCAGTTGGAATCCTACCAAAACTCTTCCTCGAATAATCTTTCTTTCATTTTTGCCTTTTTCCATCCATCTCCTGTATAGGAGAATGAGAACAGCATTCTCCCAGTCATCATGCACAGTTCTTCACATATGTTATATCACATAGCCACTCCATACTGTATTTTAACATTTGTCCAGTTGCACAATCTACAGCTGCTGTTGTTTCCCCCCCCAACATACATTTATTTCATTTTCATTCTTTCTAGTTACTAGATACTAACATTTATAGCATGTTTCAAACCCACTCTTCAACATGCGATCACTCTGACACAAATCACTGAAAACCTCCTATCATTTCCGCACTTAAGTTTTATCCCAAAACATTTTGTCATGTTTCCATTCTGTTGCCGACTTCTTTAACCCTCTGTATCCATTTCTTCATCACTGCTCTGTAATTTTTCTGCCTCTTTTAATCTAAACCATTTTTCTGTGACAATATCTTTTTCTGTGACAATATCCATATATAATTTCATATTTCTATACTTCTCATTTTTGGAGCAATCGTTGTCTGATATGCAATTTTCCCTCATCCAGACTTTTTCAGTTCATGATTCTACCAAGCATCCTTTTCAAACTTCTCATTGGTATAACTTTGCATACTTCTGTGGCAGGGGCGGGTTCCTAATTTTTTTACTACCACTCTGTGGGCGTGGCTTATTTTGTGGGTGTGGCTTGCCACCATGTGACCGGGTGGGCGTGGCTTCTCGGACTGCTGAAGGGAGGGGAACTGAGATAGGTCCTGCCGCCCATTCTCCCTCCCCTCAGCAGTTCGAGAAGCCTCGAACGTGCAAAAATGCCTAGGATCACCACCGCGCATTCGTGGCTTCTCAAACTGCTGAAGGGAGGGGAATGGAGATAGCTCCTGCCACCCATTCTTTCAGCGTCTCACACGCTCCCTCAGCCATCCTCCCCTGCTTGGACTCACTGTGGAGTAGGAAGGCAGCGCATGCGCAGTGCCGGAAGCTCGGCTTCTGGGCATGCGCAGAAGAACATTTTTTTAAAAATGTAAAAAAATATTTTTTAAAAATGGCGGCGCCCAGGCACCAGCAACCGACTGCACCGGTACTGTGACGTCACCAGCGGGCCGCTACCGGTGCTATAGAATGGACTGCACCTGTAGGAACCCACCACTGTTCTGTGGCACTATGGAACATAATTAACTCTCTTCCAAGCAGCTCCCACATCTTCCTTCATTGAATTGCCTTTCCACTCATTAATCTTCCTTCAGTTGTTCTTTCTTTTAAACGTTTCCTCCATGTTCATTTTTACCTCACGGTTCAGTCCCAGCAAAAAATGATATGCACATTCAGAAGTTCTCATTACACTTGTATGCTTCACTACTTTTTAAAATCTTTCATTATACAGTCAAATAATGCTTTTAGATTTGTATTGATTCTTTTGCTATGTGTACATATGACTTGTGCTTGAATCACATATTTGAAATACGTAAACCCGTATTTTTCTTCTCAGCAGGTACTCAGCAAACAACCACCATTCTTGGGTTTGTGAACATCCAAATCATTTTTTTCTTCACTTTGTCATCTTGATCCCATTCAAATTGCATTAATGAATGATTGAGGCAGTCCTTGGAACTAATATTTGATGCGGGAGGGGGGGACGACTAACAAAAAAATCTAGAATAGAAATATCATTTAATTTTGTCTTTACAACAGTGGGCTGTTATAATACTTAATATTTTGCAATGCAGTCCTTGACTTGCAACAGTTCGTTTAGTGACTGTACAAAATTACAATGGCATTGAAAAAAGTGATCTGACTATTTTTCAAACGACTGTTACGGCATCCCCATGATCATGTCATCAAAATTCAGATGCTTGGCAACTGACTCATATTTATGATGGATGCAGTGTCCCCAGGTCATGTGATCACCTTTTGCAACCAAGCAAAGTCAACACATTGCTAACTTAACAACTGCAGTGACTCATTTAACAACTGTGGCAAGAAAGGCTGTAAAATGGAGCAAACCTCCCTTAACAAATGTCTCGCTTAGCAACAGATATTTTGGCTCATATTTGTGGTCCTAAATCAAGGACCACCTGCAAGGGTGAGTTCCACTTACCTTCCCTACCGGTTCGCATTGCGTCGGAAGTGCACGTCACGTCGGGGAAATGACCCTCTGCGCATGCGCAGAAGTCTTTGTGCATGCGCAGAGGGTTCTTTGCCAGCCGCTTTCAAGGAGCGGCGACCGGAGGACTGGTTCGGGGGCGTGGCCAGCTGGCCATTGCTGCCAGTTCGGCGAGCAGGGGCAAATTTCCGCCACCGGTTTGGGCAAACCGGTCTGAACCGGCAGCAATCCACCACTGATCACCTGTAGTTTCTGACTTGCAACCATTCATTTTGTGACTGTTCAGAGTTACAACGGCACTGGAAAAGTGACTTACAGCTGGTCCTCATGCTTATGACTGTCACAGCATCCCTGTGGTGACATGATCAAAATTTGGGTTCTTGGGAACTGGCATGTACTTACAATAGTTGCAGTGTCCCGGAGTCACACAATCACCATTTGTGACCTTCCAGCTGGCTTCGGACAAGCAAAGTCAATGGGAGAATCTAGACTCGCTTAATGATCCTACTGTATGGAGAGATTTATTTATTTATTTATTTTGCTGGTCGAAACATTTATATCCATTTTAGATAGCTAATAGAATAAAAAAGCAAACTGCAGCCATCATCAAAGCAACTTAACAAAATAAAAAAAAAGCAGACAGAATAGGTATTTCAAGCTATTATAAAAATTCAATGTAATGGATCACTCAGACCAAGTTTGCAGGAAAAAACCCATAGCATTTTCCTTTTTTTCTAAGGATGAAATTTATTAAGCTGTATATTTCACATCCCTAATAGCACCAGTGAAAAGGCCCTATCCACTAAACAAACAAAAAAAAGGGGGGGTGTTTCTTAATTTTCAAATAGTAGGTGCCAGCATATAATTTTTTAAAAATGTACTCCAGCAACCACTCTGCAGTCCTATAAAGAGGAATAATGTGATGTTGTTCAAACTTCCTAAAAACATGGCTATCTTCCCAAACTGGGTCCACTCAAGCTGACTTCATATTCAGAGCTACTTGGGGAACGAACCATCTTAAATCATTTTGCAGCTTTCGTACACCAAAGGAGAGATGGCAGGGAGTCATTGTTTTTCCTTCCAAGTCTTATTTTACCTTGCAGTATGCTCGGTAAAATCAGACTTAGAAGGAGGGTAAAATCTGCTAGGTAAAATCAGACTTAGAAGGAGAAATAATGACTCAAGGGATTTACAAGGAATTCCTGATAATCTACTAAGTAATTGATTGCAGCTTTTATTATGGACTGGCTGAAGTATACAGCTATCCATAAACTAATATACTGATTCTGTATTAGCCCAGAGTCCTGTTTCTTACAAGGGCCAATTCTTATGGTTATTTTAACCATTCATATATTTAAAAAAACTAGTTTTCTTGATTCTGTTAGTAAAATGCAGCTCTTATGTGTGCATATGTGTTCAGTAAAAAAATGACAATAAAGCTTATCTCATCTGTAAAATCCATTTTAATATTCAATTATTCAAATCTATTTGAATATTATTTCAAATCTAAATCTACTCTGCTGATTCTAATTAAAATCTACTTTGGAGGTTGCCTAGTACTGAGTAATTCAGAGGCCAGCACAAATAGAGAACATACTAGTTTGTATACTTTCTCTTTAAATTTCCTGAGGTATACTCAGATTGGACAAAGAGCTCCTTATCATTTTGTAGAGACTCAGCTTCCTGAATCAGCAGATTATTTTTTTTCCTCCTTCAAATTTCTTAAAACTCCGAGCCTTGTCAAAACAAAGATGGCTGGCAAATCCTAGGGACACAGCCGAGAGAGACAGACGGAGACAAAGAAGCCCCTTAGAAGGCAGACGGACTTATATTGCTTGCGGTTTTTTAGTACAGCTGGTTTCAGATGTGACGGCCTTGTACTGCAACGGTTCTACTGCCAAAGCAGGACTGTCACAGCTGGTAGTACTTACTGTACTTGCGGGAAAGTATGTGATTCATTACTTGGAACCGTATGTTTTTCACCAGTTCTGGTTGTGTTTTTGTTAGGATGTGGTAAAAGCATAAGCAGGGGGTGAAGGGACAATGGAAATATGTGACTTGTTAAACATTGGCCTCCACTACTTCTTAGCTAGATAGTATACTGTGAAAATTCCACAAGACTTATAAGACAAATGACTTAATCGTTACTATTATTTTTTAGAAGAGTCCATTTAGTTGTAAGTGATAAAAATTATCAGGACAACATATTTTCCCTCCCTTCTTTCTTTGTCTGTAGAGAGAACTCCAACTGGGGAGGGAGGAGAGAAAATTGTTTTAAAAAACAAGCTGGCCTGGTATTTATTATATAAACTGTTAGAGAAGGAAGGTAACAAGATTTTCAGTATCTTATATTTTATTAAAATGTTCCTATTCTGCCTTTCTAACCCCGGACAACATTCTCAAGATTGTTTGAAAAGCAAATTAATCTTTCTAAAGAACTATTGTAGTTTTCTTTCTTTTTTTAAAAAAAGTCTCTTTTTCTATGCATGGATATTATTCAGTGGCAGATTTTATTTTATTTTATTTATTTTATTTAAACGCTCTTATAGGCCGCCCAATCCCGTGGGACTCAGGGCGGCGTACAACATGAATAAGAGGCGTACATTTAAAAACAGTCGTCATTAATTTAAATTAAAAATATAATTAAAAAGAAGACATTATAAACACAACATTCAGGGGGAATCTGATTGTCCTATTCACCCCATCTGCCGGAAGAGCCATGTTTTTAAGGCTTTACGGAAGGCCAGTAGGGTGGGGATGGTCCGGATCTCTGGTGGCAGTTGGTTCCAGAGGGACGGGGCTCCCACAGAGAAGGCCCTCCCCCGCGGTCCCGCCAACCGACATTGTTTGGCCGACGGGACCCGGAGGAGGCCCTCTCTGTGGGACCTAACCGGTCTTAGGGAGGTATGTGGTAGGATGCGGTCCCGCAGGTAGCCTGGCCCTGAGATGACAAGGCTATTACCTAAAGTAGTGATTTCATTTGTTCAAAGGTGTGTCAGGAGCAAAGTAAGGAATGTGCCAAAAATGCTGTGAATCCAAAAACTCTACAATCACACCCTTCATGTTTGCAGTGGAAGGGAAGACCTTAAAACAAATACACAAAATTTGAAAGAGATAGAGAGTTCTCTTATAGCCTGACAGTGTTAGCTGGATAAAGTGTCAGATAATCAAGTGAATGTTATATTAGGCCTTTACTGTACAATTATTTTTTTCTAGCATATTTTGCAGGCAGTTTCTTAAAAGCAGTTGAAAAATAACAACACTGAAAAGACATCCCATTAAAAATAAATCTTTTAAATGATGGCAACAATGAGAACCTAAAAATAAAATCTGGAATAAAAATTTTTATTGTGAAAGGTTTCACTGTTCATTCAGCCAGTTTCTTTGTCCCACTAGAACTGTATTCAGAGCTATACAATACACAAAAATGTAGGGGATTTCTTAGTAAGCAGTCTGAAAATATATGAATTCATATTTATCAAAAGAAAAGAAAATGACTACATATTAAGAGTGTCACTTTGTTCCATAGATATGAGAAGTGGGAACGTCAGTAGAAACAAAACGAAGTTGAATGTACTGGGACAGAGGTACTTAAATGTAAGACATAGGATCAAAAATGAATGAATGATGCATGACCATGGATTGAATACAAAAGTAGTTCATTGGGTCATTTATTTATATAATTATGAGTTTTACATGGTCATCCATTTTACATACATAATTCTGGGTAGTACACAAAGACAGCAATTAAAATAAAAGAAAACAGTAAAAGCAACATCCATATATATAGAGAGAATTAAGATTAAATTGCAAATAAACTCTAAGTATGCAAGATCAGAAGATGTGGAGAGACCTGGCCCATAGAATCACTAAGAGTCAGACATGACTGAATGGATATGATGATGACATCATCAACATATGGATGAAATATGAATGGGATGAGTAGAAGGGAAGTTGTGGTTTGATAGAGCTCATGAAAGATTAGGTAGGTAGGTAGGTAGGTAGGTAGGTAGGTAGGTAGGTAGGTAGGTAGATGATAGATAGATAGATAGATACATAGATACATAGATACATAGATACATAGATACATATAATACATACATGGAGGGAGGGAGGGAGGGAGAGGGAGAGAGAGAGGGAGAGGGGTGTTGAGAAATTTAAAGCCAAAGAAGGGCAATGTGTGAATTAGTATATGAGCCTGGTAGAAGAAAGGATGGTTTGTGAATGAACTAGTTTTAGTTAGCTATACTCTCTCCTTATTCTTTTTCTACATTTAGCATATCATGGCTTACTCCCAAAGGGAATAATTTGATGAATAAGTATGTATGTAGGAGATTTCAACGAAAGATATACATTCCCTGGCACCACATCAAATAAGAACTGAATTAGTTGGCAACCATTAATATTCCTTTTTTCTTTTCTTTTTAAAAAATCCAGCATACTCCTTTCCATGACAGTAGATTAAAACTGGCCTGCACTCTCAAGGGAGTATTATGGCTACACCTGATTGTGCCACCCACTAGGTTGGCTAATACTATTCCACAGCATAATTCTACACTATATAAATCCAACTCTGTTCAGTATGACTTACCTCTGGATAGGTTTAAGACACAGAGCATAAATTTATGGCAAACGCCTGATTTTTTGAAAAAAGCTAAAGATGTTAATTAGCTGCAAATAACCTTTTTTTTTTGCATCATTATCACAAACATTTTTTCAGTAAGATCTTTTTTAGTTGGCAAAGTTTTGAATCTTAAATAAACTGAATATTGGATAAGAACAAGAAAAGCCCCAGTCCTTCCTACTTACTGTTTTAAGTAACGTTTTAAAAAATCCCTGAAGAAGCTATTAGGATGACTTGTGGCGTTGTGCTTCAGTATATATTCTGTCCAGTGTCATTACTGTTTTCCTGGTTAAGAATTAAGGGAAAAAAAGAAAGTTACACCTAGAAATATACTATATATATATATATATATATATATATATATATATATATATATATATATATATATATATATATATATATATATATATATATATATATATATATATATATATATATATATATATATATATATATCTAACAGCAAAGCACAACAAAGGGACATGCAGTGCCTGGGAAACAAGAGAGTCTAGTTTTATTTAAGAAAAAAGATTTCCTGGAACAGAATTTCAGTTCGTACAACCCTGTTTGTCATCCCTCTTTTCCCCATCACAGTTGTTGTCTGGGTTGAAATAATGATGGATGTCTGCATGATCAAAAGTTACACTCAGTCTCCTGATTATAGTCACAGAAGTTCTCAGCTGTAGGTATATGTGCAGAAGAAGATAAAACAGATCACTGTATTGTGTCTGGAGGCAATACAATCATACCACTTTTTTTTCGTGTGTGTGTGTGTGTGTGTGTGTGTGTGTGTGTAAGTTCCATTTTCTTTAAAAGTAATTTACTTTAAGTATATTTAAGAGATTAATGGGTATCATTTGCTTTTCATTTCATAGGTTTTACACATTCTTCACCTTGTATTGTTTTTGTTTGTTTTCTAATCCTTATTTCACAATATTTTATCAGTCAAAGATCGATTGATACAAAGGGCACACATAGTTTTAACACATAGAGTGGAATTGTATAATCTCTTTTTAAAAACAAATTATATGGATTAATCTTTTTAAGCATCTTTCTGAGAACAGGCAGAGTTTGCTAGATTTCTAGTCATTTTTTAATCTGTTTATCTGAGGCTAGCAATAGCAATAGCACACTTACATATCGCTTCATAGTGCTTTACAGCCCTTTCTGTAAGGGCTGTAAAGGGCTGTAAAGAGCCCTTACACATAGAGCCGAGATAGTGCAGTGGTTAAATGCAGCACTGCAGGCTACTGCTAGTTCAGCAGTTCAGCTGTTCAAATCTCACCGGCTCAAGGTTGACTCATCCTTCCATCCTTCTGAGGTGGGTAAAATGAGGACTCAGATTGTTGGGGGCAATATGCTGAACTCTGTAAACCGTTTAGAGAGGGCTGTAAAGCACTATGAAGCGGTATATAAGTGTAAGTGCTATTGCTTTCTAAGCAGTTTACAGAGTCAGCATATTTCCCTCAACAACCTGGGTCCTCATTTTACCGACCTCGGAAGGATGGAAGGCTGAGTTAACCTTGAGCCGGAGAGGATCGAACTCCTGGCAGTGAGCTGAATTAGCCTGCAATACTGCATACTAACCACTGCGCCATCACGGACAATAAAGACCCCATTCTACCTGTTACACTTCAGAAAACCTAAACTAGTTAATGCCTCATGTATTAGTTTCAACCCAAAATGATTTTAGTTGGTTGTGCCTGAACCAAATAAGTGATCAGGCAGATATGCTCCATTCTGTTACATTTTGAAGGAGGAACTGTTGAATCTAATGGTGAAAGGATGGTGTGAGGCATAGTAATTTGGCCCTAATAATCAGCTATATTTGCATTCCAGAACTCTGTATGCTTTTCACACAGCTGTTGAGAAAAAGGCAGGAATGGAAAGTATATGTAAAAATGTATTAAAAATGAAGCTCTGTTGACTTGTTGCAAACCATGTTAAGCAAAGAAGAGTGTATTTGAAGTGTGCACAAAAACATCAATTTGTATAGTTTGATTATCAACATCGGATAATACCCCTTTAATCCCATTAAATTAGACATTTTTTTTCTTTTTTCTCTCAATTTGAGATATTTTGAGAGAAATTATGGTTAATTACTAATTGGCTCATATCCATACATTGGGTATCAATGTATCAAAATAATTGTCAAGGCAGGTGGCCTTGCCCAGCTGGAGGTTTCACTGTGTCCTGAGGAAAATATGGAAAAGGAACGGATTAAATTACAATTATGTCAGGTCTAAATAGTTCTGAGGAACAAAAAGATAATTTGCTACAATTTGAAGAACTATTAACTAATTGTCTACATTTGTGAAATTTTAGCCTTTGTTTCATACATCAGAATCCAATAAGGGAACATAAGCATAATTATTGATTACTTATAAATATTATTTAAGACAATTACCTGAATCTAATCTAATGTATATCAGAGAATTCCCAGATAATTTTGAAAGATACACAGAAGTACCGATAGTTCTATTCAGCTAGCCAAAGTAGTGAGGAAATATTGTTAGATTTCCCTTTTGTTTATTTATTTTAAACCCTTACACTTGCATATATATCTAAAGTTGAGTAATGGAAAAAAAACCTTTTACTTTAAACTTTATGCCTGTGCTTTAGAGGGAGTTCACTTTGAAATAAACTCTGATAAATGCTGGCTAGGAAACATAATATTTAGTTTGGTGGACTTGCAGCTTTTTAGCCATCTCTTGTGCTATGGGAATATCCTACACATAAGCAAAAAACCAATTCAAGGCAACAAAAAATAGGCAATAATAACTAGCTGTTAAAAAAATAAATTACTAGGGTGACAAGAAGCAGTAGCTGCTTGAATGGAATTATGCAGGGGGGAAAAGATCTGTTTGCAAAAACTGGAAGCTAATTGGAACACTTTGCTTATTACCGGTACATTATATCATGGCTAAAATAAAATGTATTATTTCATCAGTAACTGCCTGTTTAAGTTTATAAATATATAATTACAATGGAAATGGAAAAAAAAAACAGCTTTGGTTTTGAGATGTCTTGCTCTAAATATCAGTGTTTTTCAAAAATGGTTCCTTGACCATTTTAAGATGTATAGACTTCAACTCCCAAAAATTTTCCAGAAGGTTTAAGTTTATATTTTTCTTCAGCTGAACCCCTGTATAGGTCATTCATATTGTATATTGTGATACTAACTTCTGAGGAATTTATTTATAAAATTATACAGGTAGTCCTTAACTTACAACTGATTATTTAATGACGACCTGAAGCTTCAGCAGACTTTGGTAAGCTACTTACCACCTGTGCTCGAAGTTGTAATTGTCAGTGTGTCATGTGGTTGCATTTTGGGCACATGGCAACCGGCTCACATGTACGACCATTTGCAGATTCCTGCAGTCACATGATTGGAATTTGTGACATTTTTGCCAGTTTCTGGGGTCTTTTGTTGATTTCCAGCAAAAATATACCAATTCAGAAGAACAGATTTGTTTAATAACCAATAATTTACAACAATGGTGATGTCAGACCGAAGCCATTTTAGTTGGGGTATTTGGCCTGCCACACTTTATGCTATTCTAAAATGTATTAGCTGTGGGAATTTGGGAGGGGTAGTTGCATGAGGGATGTCTGCATGTAGCCATAACAAATTCCTTCTAGATGGTCAAGGTCATCCTTTGACTTCACACTTCGGTACCTGCATGGAAGGAGATGGGAGTTGCTGCCAAGTTGGCAGAAGAAGATTGGTCAATGTGATGGACTTGGGGGTGTGGGGACAAGGGCTTGAACTTTCAACTGGGTGGAGAAACCCCTGGGACTTCAGATTCGAGTTTCTCCCAGATGTGCCAACATGGCTTTGCTAATAAATTGGAACTTAGAGGAATACTTTGCCTCAGACTCTGATTTAATTTTCGATGCTATTTGGAACCCTGACAGGTGACTTGCTTTACCACTTTTGTAAAAATGGTTGTAAACCAAGTCTGGTCACATGGTACCTCAACTTGCAACCGCAACGACTTACAACTGAAAAAGACTGGAAAATGGGAGACCAAGAGCCAGCTGGATAACTGTGCCAGTTGCTCTCAACTCACCTCACAGGATTGTTGTTGTGGAGAAAATAGGAGGAAGGAGTATCAGGTATGTTCACTTTTGAGTTATTTATAATAATAATAAAGGCAGTATAGATAGATGGATGGATGGATGGATGGATAAGTGGATGATAGATGGAAGATAGATAGATAGATAGATAGATAGATAGATAGATAGATAGATAGATAGATAGATAGATAGATAGATAGATACTGTAGATAGATAGATAGATAGATAGATAGATAGATAGATAGATAGATAGATAGATAGATAGATAGATAGATAGATAGATAGATAGATAGATAGATAGATAGATAGATAGATAGATAGATAGATGATATAGATATTTCACAAACATTATTTTTATATATTACAACCTTTTTGCTTCCCTGGGCCACATTGAGTAAAGCGGAATTGTCCTAGGCCGCATATAAAATATATAATATAGTTAATATATATAAATGCACATAATAATATTGTTAAAAGGTTGTATGTATGTATGTATGTATGTATGTATGTATGTATGTATGTATGTACCGTATGTATGTATATAGATGTAGCTGCCCACCTCTCAAAGGAAAATCTGGGAGATATACGCAAAGATTAATGCAAAGAAACAAAATAACATAATTCATAAAATAAATTGTACAGCGCCTACTATAACACAACTGGAGTCAAGATCCCTATTGAATCACTAAATGAAACAGTCAAACTTCAAAGCTTGTTTAACCCTCCAAGCCCAAATGCCTGTGAGAGCATCCAGATTGTAATGCTTTGGAAAAAGCCAACGTGGGGAGGCTAATGAGATTGCCAGGAGGTTGCAGTTCTACAGGGCAGGCACAGCAGCAGAAAAAGTCATGACTCTTTGGTCCCATAAAATGACATTGACAGGAGGTGGACCTTGAGCATGCCAACAGTGCTAGTTCTATTGATCGATGCATGTTGCCACACTTTCAAAGTTTTGATTACTGATTTACATTTTATTCTGATCTCCTGTTTTCCTATTACGTTTTAAGCGTTGCAGAGTGCACCTGTGACTCTGGGACAGCTAGTAATGCGGCCCGCAAGATCCTTTTATAACCTTTTAACATTATTATGTGCACTTATATACATTAACTACCATATTTTTCGGAGTATAAGACGCACCGAAGTATAAGACGCACCTTAGTTTTGGGGGAGGAAAACAAGGAAAAAAGGCCTCTGCCTCCCAGCAATTTGCCAAACAGCAAACAGCATAGATGATATACACTTTGCTGTGTATTTCTGTGCATGTGTGCCTGACCCATAGAAATAGCAAAGAATTGGAGAAATGTACATTATAGCAGTATATTAATCCCAGAAAGTTTTCTTAAATGTAATCACACTAACTCCTCCCAATTATTTAAATAGATCTACTCCAAACATGACTAAGTCAGGGTTTAATTCAGCTGCCTTATTTTAATACTAATACCTAATACTAAAACAGGACATTTCAGATTATACTTTTACAGATCTTTAAAATTGATGTGGCTTTCTGGAAGGCTTTCTGCTATTTAAAAGAAGATACAATAGCACTGGGCCTCTTCAGAGCAAGCATTTATTTTAAAAAGCTTCTTCATTTTGTTAAGTTGTCTAGAACAATAATAAAGCAGTCTTTAAAAAATAAGTCTTATAATTTGAACACTCTACAAACATTTAACAAAATAACATATTAACAGAATCTGCCTCTACCTAGAACTCACAACCTCCTGACTGTGAGGCAAGAGCTCTTTCCTCTAGGCTACAGTAGCTGTAGCTTACTGTCTTGCAATTTCAGCAATGTAACATTGCCAGCAGTTTATCTCCTAGCATTTTGTCTCATTACAGCCACCGTAGTTTCATTTTACCACATGGCTTGCCAGCCTCTGTCAGCTGTAGATCGGGAGGCAAGTAATCTTTTAGTGTGCTAATAAGGCTTCTGTTTCTGTTCTGTTTGCTGCAAAGAGGTAAATTGTTGGCAGGCAGAGGCCAAAGGGTGGGGGTGGCTGGGTGGGGCTGCATTCGGTATATATCCCACCAGAGATCCGGACCATCCCCACTCTACTGGCCTTCTGTAAAGCCGTGAAAACATGGCTCTTCCGACAGGCGGGGTGAACAAGGAGATCAGATTCCCCCATGAATGGTGTTTTGTTAATGTTTTTATATTGTGTTATTTTTAAATTGTTATTATTGCTTTTAATGTACGTTTCTTATCCATGTTGTACGCTGCCCTGAGTCCTACGGAATTGGGCGGCCTATAAGAGCGTAGAAATAAATAAATAATAAATAATAAAATAAATAAGACGCACCCAAATTTTCACCCTCTTTTTGAGGGTAAAAAGGTGGGTCTTATACTTCGAAAAATACGGTATATTGTATATAACTATATTTATACGCAGGCTAGGACGATTCCTCTTTACTCCATGTGGCCCAGGGAATCAAAAAGGTTGTAATATGTAAAAAATAATGTTCGCAAATAATGTGAACAATAGATTAATGCCATTTATTAATATGCATGTTCATGCTTTCAAAAAAATGACTGGGCTATTTAAGCAAAGACAATATATTTAACAAATATTGCTTTTATTCACACTGGAAAGAATAAGGTACTTACCATGTACTGTATCTAATTATAGTACTATTTTTGTATCCTTTTGGCTGAAATTCAAGAAAAAGTTGTAAATTTAAATAACAAAATTATTGGGACACATGTTCACCATCATTTTTTTAAAAAACATTTGAGATTTCCCGTGATAACATTTTGTTACTCCAAAAAAAGTTATTTTCAGGATAGATAGATAGATAGATGATAGATAGATAGATAGATAGATAGATAGATAGATAGATAGATAGATAGATAGATAGATAGATAGATAGATATAGATGATAGATAGATGATAGATGATAGATAGATGATAGATAGATGGATGATAGATAGATAGATAGATAGATAGATAGATAGATAGATAGATAGATAGATAGATAGATAGATAGATAGATAGATAGATAGATAGATAGATAGATAGACTATGCACATAGTATAAGTAGGATCTGAATTTTTCTGTACTATTTGAAGTACACTAAAAGACTGTAGCATCCAATTCTATTAGATATTTCCTTTGCTTCTACATTTAAATTAATAATAGTAATGATTTGGCTTTTATCTCTGTTTATTACTGTACTAGCTCTGATATTATAAACACATGGATAAGTGCACACTCACTCATAGAAAAAACCTCAGCCATTTGTCTTTTGAAGCGGGGGGGGGGGAACCCTTTTCTACTTTTTATATCTTAACCACCAGCACATTTCAAATGGTGCTTGGGATGAGAAGAGCATTATCATTTTCTCCTTTAGAGGGTGAAGGCAAATGAGTCTGGTGTTTGGCTGTCCACCATCTGTGTAAGGAATTCACAATCCCAGACAAAAGAAATTGGCAAAGTCTTCTTTCTGTCTGTTCTCCAGAGCCTCCAGATAGCCATAAAACACCTGGACAAAATCAGCAGGTGATGGCAAGGGAAAGAGAATGATCAGTCACAGGCATTGTTGAATCCTTTGAACATTACTTACAGCCTAGACATTGCTGTCACCAGGCACAGTTTGATGTTGAGATAAGATTTTTCTCTCTTTCTCATTCTCCCCTGACCCCTTCCTAGAAGTCCTTTATTCACTGGCCATGTGACAAGATGTAAAGGCGGACAAGAAATGCAAAGAATAATTTTTCTCATGTTGCAATAGTTATCTTGCCTGGTAGGTTTAAATTTTAGAGTTTAGGTTTAGAGTTTCTATCTCCATTCTATCTACCTAATGTAGCAGATGGCAAAAGCCCTTATCAGGTTCAAGAAAATATATCTTCACCATACCCTTTCACTGATATATTGCCTTCAGAAAGAGGTGTTTTGTCTTTTTAGTGTGCTTTCTTTTCTTTTACTTTCTTTTGCTTAAATAACTGAGTCTTTTTCTTTGCAGTTGTCCAGAGAAAAAGGACATTCTTTATCACAGTTATAATTTAACTACCTGTACTTTTTGTCCTTAACCCAATTTTAATATTCATAAGGTTGTCACTCTTTGCATTTTGGAGAATTTGGAGCAGATATTTGATTGTGAGGTTTATAAGGCTAATAAATAAAAATGAGATTCCCAGATGTAGCCCTGGATTTATGATGACTGTATAGGTTTTTTTTACATAGAGTTTTGTTTATTGGTCAATTCATTTACGCGGTTTGGTTGGAGAAAATGCACAATGGGTGAGCTGGAAATAAGAAACAGACAACAAAATTATAGGATAAACTTTTGATTAACAGTGCAATCTATGCATACTCAGAATTAAGCTCCAATTGAATTCTGTGGGGTTTAATTTCTTCTATGTGGGTAGGAAATTAGCAGGGCTGTTGCCCTTAAGTGGTTAAGCTTGTTGGTTTGATGTTACATTCCCCTACTAAACCATAAGAAAACACTTGCAGTACTTCTTTTTTTAAATGTTATTAGTTTTATGCTAGTCTACCAAAATAAAATAAAAACAATCAGATAAACCTAAATATATCTACCGTAGTGTATTGTATCAGACTTTTGCATTGTATTCCGTGTTTCAGAAATGAAAGTTTTACTCTCATTACCCGTAATTCTGTGCTATATATTAATTTCAGGACTAATTTACAGGACTATTCCAAGCCAGTTTGGCTTATATTTTTAAGCCATCAATAGATCATCTTTTGGAATTTATAGCATACTTATTTATCTTTTAACTCTTTCAATTATTTTAATATTTATCATTTTAAATATTTCAAGATTTTTAAAAATTGTTCTTAATTTACTTCTGTAAGCCAATCAGTTCTTTTAATAGATGGCATCAAAATATTGTGTAATAAATCATTTATTATATTATTTAGATATGTTAATACAATAGAAATATATACTCTTGTAGAAATAAGTTAAAATTATTTTTGAATTAAAATAGCCTTATTGAAAGCATAGCTAGACACTGTTAAAGTATATTTAGTGAAGAGCAAGATGAAATACACAATATATTTGTCTTATGTGTTAAGAAAGGATCTCTTAGGATTGCCTACTTCTAACTACAGTTAAAAAGTTTTGAATTTAACAGCATTTGGATCTGCAGCCAGATATATTGATTGATGAAGCTGAAGAACAACGCTTCGATCCAGAAACCTTATTCTAGATATCTTCTGTTCATTGTGGGGCTACCTTACATCCACGTTAGAATATTATGTAAGAAAGGAAAACTACTAATAGTTCTTCCTGCAAGTTGGGAACGTACAAAATGCCTTTGAGTTTTCCTGATAAAGCTCTTGTTCATGCTATTCGGGTGAAATCTTCTAAAGTCTGCTACCGGTTCGCTTCGCGCACGCTTTGTGTGCGCATGCACTACATTTTGAAGCCACCAGAGTCTGCAAAGTAGAACAGCGAGGGGGGGATCCGCTGTGCCGCGCGATTTAGATTAGCTAGAAAGCAAGAAATCCTGCTTTCTAGCTAATCTAGATCGCGCGGCATAGCTGATCATCGCACAGCTGATCGTTGGATATGCTACCGGTCCAAACCGGTAGCATTTCACCTCTGATGCTATTCCTTATTGGTATTCTGCTTATGGTCTTCATCAAACTTGGGTATCATGAGTCGAGGTGGCGCAGTGGTTAAAAGCAGCACTGCAACCTTCAGCTGTTTGCTAGTTCAGCAGTTCAGCTGTTCAAATCTCACCAGGCTCAAGGTTGACTCAGCCTTCCATCCTTCCGAGGTGGGTAAAATGAGGACCCAGATTGTTGGGGGCAATATGCTGAACTCTGTAAACCGCTTAGAGAGGGCTGTAAAAGCACTATGAAGCGGTATATAAGTCTAAGTGCTATTACTAGTGCTATGAGTCGATGCAGAATTGAAGCAAAGCAGGATGGTAAAGAGAAGGAAAAGAAAGTACACAAGAAAGAATTTTCCAAGGAATTAAAACTAGCAACATAATCTATTTAGTGCTGATATTGGTTTACAAGCATGAATTTATTTTTACATAAGTAAAAGTTTCCTGCTGAAATCATAAAGTATAGTTTACCCCTCATTGCAAAAACCTTGATCATCTGAAATTCTACAGGCTATAAATCAAAGCTATTACTTTTGTTTTTTACTATTGTCAAGATGTGAAGAGAGAAGTTGCCAGTATTATCCTAATTAATTTTTACTCTGTTTCTCTCTATATATCCCAGTAGAACTACAAAAATATAATAGAAGAAAAATAACAGTGATAATACAGTTAAAAAAAAGAAACTAACAGGTGATAGTGATTAAAATGAACTAAATCCAATGAAAAAAAGGGATTCATATATTTTACTTATATGTGGTCTGATGACATTTTTGAACCTTAAACCTGTAGGCTAACTCACAAATATGTGGGTTTACTATTCTATTTTTCCATTTGAATATTTAAACATCCACATTAATTTGTTTCATGGAAGATTATCATGGAAGATTATTTTGCATTGCTTGGTAATTTATTAAAATCATTTTACCAATGGGGGCATGTTAGATAAGATGTCATTTTTAAAAGCTCTTAAGTGTTAAGAGACACTTAGGATATATTACACTTGAATACATTAAAAATGTGATTAATTCACTTGTAGGCTGTATTTGATATGCATGACAGTTTACAACTTGACTGCTTTAACTTTCACTATTATTATGAAAACATTTATTTGGAACCAAGTTCTATCTATTTCAGTAGTCTAAAAGTCTAGTGTTGATGATGCCTAGAAGTATGGAATAAGATTGTCAGGGACTACTAATAAGGGTAACTGCGTTAATAATTCTAATTACTAATGCAATGATTCTAATATCAGTGTGATATTAGATTGTAATACCAGTGTGTGTGATTCTAATATCAGTGACTATTGTTGGGGAACATGAGTATGTGAAGACAGTGGGAGGGATTAATGTTGTATACTGCTTGTGTCTGTAGGTATATGATGGCCATAGTGAAAGCGGAATATTGAAATAAACATTTGTATGAATGTTCTTTGGTTGTTCAGAATACTATCTGTTCAGTAGGACAATATATTTTTATACATTTTTAGAAGTAGGTTTGTATGTGATTTGAAATACAGGCATGCACGCACCCACACCAAACTATCATGAAGAAGTCCTGTTAAGACCACTGAAGTGAATGAGATCTGTATGAGAACATTGGCTGTTGGTTTGTTTGTGCTGGAAATTTTATGATTCTAGCATATTATACCTCTTTTTGAAACTCAACTCTTGATTACTCCATTTAACAGTAATGCCATGGAGCTCAGTCTAGAAACAGCAGATAGGCCATCTGCATAAATAATCAATAATCAACACATTTCGATGTGTGTTTCTCCTCCTTGAAAAGTATACAGTTTAACAGCACTTCTGAATCCATTATTGTCACTAGAGGCAATAGCTAGTGGCCTTAGGGGCAAGAATCTCATCATTCCTGGATAATCTACCATCTAGATGGAAGTAACCTCCTATTAGTTATATATGCTCTGGTAATTCTTCAGTAGATTACTGAAACATATTGTATATAGGACTCCCATTAAAAATAGTTTGTAAACTTTGCCAGCATATCGACTTTAGTCTGTCTCTTGCTTCCAATGAACAGCTAGTCAGATATACTGTAGATAGCAAGGTCAGCACTAAATAATAATTGTCTGCTCCTCAATTTAATCATTAGAAGCATAACAATATGTAACAGGGAGGCGGGACCGACTAGGTGGTTCCGCCCCAGGCGCCTAATGGAGCCGGAAGGATTCCAGAGGGAACTTGGGGAAATACCTGAAACCCTGGTACACAATTCGGCTGACGCCCTGGTGGCTGCCTGGAACATCGCAGCATCACGGGCTCTAGACCGAATTGCGCCTAAGTGACCTCTCCGTGGCAGTGGATCCCGGAAAGCTCCCTGGTTTACCGAGGAGCTCCGGGAGATGAAACGCCAGAAGAGACGTCTGGAGCGCCGCTGGAGGGCCAAAAAGACCGAGTCTGACCGAACACTATTAAGAATTTACATCAGATCTTATTTAGTGGCGATAAGGGCGGCAAGATGATCCTATCTTTCCGCTCTTATTGCGTCCGCAGATTCTCGTCCAGCCGCCTTGTTTAGGGTGACTCGCTCCCTCCTTGCAAAAGGGGGGAGCGAGGAACACTTACAAGGCAGAGCTGAGGAATTCGCTGAGTTTCTGTCGGATAAAGTCGCTCAGATTTGGTCGAATTTGGACTCCGGCAGGGCAGAGTCCATAGAGTTGACAGGGGCGAGTCTTAGTCCACCATTATGGGAAGAGTTTGGGCCTGTTTCTCCCGAGGATGTGGACAGGGCTATGGGAGCGATGGGTACCTCCACCTGTTTATTGGACCCGTGCCCCTCCTGGCTGGTCTCGGCCAGCAGGGAGGTGGCACGCGGCTGGATCCAGGCGGTGATCACCGCTTCTTTGCGGGAGGGATCCGTACCGCAGTCATTAAAAGCTGCGGTGGTGCGACCCCTCCTGAAGAGGCCTTCCCTGGATCCAGCCGATTTGAAGAACTACCGTCCAGTCTCCAACTTACCTTTTTTAGGGAAAGTTGTGGAGAAGGTGGTGGTGACCCAGCTTCTGCAGCTCCTGGATGAAACAGATCATCTAGATCCTTATCAGTCGGGTTTCAGGTGCGGCTACAGTACAGAAACTGCCTTGGTCGCTCTGATGGATGATCTCTGGCGGGCCCGGGATGGGGGGAACTCCTCCATCCTGGTGCTACTTGACCTCTCAGCGGCTTTCGATACCATCGACCATGGTACCCTTCTGCATCGGCTCGGCGAGTTGGGAGTGGGAGGCACCGTTTTGCGGTGGTTCTCCTCTTATCTCGCCGATCGGATGCAGTCGGTGTTGGCAGGAGGGCAGAGATCGTCCCCTAGGCCCCTATCATGTGGGGTGCCCCAGGGGTCGGTTCTCTCGCCCATCCTGTTTAACATCTACATGAAACCGTTGGGTGAGATCATTCGCAGACATGGGGTGTGTTTCCATCAGTACGCTGACGACACCCAGCTGTACATCACCACCCCGTCTGACTTCAGGGAGGCAGTTGATGTAATGTGCCGATGCCTGGACGACGTTAAGATCTGGATGGGGAGGAACAGACTCAGACTTAATCCCGACAAGACCGAGTGGCTGTGGATAATGCCTCCTAAGGACCATGATAACTGTCCCTCCTTGGTCTTCGAGGGTGCGAAATTGACTCCCTCAGACCAGGTCCGCAACTTGGGGGTCCTCCTAGATCCACAGCTAAAATTAGACCATCATCTCTCTGCTGTGGCTAGGGGGGCCTTTGCACAGGTCCGCCTGGTGCACCAGCTGCGGCCATATCTGGAGAAGGAGGCTTTACTCACGGTCACTCATGCCCTTGTCACCTCGCGTTTGGACTACTGCAATGCGCTCTACATGGGGCTACCCTTGAAGAGTATCCGGAGACTTCAGTTGGTGCAAAATGCGGCTGCGCGTGCTGTGGTGGGTGTGCCAAGGTACACCCACGTGACACCGATACTCCGCCAGCTGCATTGGTTGCCCATCGGTCTCCGGGTCCAATTCAGGGGTTGATCACCATCTTTAAAGCCCTACATGGCTTAGGACCAGGATATCTCCGGGACCGCATTCTGCCTCATACTTCCCTCCGACCGGTTAGGGCCCACAGAGTTGGCCTCCTCCGGGTCCCGTCGGCCAAGCAATGCTGGCTGGCGGGTCCCAGGGGGAGGGCCTTCTCTGTGGCTGGCCCCGTGCTCTGGAACCAGCTCCCCCCAGAGACCCGAATTATCCCCACTCTGCTGGCCTTCCGAAAGGCGGTTAAGACATGGCTCTTCCTGCAGGTGGGGGGGACAGCTTAACCCACTCGAGCTTACCCCCCAAGTATGTATGTTGTTGAATGGATGTTGTTGCTTTTATACTGTTTTTTAAATTTTGTATTGTTTTTTAATTTTATGAAATTTTGTTTATTCTTGTATTTCTCTTTGTTGTACGCCGCCCTGAGTCCTTCGGGAGTTGGACGGCATATAAGAATAACAAAATAAATAAATAAATAAATAAACTACTTTAGGGTGTTCCTTGAAAGGTGCATAGACCTCTGCTAGATTGGTGATGAAGCAGCTGCTGCTTTAACTTGGTGATACCTCTGGTGAAAGAATCTATAAATGCCTGAGAAAACCCTCAATAGTGTTTATGCTGATAATCTCGATGCTGTTGAAGCAATAGCAATAGCAATAGCACTTAGACTTATATACCGCTTCATAGTGCTTTACAGCCCTCTCTAAGTGGTTTACAGAGTTCAGCCTATTGCCCCCAACAATCTGGGTCCTCATTTTACCCACCTCGGAAGGATGGAAGGCTGAGTCAACCTTGAGCCGGTGAGATTTGAACAGCTGAACTGCTGAACTGCAGTGCTGCTCTTTAACCACTGCGCCACCTCGGCTCTTAAGCATTCTGAATGATGCACAATGCCCTCATATTTCACTTAACAAGTAAAAATTAATCAGAAATTATCAGCAATGAGGTCAATAAAGTTTTACAGAATAACGGAGTTGGAAGGAACCTTAGAAAATATTTGCTATGAACTCCACATAGGCATCAGGAGGGGCATCTGGCCAGTAAATGCTGAGCTCCATTCAGTCACCTCAACTCCATCCCGATAAAAGGGATTATAAGGTTGCAAAAAGGGGAAAAAAGAGTTGGAAGGGACCTTGGAGATCTTCTAGTCCAACCCCCTGCTTGAGCAGGAGATCCTATACCATTTCAGAAAAATGGCTGTCCAATCTCTTCTTTAAAAACTTCCAGTGATGGAGCACCCACAACTTCTGAAGAGAAATCGTTCCACTGATTTATTTTCTAACCATCAGAAAATTTATCTTTACTTCTATGTTGGAATATTTTCCTGAGTAATAAATTGTAAGATTGCAGTCATATTTAATTGTGAGATTTTATTTATTGCATTTGATATGTAGATTTTATTCAGTGGCAGAGGGCTGCAGGAGGCAGTCACGGCTGAAAACGGAGTCCGGGCGGGCCGCACACAGCCTCCCCGAGCTCCTTTTCACTGGCAGAGGCACCGCGGGCCAGTCCTTTGCTGTTTTCAGGGTGGGCCCACGGGCCAGATCTAAGCACCCTGCGGGCCAGATCCAGCCCGCGGGCCTTGAGCTTGACACCCCTGATTTAAGCCATCATTTTATTTGTGGAATATTGAAACTGGAATTACATGCTACCCTAAGCCAAAAACAAACAAACAACATAATTGTTCACTACGATTCTTAACCTAGGCTCTGAATATGTCATTCGGTATGATAACTATCCTAAATCTACTAAATCATTTGCTTTAAAGGGAAAAAATGTTAGATGTCCATGACAACAAATACGAAGTCAGTAATGCTAGTAAAGTGTAACCTCATAAGAAGTCATGATTGAAACCTTGAAGGGGTTATCAAGCAATATATTTTGGGTATCAGATGAAGTCCTTATGTCTTCTATGTCTTATGTCTTCTACAAGTGTCCATTTCCTTTTATGGTTTTGAGAATGAACTTAACACTCGGTTCACTTCATTCCTCAAAATGTGCCCAGAAGAAGTAGAAAACAATTCCAGTCCCTGGCTGGAGATTCAGGAAGTCCATAAAATTAGTCTGCACAGGCACAGGGATGATCCCTTAAAGAATACCAGTAACCAAGTAACAAATCTGGTTTTTTCTTCTTTAATAATAGAAAGGAAAAGAAAGCTTATTTTTTCTGGTATGTGCAGTATTGTATTACAAAACAGTTATTTAATTTCAGGAAACAGCTTAATGAATATGAACACTTTAAAAATGGGTTGCATATTCCATTAATTGTTTATATGTAAAAGAAAATAATTAGTCAGGCAGAGCTATTATTTGGTTTCTGGCAATTGCTTCACCAAACTATATCCAGATGTGGTAGGGAGGTGGGGAATGAAGAAACGGGATCTACATCTCTTATTATTACATTCAGAAGTCTGCAGCCCTTCCACATTTCATAGTTTGCATTTGAATGCTAGTTTTGTTTTGTGTTATGCATTTGTGTGCTTGCACTTAATTTTCCTCTCGTTCTATACCTGCTAGATGAAATATTGTACTGTAAACATCTTTCAACAACCTCTTCCACTGACATCTGCTGATCTAATTAGATAATTTAATTGTAAGAAAGAGCTTGATGGCAGCAGTGTCATCTGTGACAAGAAATTAAAACAAGTATTTCCCACTGTTCAAGAATCTATCATTCACCCTGAAGGCAAAATAAATTACACATGTTTGGTTTTGTAGAGAATATTTTCCACTCCAAAAACATATTTTTTTAAAACTTTAAATATTACAATTGATATGTCCTGATTTTTTTAAAAAATAATTATGACAATATACATTGTAGTTCTTAAACAGCAAATTTGTTTTGGATTGTTCTGTTTCAAGCTACATACAATGATTGCCTTCTTTAAAAAAAGATACATTTATATTTTGACAGTTCTCATGGCTATTAGAAAACAAAAGCTGCTTTTGGTGTTGTTTTTTTAACAAAGAAAAAAACCCAAAAGTTATTTTGTAGATTCTTGGTTTATTTAAACCCCTTGGTAAAGCTCATTTGTTGTGTTTCCACATCTCATCCATAACTTAAATTTGAGAGCTTTTGCAGAAAGCTGGAGAATAACAACTTTTAAAATAAAAACAAGTCTTAAGTAGAACTACCTCTGCCTATTAGAATGACAGGTGGACCCTTGTTCACTTTGCAATTATTATTCAGATTATTCAGAATAAAGAAGTGGTGGGTGGGGGTGGGGAATTGTTTAGTCTCACAGGAAAAATAACTTCTGTCCAATTGACCTCACCCTTCAATTGAGGGTCATACGGAAACCCTTGGCTAGACATTTTGGTGACTAATTTAAAATATCTGGCAAGACAATTGATAGCACCCTTCCTTTGTGTTGTGACAAATACATTTTGACTGGAGCTTATTAACATAATCCAACACAACCACAGACATATTGTAAGCATTATAGCATAGAATTAGAAACATTTTTTGCACATCACCATCTTTGTTCTTTTTCACTCTTTTTCCTTGACAAGGATCTGGATAATTGCCTCAACAAATGAACCACAGTGTTCAGTCTGTTTCTATAATTCCTTAAATTGTTTTTCATTGTAAAACTAAGCAAGCTTTTATTAAATATAAAAGAACCACAATTATAATTACAGAAATAGTATACTATTAAAACGTGTGACAGAAATGGCACTTGAACTGATAGCTACTTTCTTTGTACATCTATACAACAACTTAAACATATATTTGATAGCATTACTAAGCAAAAGTATAGCAATCCAATCTACCCAATCTAATTTTATCTATTCTTTCTTTTGCACATACACAAAATAAAAGAATGACTTTGCCTTTTAAGATTGTGTATCAGTCCCACATAACTTTATAGTATCCATTATCAATAATCAATCAATCAATAAGAAAAGAGCTGGAAGGGACCTTGGAGGTCTTATAGTCCAGCCCCCTGCTCAAGCGGGAGACCCTATACCCGTGATGGCGAACCTATGGCACGCATGCCACAGGTGGCACGTGCAGCCATATCTGCCGGCATGCGAGCCTTTGCCTTAGCTTAGCTCCAGCGCGCATGTGCGCGCCGGCCTGCTGATTTTTGGCTCACGCAGAGGCTCCAGGAGGGCATTTTCGGCCTCCGGAGAGCCTGCAGGGGGGCGGGGAGGGCGTTTTCACCATCCCCAGGCTCCAAGAATGCCTCTGGAGCCTGGGGAGGGCGAAAAATGGGCCTACCAGGCCCACTGGAAATCGGGAAAAGGGGGAAGCGGGTGTGCGTGTCATGCACGCATGCGCAGGGGGCGTGGCTGACTTAGGTGATAATTAATCTCACAACGGAGAAGTTTGATCTTTTCCCGGACATCAGACATTAGAAAAGAAACTGCAGTTTAAAAGTCTAAGTAAAAATATTTATTTCGGTACAAAAACAATAAATCCTCATTAACTACATGCCTGATATAAAAGTAGGTCTTCCTTCAATGGAAGCCAGGAACAGAAGGACAGATCGGAGAAAGGAATGCACACATGCGTACAAGAACATATCAATCATGTGCTCAGGAATGAACCATTATCATGGATAGGGATGCATCTTCCTGCATATACATGTAACAGGCAATGAATCACACCATGACAGTGGCGCGTGGGGAGCATTGAATTATGGGTGTGGACACCTGTGCGCACGCGTTTTCAGCACCTGAGGGAAAAAAGGTTCGCCATCACTGCCCTATACCATTTCAGACAAGTGACTGTGCAGTCTCTTCTTAAAAAACTCCAGTGATGGAGTACCTGCAACTTCTGAAGGCAAGCTGTTCAAATGGTTAATTGCCCTCATTGTTAGGAAGGTTCTCCTTAATTCCAGGTTGTTTCTTAGCTTGATTCTTTTCCATCCATTGTTTCTTATCCTGCCCTCTGGTGCTTTGGAAAATAAATTGACCCTATGGATGACAGCACTGTTCCTGGACTGCTATGAAGACTATAATAAGTCAATTTGATAATATAATTTGCTGACATTAGGGAATCTTTTTAATTTCAAAGCACTTTGGAAGTCATATCTGCATTAAATTGCAGAATGCTATAACTTTTTTTTTCTGGCGCTTGTCAACTTATTCATAATTAATCTGACATTACAAGTGAGCAATGATTGGCTAGGCTGCTAATGACATAGAATAATTGTAATTAAAAACAAAGTGATTTATTCAAACTCTGGGAATTAAGATGACAAAAGCCATTGAGTATAACAATGTGTGCAAGGTGTTACACTGTACATGCACACAACGAAACTAAACTTCGCATGTTTGTAGTGATTGAGTGCCAATGACAGAGTAGAAAAGGTTTAGATAGATGAATGAAGGCATCAAGCTAGTGTCTTGCTGCTGGAAATGGCAAATGCCATTTTGGGGATCATAAGAAAAGAGAAAGGAAAAAAAACTTTCCTGTACAGGTAGTCCTCGACTTATGACCACAATTGAACCCAACATTTCTGTTGTTAACTGATACATTGTTAAGTGAATTTTGACTCATTTTACGATCTTTCTTGCCACATTCGTTAAGTGCATCACTGCAATTGTTAAATTAGTAACATGGTTGTTAAGTGAATCTCGCTCTCCCATTGACCTTTCTTGTCAGAAGGTCGCAAAAGGTGATCACATGACCTTGGGAAACAGCAATGGTCATAAATATGAACCAGTGGCTAAGCATCTGAAATTTTGATCACATGAACATGGGGACGCTGCAATGGTCGTTAAGTGTAAAAATGGTCATAAGTCACATTTTAGTGCTGTTGTAATTTTGAACGGTCACTAAATGAGCTGTTGTAAGTCAAGGACTACCTGTAATTGTTTTATGCAGAGTCGTGGCATAGCTAAGGGTATGGTTCTAGACAAGCTGCAATCAAAATCATAAAGGACTAGAGCAATTCTACTTAGAAGGCAAAATCCTCTTTTTTTAATATGAAAGCGGAATCAGTACTGTATTGATATCCTGTTCCAGATGTAGGATTCGTATTTTTGCAGTACTGCACTGCAAAAATGTAAATCCTACATTTGGACAGAATACCAGTAGAAGAGAATATTTTTCAGGGTTGAACATTATGATGTTGGCTTGTTGGGTAATGAAACATCTAGACAAAGACAATCAAACGCCAAGAACCTCACATAGAATTGTCTTTAAATAACATTTGGAAGCCTCAGTTGGTGCAAAATGCAATGCCCTGGGTGCTGGTGGGATTATATTACTTCTGTATAAACACCTCGCGCTTGCTCCCTATTAGCTTTTAAGTTAAAGTGCTGGTTATAAGCTGAACAGGCTTTGTTGCTTGCCTCCTAGTTAACTTGATAGGACTGCATCTCTTTACTGGAGTTGGCCTGATCACTTTGATTGTGGCAGGAGAAACAGCTGACTATTCCCCACTGTTGAGTGGATGAAGCCCAGAATGACTTACCACAGGGGTGTCAAACTCGATTTCATTGATGGCCGCATCAGGCTTGTGGTTGACCTTGGAGGGGGTAGTTGGGTGTGGCCGTAGGGGTGTGGCCATGGTGGGCATGGCCAGCTCGATATCGCTCATGACCTGGGGCGCCTGTGGTGGTCCAGGTGGGACTGGGGAATCCATTGTCTCCAGCAGAGGAAAACGAGACCAGGGCGAGTGCCAAACCCTTGTCTATCAGAGGAGCTTTGACATTCCTCTCAGACCTCACGGAGGGCCCCCAGATGGACGGCTTCCCTGCTTTCTTTTTTTTAAAGCTGCCAGAGGCTCCAGACAGAGGTTTCCCATTTTGATTCCTCCTTGCCTCAGGGGCGGGGCCGAGGCAGCACCATGGATGTAAGGCTAGTTGCGGTCCGGCCCGGATGGATGCCACCAGGTTGCAGATCAGTGCTGGTCGGCCTGGGCCGGCCGAGGCGCCGTGGGCTGGTCCTTTGCTGTTTCCAGGGCAGCCCCACTGGCCAGATCTAACCACCTTGAGTTTAACATCCCTGACTTAACATGACCAGTCATTGGGCCTGGAAGGCCTCCTGCACCACCCTGGAAGCCAAAACAGGGAACGTGGGGGGACTCCTGGGAGAAGAGGGGCGGGGCCAGCCAGAGGTGGGATTAGCCAGTTCTCCAAAGTGGTAAAAAACTTAACAACAGGTTCACCCGAACCGGCTGCAGCCCACCTCTGATTTAATTATTGATAATCATGTTGCATCTTAAGCATAGATAAGAAATGTATTGTCATAAACACACAAATTGGAGAGTGAATTTCATTAGTCACTCAAGAAAGAGCTGGAAACTTATCAAAGAAGGGATGCAGCTTTAATTGAACCTTTTGAGTGATCTAAGGAAAGTTAGAGAATATTTGTGAACCATAATATTTTTAGTCATTTAGCTCAGGGATATGCACCTGTATTTTATGACCCAAAAATAAAATAAAAATCCAAGCTAGTTTTCTGCTAAACAAGCTTTAAGTACTACAGTGACTTAAGTTTGAGCTCCTATCCTAGCAGGGAAGGAACCTCCAATCTTCACATGAAAAATTAAGGATGTGATGTTTATCTTCATTCAGGTGAACAGAGTGAGGAAAATGACCTGCATGTAATCCATCTGCATGTAATCCATCCTCTTTCCTTGTCATTTATTATTTTTATTTGTTAAGTATATATCAGATAAGCAGAATAACTTTTTGAAGCATATAAACAGTTTAAATCATAACCAAACCTACCTCACAGATTTGTTATTGGAATACAATTTTAAAAGATTCCTATTTATGCCACTTGGAATTCACTAGAAAAAGGGAGACTGCAATAAATGAATTAAATAATTTAAATGTGGGTTTTTATTCTTCAATTTTTGTATGAAGTTCTTGTTAATTGAACATTTTCTTCTTCTGCCGTATCTTTATTACTGCCTTAGTTGCCAATTTTCCATTTTTCTGATCCTCTATAGCACATTACATAACTGCTTTATTTTAAAAAAAACATGTATTTTCAATCATTTCTGTCTCCTAGGAAGTCATGGAATTATACCCAAGAAAGGCAAGATCCACAATATAACAATAACAGTTAAATGCTCTAAATAAAAACTACCCAACATAATGCTTTAAAATATCTGAGCAAAGGAGCAAATTTTAAACAGGTGTGAAAGTGATAACTATCAATGCTATTTAAGCTTTCTTGAATTCCTGTCTTTATGGATACTATAGATAAATTTGTAAAGACTGTGTCTGTATGTACGTGGGAAGCTATCTTTATTTTTAAAATATCATCAGTGGTAAAATGTGATTTGAACTGGTGAGAGGGAGAATAAGATTTAACTCCTAGAAATATATTTGTTAGAAATAAGTTTAAAATGATGTGCAAAAGTTACAGCTATTCAACTTGCTGAATTCCTTCCTACCATTTTAGCCTTTGGCCTTTCGAACCACACAAGAGGACATGTTGCTCCTTCTAAATCAAACTGGATGCTATTTGACCCAATGTAGAAGTCATTGCTATAAATTATGGAAGAGTTCAGGGTTCTGTTGGAATGTTATCTGAAGCTTCTCAAGTCACAAGTGAAAGACTGAGCAGTTCTCGATTCTCTCTCCTCCATTCTTTGCTCTAGAGAGGTTATGATGACAAAAATGTGCAAGTAGGTTGGCTGCTTTCCACCACAAATACATAAACAAGCAACAATTTGTAAAGAAGTTTGGCTGTCAAGCTAACTGAATAATGCTGTACATTTGCTTGTATTAAATTCAGTAGAACATCTTTCACCTTTCTATAAGGTATTAGATGTAAAACAAAGGGTATATTGTACAGAGAAATTTTTATAATTGTATCTTCTCAATGCTATACAAGTTTGTTCTGAATCAATTTGATTTAAACTTTTCCCTTATATTCAAGTACTCTTCCTCTTTCAAAACTTATACTGAGTTTTAAGTTATCACACTCTATCCAAGACTTCCTAAAAAGAAAGACATACACCAAAATTGCAATAGATTTCATTCTGCACAATTATGCAACACAGTTTTATAAGTTCCCATAGATATGGGTTCATGTTCTCAGTGCAAGATTATATATAAAAAAATATTCCTGTCCTCGTCAAACATTGTTCACACAAAAAAGGAACAAATTTGAAGGAGAAGCCAATGACTACAGTAGTTCCTCTCATTCCTCTTGTCTTTTGCTTGCATTTTAAAAGGGGAAGATGACTTCCCTTATATTTGAGAGTCGTTTATCTGTAGAGGGTCTCCCTGAAGGAAGATTAAAGGCACCGAAAAAGGTTTTATGGAGACCAAAACAATTAATTATACATTCTTTTGCTAAATGTTATATATAGTGCCTTACACCTACTGTATTTTTTGCTTGCAACATAGAAACAGCCCTGTTTGTGACTACTAAAAATGTGCCCTTAGTAAAAAATTATTTGAAAAATGATATGATCTGGTGATTTTTAAGATAGGTGCACAGCAGGGGCGGGTTCCTAATTTTTTACTACCACTCTGTGGGCGTGGCTTGTCAGCCATGTGACTGGGTGGGCGTGGCTTGCTGACCATGTGACTGGGTGGGCGTGGCTTGACGGTCATATATTAGTTATTTCAGAGAGATGTTACTATTTTTGCTATTTTTATACCTTATATGAAAAGCTTTACATACAAAGTGTGTGTTACACCGTGGCAACACAGCAACCTTTATATGCAGAAAATGCTATAGTTAAAAGACAAGCAAGTCTCATACAGCATTTTTGGTTTCAGTCTCCTGAAGACGAAAATATTGAGGACTGTTAAAAAAAATTGACCTGTCCAAAAAAAATTGAAAATATTGAGGACTGTTAAAAGAACAGTATCTTTTAACAGTCCTCAATGTTTTTGTCTAAAGAATAACAGTATAAAACTGTATAAAATTAACAGTATAAAAGGTTAAGCTTTCGGAAACTGCCCACTTTGGGAAGCTTTAGGCAAAAGTGAAGGAAAAGTGTCAAATGTAAGCTTCTTATTATTTTCAAGCGAAGGGACAGGGAAAGACTTAATTGTCAGGTTTCTGGGCATGCGCAGAAATTTTTTTTAAAAAAAATTAAAAAACATTTTTTTTAATGGCGCCCAGGCACCGGCAATCGACCGCACCGGTACTGTGACATCACCAGCGGGCCGCTACCGGTGCTATAGAGTGGACCGCACCGGTAGGAACCCACCACTGATGCAGAGGTGGGTTGCTCCTGGTTTGGACCCTTTCTATAGAACCAGTAGCGGGAATTTCCCCCCGCTTGCTGAATCGGAAGCGATCGCCGGTTGGCCATGCCCCCGAACTAATGGCGGCGCCGTAGGCACTGCCATCTTGTTTTTGGCTTCTGTGCATATGCCCATGGCCACATGGCGTGGGAGGAAGCGAACTGGCAGCGAGGTAAATTAGAACCCACCCCTGACTAGGTGGCCTTTTAGTAGGTAAAAATAGAACTATATCTTTATAATTTATGATTGCTGAAGCGTTTCTGGAAATTTCAGTACTTTTTTTTCTCAATTCATTAGAGAACACAATAAGGTCAATAGTTATAGTTGCATAAGTTCCTAAGGAGGGTTTTATTAATTATGGATCTGGAGTAATAACATTCAAGATGTCTTTCTTTTTTATTTAAGGCTAAGAGCTTAAATAGGTCTTACTTTTAATTTAATACGTGTGCTACTCCACCCATTATGATTTAGCATTAAAAGTGAACCAAAGCTCAGTGGCTCAGACCACAACTTTTCCAACCTGTAGAAAAATTATTATCACCATTTTTTTTCAGTTTGGCAAATTATATCTACATTCTTTTTTTAAAAAAACTTAATCTGTGTATCTCTTGTCCCATTATTTTACATTGTTTAGAGACAGAGCTTGCCAACTTGACTAATACTTTACCACTATCATCCAAATAAACTCAATGTGGCATTTCAAGAGAATGTAGCTATCACTGCTAGTAATAAACTGAACAAAATTTAAACAGTTTGCCATAGGAATTATTTACTTATTAGAAATGCTGCTGTTCAAAGAGTTGAGATTGTTAAGTGTACACTTCTTAGTTATCCATAATTAAATATTTTTAGCTACAGTTCTTACTATCAAGGGATTCTTCTCTAAGCAAATAAACTCTCAGTGGCTTTTTTTTTCAGAAGTTCCCTTAACCTTAATTCTAGCTATTCCATCACAACCAGGAACAAATGTAATAGCAGAATGTCTCGGCTTCCATTTCTTTATACAGTTTCTGGCTTCTAGATTAAGTCAGCTGTTTCAAGAAGTGCTTGTTCATGTTCTCCTTGCTGGAGACCTTTCGTTTGTGCTACCTGCTAGAAAGTTCATTGATATCTCATTATCAGTTCATGATTACTCACCTGCCTTAATTAATAATTCCAGTCTTTGGGTATTCTTTTAGCAGCTTTGTCTTGTTCTAGCATTGTCACTCTCTCTTCAGTTCTGAGCTTTGTTCCTATCAGCCATTAAATCTGGTTGTTCTCTTCTTCAGGCTTCAGCAACTGACCTTCCATTAGTCATTCTAAACAGATTCCTGAAAGCTGCCACCTGTAGCAAATTAGCTATGGCAGCTGTTCTGTAACTATGACCAATTCAGAGTACAAAGCTAGGCTTTATAATCTTCTTACTCAATGACTATTCTGATACATACATGTTAAAAAACATTAATATCCCCACCCACCAAAATCTAATATACAAACTTAATTCTGGGAAAACAGGAATAAAGTTCTAGGGAGCATAGATTATAAATGTAGACAACATATTATGTTTTTATTTGATTGATGCTTTTCCTTTTGCTCACAAACTGAATGAATTTTACATAGAATTCCCTCCTCTCATTTTCACACACAATAAAAATAACTCCTTGAAATTAGGCTGGGCTACGAAAGAGTGGCTGTTCAAAGCCACCTTATGAGCTTCTATGGCTGATGTTGGATAGGTCCTGTATGCCACACCGGCTAAGCCAGTGGTTGTCTTCCATGGGTGTAGAAGCTCCACCCACAACTATGAAGAAGTTTCTTACTCTACCCTAATTATTATTAATATAAGGACAACATAATACAAATTTGAATATAAACATGACAGTCAACATTTGATCCTGTTTTGTTTCTTCTTTATATATTTGAAATGAATGCATCAATAAAGAGCATTTGTCATGTTCTTTAAAGAAGAAGTCATAAATAAAAGAAGCAGGCCGATAAATCTTGGGTGGATTTTGTTTATGTGTTTGTGTATGTGAGGGAGTGTTCAAACACCTTTCCAAGTAATTTGTCCTTTTAGAGTTGCTGTAGATTTTCATTATAATTTTCCTGAGGAACATTTCTATTATAACTTATATTGAAAGGGCTGTCATGATTTTTTGTTTGACTATACATGGGCATTAATTTTTTTAAAAAGTGAATCTGGTGTAATTACCAGTTTACAAAATGAATTCCTTCAGGGTTTGTACTCTACCCATTAGTAAAAGAGATAAGTTGAAATGTATTAAAATTTCACTGTGCAACTGGGAGTTTTTGTTCACAGAAAATGTGTTAATGTTTCTTCATTGCTTGACTATTTGTGTTTAAATTTAGGCAGCATGCCCAATAGGGAAAAAATTATAGGATAAAGTTATGTATAAAAGAAAGTCCTTAAAAGAGAACCAATAACATTTATTTCTAATCAGCAGTTACACATAATAATATTTGGCCTTGACTATAAAAGAAAGTTTTATTGGAACCTCTTTTTTTAATTCTGGTGCCAAAATTTAAAATACATGGGCAATAATCTAACAATTCTTGATAGCATGGTCTCTTACTATTGATTCACAGTTTTTACAATCATAAGGAAAGAATTAGAATATTGTCAAATATATTTTAAAAGATTGCAAATCCAGTGATTATTAATTTTGTGCAATATAACAATAACACCTGAATTCCTATACGTGTGTATTTTGCATTATTTCTCAATTTAAAGCATACTGAAAGCATACATTTTTTCCTGAAATGTAGGGACCTATTTTCCAAGGTATAATGTTTAAAATATTATCTTCCTTATTCAGAATTAGTTGCTAGTTTGTCAACAACTATGGAAATCTAAGGAACAGGGTGAGAAAGTAAAAGTCCCACAAAATAAGAAATATGATAATCAAAGTTCCACGGATTGAGTAAAAGATTTAGGATGATAGAAAAGCACCCTCTTCCTGGAAGAATAAATGTTAAAAGGGTCTTAAAGTTTTATCCTACAATTCTTAAGGAAGAGTAGGGAATTTCCACATCACCATCATTTGCACACACTGATTTTTCATGAAACAAGTTTTTAAATAAAACAAGATCTTCTCCTCTGTCAACATGGCAGTGATAGAAATAGGAAGTAAATCCTGTTTCTTCCTAACCTCACAAGTTACCACAGTCCTACAAAAGCCCAAATTTTCTCAATTCTAGTCTATATGGAAAGGGATGTCCATCCATTCTGCCATGCATGTTCTTGTTGTGTGTATTTGTGTGGTGGTAAACACATCAAACCCAGTGGTGAAATCCAATTTTTTTTTACTACTTGTTCTGTGGGTGTGGCTTAGTGGGCATGGTGTGGCTTGGTGGGCGTGGCAGGGGAAGGATACTGCAAAATCTCCATTCCCACCCCACTCCAGGGGGAAGGATATTGCAAAATCTCCATTCCCACCCCACTCTGGGGCCAGCCAGAGGTGGTATTTGCCGGTTCTCTGAACTACTGAAAATTTCCACTACCGGTTCTCCGAACTACTCAAAATTTCCGCTACCGGTTCTCCAGAACCTGTCAGAACCTGCTGGATTTCACCCCTGATTTCAAACCACATTCCTCTAAAACAAGACTGTCAAATTCTGGCCCATGGGCTGGATGCATCACGCACTGGCCATGCCCACAGCTGGTTTAGTGGAGGGGAAAAAAGTCCCGATATATCATGTGACACCACCATGATGACGTGAGTTTGACACCCCTGCTCTAAAACACAGGCAGAAGCAGCTGATGTTTGTGGGGAGAACAAAATTTCCTGCAAATGGAAATGGATCATTGCAAACTCCAAAGATGTTTAAAGTTAATTCTAGTTTCAGAAACCAAATGCCCTGCAGAAATAAACTAGTTTGAGTCTTGACACACAGCTGACACACAGTTCTAAAGTTGGTTTCAAACTGATACAGAGTTTATTTGGGGAAGTGCACCAAGACAAAGTATTCATTATGAAAAAAAGTATGGATATATGGAAGCTTTCCCCTTGGTTTGGCATACCAGGAGAAGCAGCTTTAAAAAGAAAACAAAAGAAACAAGAATCAAGAGTTATGCTGTGTTCTTTAGTCCAGAAAGCGAAGCACAGAATACCATGGACCCTTTCAATTGACAAATACACATTCCCTGCATTTCACACATTGGAATGCATTGGGTAGTTTGGCTACCTAAGTACTTTCCCTATGACTTCTTTCAGTGCCTGGAGGCCAGCAGATCAATTCAATAAGCAGACTATTTCACAGACTAATTTGAAAGAAATGTCAAGGACTCTTGCTTAGAAATTAGAAGTAATGCAATATAGAAATAAGCATCAGTCAGAACTAAGAGTGTTGCTCTTCCGTATTATTCTGGTACTATGGACACGCAGGGATTAGAAAGGAATATAGGTAGTTGATAAACAACGAGGTATATCATTATGGATTATGTATGCATGTAGTAAATTGCATTTGGCCAAGCACATTTTTATTTTAATATTCCTTGTCATGTATTTAGGCAGAATGAAGTATTCCTTCTGTAAATATGCCATGGGGGAAGGTGTATGAATTTCTGAATGTTCAGTTAAACATCTTCAATTCAGTAAATCTGCAGAACAATCTCATGTATGACAAAGGTATATTTTAATATAATAAAATGTATGTGTTTCCTTGCAGATGTTTCATTAACAAAGTAGGTAACATCATCAGTGCATCTTGGTGTTCTTGGAGATCTCTGAATTTGGTGCATTGATGATGTTACCTGCTTTGGTAATAAAACATCTGCAAGAAAACCACTATGGTCAGAGAGCACTTAGGACCCCACAATTTAACCCCAAGCTACAAATATTCTTTTCTATTGGTAAAATGTATGTACCAGCATTTCTGCAAAAAAAAACAAAAAACCAAAACTGACCCCTTCTGATTCTTTCAATATGGATTTTCTAGATAATTGCATTTTATCTTTTATAGAACATTCCCTAATAATAAAAGCAGGCTTTTTCATAAATAAAAATGTTTTATGTAAGTACACTTATTTTTATAATACAATATAATATTTTAAAAACAAATATTTTATTTCCTAGTATGCCTTTCATTCTTAGGTTTCCTAAAGAATAGTTGTGAGTAGCTTTGCAAAACATTTTGGGCCGTTATGGTTTGTTTAAAGAGAACATTTGTTCTCTGCACAGAATATTATATCATGTTAATATTCTTGTCATCATACCATATTAGTACTGTTTTCCTGAATGCCATAGAGAAATATAATGATATTAGCAACTTTCAAATTGTATTAGGGAAAATAAATACAAGCTGGAAACAATGCTAATGTAATGTGATGTAAAAACTGGTGATACAATGCTAAGATTCACTGAACCACTCAAAAGCTACATCTGACTGATACAGGGTGTGAAGGACATAGGAAAGATGCAAGAGCACTCAGCAATATTGAAATGCAAAGGGAAATGTCTCTTTTATTTGGAAACCACCAAAACCAGGATGGTGCTTTTTGATATAAAGGAATGTGTTTCAAAGAAAAGTGAGTCTTTGCAAACTTGTTCAAATTTTTTGAATAAATTTGTTCATGCATTTTTAAAAAATATTAATCAGCTTAATTGACTCTTTATGTGTGGACCTAGTTTTTTGCACTGGCAAAAATAGAGGAAATTACCATTTACCATATGTTCCGGCGTATAAGACGACTGGGCATATAAGACGACCCCCCAACTTTTCCAGTTAAAATATAGAGTTTCGGATATACTCGCCGTATAAGACTACCCCTCCTACCATCTTTCTTTTTCTTTCTGTCTTCCTAACATCTTTCTTCCTTCCTTCCTTCCTTTCTTTCTTTCTTTCTTTCTTTCTTCCTTCCTTCCTTCCTTCCTTTCTTTCTTTCTTTCTTTCTTTCTTTCTTTCTTTCTTTCTTTCTTTCAGTCTTTCTTTCTTTCTTTCTTTCTTTCTGTCTTCTTTCTTCTTCCTTCCTTTTTTCCTTCCTTTCTTCTTTCCTTCTTTCTTTCTTTCTTTCTTTCTTTCTTTCTTTCTTTCTTTCTTTCTTTCTTTCTTTCTTTCTTTCTTTCTTCATCTTTCTTCTTTCCTAACATCTTTCTTTTTCTTTCTTTCAGTCTTCCTCCCTCCCTAACATATTTCTTTTCCTTCCTTCCTTCCTTCCTTCCTTCCTTCCTTCCTTCCTTCCTTCCTTCCTTCCTTTCTTCTTAAATAAATAAAAATAAAGCCAGGGCCCTTAATTCCCTTTTAGAAATGTAACATTGTTATCAAAAAAATAAAAATAAAATCTAGATGAAAATAATGGCTTCTCTATGGGCAATATGCTCCCAGTTGAGACTATTTCCTGAGTGGGTCCATCACTTTTATGATATATTATTATTATTATTATTATTATTATTATTATTATTATTATTATTATTATTATTATTATTATTATTATTATTATTATTATTATTAAAGCGTATATGATAACAGCAAAGTATAAACAAAGTATAAACATGATTGTGTGTGTATATATATATATATATATATATATATATATATATATATATATATATATATATATATATATATATATATATATATATATATATAATAGTACAAGCATGATTATGAGTACAAGAAGTATGAATATATGGGTGCATTTGGACAGGAACGGTAGGCACGATTGTGCGCTTATGCACGCCCCTTACAGACCTCTTAGGAATGGGGTGAGGTCGATGGTAGATAATCTAAGGTTAAAGTTTTTCGGGTTTGGGAAAGAAACAATTGAGTCAGGTAATGTATTCCAGGCGTTGACCACTCTGTTTTGAAGTCAAATTTTTTGCAATCAAAAAATTATCTAAAGCTGAATAAAATAACTTCTTAAGCCATATGAAAACAGAAACTGAGCATAACAGTTTTAATAACCAACACATTAGCAGACATAACGGGATTATAATGATGTAATAAGATAGGATAAGCAAGAAAATATTGTCAGGATTGGCTTTATTGAATGTCAGTGTTAAATAGGGAAGCTGAAATCCTTTTGTGTGATTAGCCCTTTAGTTAAGAAAAACAAAAGAAGAAAATAACAAAACTACGTATCTATGGGCATTTCCAGATGTTTCTATCAATGCACTGGTGTAGCAGAGTTGACACCTCATCGATCTGTCAGTTACAGGTAGTGGTTGAAATGACTGGAACAACCTGTTTCCCAGCTCCTGTATTCCAGGCAAGCTGTCATAGAAACAGAACTCAATAAAGAGTTCAAAATATGGAATCAGAATGACAAACCGTATAATAATACAATAGGCAGACAAGAAACTTGCAGTTTACTTGCTTGTTTATATATGCATTTGTTGGTTTGATGAAGGGTTTTGTCTTTTGGCTTGAGGCTGTACAACAGGATAAATTGTTCACTTGCTGACCAGTAGATAACCTGAGATGTTTTTACTTTCTTATTGACCAGGAGTGACATGTTTAGATTGACCATGAGTCGTTTTGCAAGCACAAAAGTCTTGCAGCCCAGATGCCCAACAGCATCTTGGTATCTTTTAATAGTGAGAACTGTTCAAAATTTTCTGTTGCTGTAATGCAAAACAAGAAGATGTGGGTAACAGAGACTAGTTTTCTGCTCACTCAAAGGAGAACTACTGTATAATTTTGCAGTTATCTTTTCATTGTTTTTGTAGTTTTGTTTTGGTACTGATATTGTATTGTATTTATCCTTGATTATCAAATTTACAAAAAAAACCCTTCTCCTTACATTTCCAGCTAGTTGTTCAAAACATACTAAATGCAGTATGTGACATGTATAGCAATAGCAACAGCACTTAGACTGATATACCGCTTCATAGTGCTTTTACAGCCCTCTCTAAGCAGTTTACAGAGTCAGCATATTGCCCCCAACAACCTGGGTCCTCATTTTACCCACCTCGGAAGGATGGAAGGCTGAGTCAACCTTGAGCCGGTGAGATTTGAACTCCCAAACTGCAGTTCACAGTCAGTAGCCTGCAGTACTGCACTCTAACCACTGTGCCACCTCTGCTCTTTATATGCTAATAAAGTACTGTTGTTTAGTGTCACTTACATAGTTTCCAGTTGACTCCTGGAAACTTCAAATGGTTTCCCATTGCTTTCTTCTTAGCACTGAGAGAAAATGACTGGCCCAAAGTCACCTACTTGGTTTCTGCGCCTAAGGCGTGCATACAAATTTCCTTTCTTTTATGGAAATGGGCATTATGCAATTGATAATTTTCATCATAAAAAAAGAAAAAAAACATTGTATCAGCTAAATGTGCCAGAGATTCAGAAACACGCCAAGACTTCTTGCCAATTTATTTTTATTTTTTTGGCCCTTCTGTCTTCATTCACACATTTACTACTATAGTTGTTATAGTTAGGCATCCTGTTTCCCTCTTAACTTCACAATTGTAACAGCTACTACTGCTATTAGAGGGTCAAAACGTCCATCAACTTCTTGTCCAATGCCCTTATCCAAAAAGAAAAGGCCTCTCTAACACTGGAAGCTAAGATGGACAATGCTAACTCTCCTACCTCCCATGTAGATAAGACTGATTGATGGATTATGCTTCAAGAGAGCATCTGTCAATAGCAATGGGCATAGCTATTCTATATGACAGCTATAATGCCTAATATGTTATTGGTAGGTTTAACGTTAGATATTAGTTTAACTTGTCAAATTTTTAACCAAATTTTTAATGTTTGAACAGGTCTGTAGAGTATTAGAGCTGAACTTCTCCCTTCCTCATAAAACTATCATAGAAATATCTGCAAATCCATTCCTGAACAAGTAAATTATTTCTATTTTAATTGTAGTGCTGTCCTGCTCTGTATTACACTGGTCTTTGTTTTAAATGATGAAATCTGAGTTACAGGTAGTTTTTTTTTTAACTTTGGGTACCAAACAGCCTACTTTGTGAGCTGTTGAGTTTAAAAGGATTGTTTTCTTGTAGTCTGATCTTCCAACACAGAGAAAAATAATGGTCTGAGCCAAAAGAAGCATTTTTTTTCTCTACACAAACTTCCAGGTTGCATTTTCCTTGATTTTGCCTACCGCTGTCATTCATGCATGGAGGAGTGAACAAAGATCTCACAATTTTACCTGCAGGAACCCATGTTTCTGCGGGATGCTGACCTGCCTTAAAATTAGGCAGCTGAATTGCAGTAGATGACCTTCATGTAATCTCCAGTTACAAGATTCCATTATTATCTGCTGCATTTCAAACAATTAATACCAGGTTCAGCTCATCAATTTTTCTCCCCCCCCCCCAACTGTTGTACAAACAAGAGTAATTTCATCAACCGCAGTATCAATTCATCAATTCTTTTCTCTGTCAGCACTAACATTTTAATCAATTAATACAGGACTGATTCATAGGTTCTCAGGCCACCACACACATCCAGCCCCTGTTATTGAAAAGAGACCATACCATTAATGCTAACATATGGTAATATGATATCAGGCAGCATTTTTATATCCTTGAATTAGACCCAGAGGCAGGCATAAAGAGGAAATAGCTAAGAAGTGGTGCTGGAAATACTGGTGCTCAATAAAATCAAGTACTTTATTTTTAGGATGATTTCTTCTCTTTAAGCACAATTTTAGTAGAAATAGGGCTTTAAAAGAAAAGTGACTCCATGATACGTTTTGCATGAAGTTGAATCTGAATGGGATTAGGACATCTTAAATGCTATTATAAATGTTCCTTCAAGGCATTTATAATGTTAATGGAAGTGCAAGAAATACTAAGTCTGGTTGCCATCTAGAAAATGTACTTGATATTCCAACTACTTGTGGATTATTTAGATAGCAGAGTTAAATGTTCCCAGGGCATCCTAGCTAAGATTTCATTTCGTTCCTCTTCCTTCCTTCTCTACTGTAATAACTCCTTGAATAATTATAGTATTTCTTTTGTCTTTCTATCAGCAGAACAGATTTTCCATTTACTTTATCAAAATGAATGCCGACTTGTTATTCAGGTGGAATTTATATCTCTAGTAAATGTTATGCCAGTAGACAGTAATAACTAATGTTCTCAATTTGTTTGACAGCTCTCTTTTAATATAGTAACAATTCAGAATATTATCAAATTTGTTTTCTGTGTCTAATCATCTAGACCAGGGATGTCAAACTCGCATCGTTACAGCATCATCACGTGACATATTGGGACTTTTCCTCCCTTTGCTAAACTCGGCATCTGCATGGCCAGTGCATGACGCATCCGGCCCACAGGCCGCGAGTTTAACAGCCCTGATCTAGACGATGATACAGATTTATGTTCAGGTGTATTTAAGCATTTGTTCACATTTGATGTTGTCTCTGACCATGTATCACCTGCACAGACACACCATTCCCCCCCCCCCTTTGTATATATTTTGGAACATGCATTTAGACAGCGGATCCACTCAAAATTAGCTTGAAGTGTGTTAGGTCACGTGACTCATCTCTTTGCTCTCAGTGTCCTTTACTTACGGTGTAATCTAGATGTACAATTGTAGTCTAATCATTTTCAGTTCTTTAAAAAAAAAACCAACCCTCTATACATTTCAAACTTACCTTGTGAATTTTAACCCTATTAAATATTGTTCAGGTTTAACACTGAACACGGTTGAATTTAACACATCAAACTAGTATATATTAAAGTAGCACTAACCAAAGGAGGAAGATCTAAAAAAAAAAAAAAAAACTAACATGCCCTAAATCTGTGGTGGCGAACCTATGGCACGCGTGCCACAGGTGGCACGCAGAGCCATAGCGGCCGGCACGCGAGGGTTGCCCACCAGCAAACCGGAAGTGCGGAAAAACGCACTTCCGGTTTGCCGGTGAGCTGTTTTTTGCACTCCGGAGGGTTCAGGGAAGCTCCCTGAAGCTCCGGAATGCAAAAAACTACAAAATGGACAAACCGGAAGTGCACTTTTCCGCACTTCCGGTTTGTCCGTTTTGTAGTTTTTTGCATTCCGGAGCTTCAGGGAGCTTGCCTGAACCCTCCGGAGTGCAAAAAACAGCTCACCGGCAAACCGGAAGTGCGTTTTTTCGCACTTCCGGTTTGCCGGTTTTGTCGTCCCAGGCTCCGGTAAGCCTTTGCGCGGGGGTGGGGGTGTGTGCGCATGCGTGGGGGGGAGGGAATGGGTGTGGGCATGCGAGCCCCCCCCCTTTTTGGCACGCGAGCCTAAAAAGGTTCGCCACCACTGCCCTAAATGCTCTTTCTTAAAATCAATATTTTACTACTTTATGGAAATGTGTTAGGGAGATATAGTTTTTATGTGGAAGGGCAAATTCATCTACCAGATGGATGCCAACATTGAGAAAGCTATGCTGTAGGTTCCCACTAGAGGGAATTCCTTTGGAATTTGGGTTCTCAGCAAGTTTATCTTTCACTTTGATTTTCAAAGTATATGTAGATATGCAATCTGTTGAGTTACTTACAACTTATAGTTGCTTATCTCTAAAAAAAAATAAAGCTTTCCATGAAGAAAATGGCATTTGGTGAAATGTGTGAATTTATTAAGAAATTATTCATTATTTTTATTTATTTACTAGTATTAATTCAGTTTATTCCATACCATATCCTAAAGATTACAAACATAAAATTAGTAAAATGTTCTTAACTTGATAAACATATATTGTGATCTGCTTAGTGTATCTCATCACTATCTAGATGGCAGATTACGTAATCATAAACTCTCAGTTGTAGAGAGAGCAAATACACTCTTGGTAGTAGCTACCATTTGCATAACCTTCAATTGACATAACATTATTTGACTTGTTTTATTTTGAAAAAATTATATAATATTTGCTAGACATCAATATTATTTTCATCATACAGCTGTGTAGTTCTATAGTAATGTTACTTATTAGCAAATTGCTTATAAGTTGCTTATGTTGCTTATAAGTTACTTATAAGCAAATCCAAATTATTTTATACACATGTAAGAATTCAATCATGAGATTCTTAATGAAAGAAAGACCCATTCTTGAGTCAGACTTAATGTACTCATTCTCAAATGCCACAAGGAAAAATGGAGATATGCCAGAATGTGTTGGAAAGCATGTCCAGAAATACAGTAGTCCTCGACTTAAAACAGTTCATTTAGTGACCATTCAAAGTTACAATGGCATTGAAAAAAGTGCCTTATGACCATTTTTCACACTTATGACTGTTGCAGTATCCCCATGATCACGTGATTTACATTCGGATGTTTGACAACTGACTTACATTTATGACGGTTGCCATGTCCTGGAATCATGTGATCATCTTTTGCAGCCTTCTAACAAGCAAAGTCAATGGGAAAGCCAGATTCACTTAACAACCATTTATTTATTTATTTTATTTATTAAAATTTCTATGCCGCCCAACTCCCGAGGAACTCTGGGCGGCTCACAGCATGTATAGAAACATATAATAAGTAAAAACCATTTTATAAAAAACCATATTAAAATACTATCCATAATTTAAAAAACTTTCATTCATACCCTGCCTGCCGGAAGAGCCAAGTTTTTATTGCTTTACGGAAGGCCAGCAGGGTGGGGATAATCCTGATCTCTGGAGGGAGTTGGTTCTAAAGGGAGGGGGCTCCCACAGAGAAGGCTCTCCCCCTCGGCCCCGCCAACCGGCATTGCTTGGTCGATGGGACCTGGAGGAGACCCACTCTGTGGGACCTAACCGGTCGTAGGGAGGTATGCGGCAGGATGCGGTCCCGAAGGTAACCTGGCCCTGAGCCATGTAGGGCTTTAAAGGTAACGACCAACACCTTGAATTGGATCCGGAGACTAATGGGCAGCCAATGCAGCTGGCGGAGAATTGGTGTTACGTGGGTGCATCTGGGTACACCCACCACAGCTCGCGCAGCTGCATTTTGCACCAATTGCAGTCGCTGGACACTCTTCGAGGGTAGCCCCATGTAGAGCGCCATGTTACTAATTTAACAACTACAGGGATTTACTTAACAAATGTGGCCCAAAAAAAGTCATAAAATAACTCATTTAACAAATGTCTCACTTAACGACATAAATTCTGGGCTCAATTGTGGTCATAAGTCGAGGACTACCTGTAAAGCTCTAATGATCCTTGACTGTTCAGAAAAACCAGCAGTAGATCTATATCAACTCTGGTATTGTAACAACTTAATTCACTTCCATTGGTTGAAATGGAAAGAAAGGTGTTCATATGTTTAAAAAAGTCAACGAACAATGATGAGAAAAAATGCTACTACTTCCTTCCATTCTTATTTTAGATGACATCATGTAGCAAATATAACTGGTTTATTACTATGCTATTCTGTGCATACATACTAACAAGAATTTACTGGGCCATGGCTGGATGCATCTATTTAAACCACAGTAATCTGTTTAAAAATATGGGGGGAAAAATGTGAAGGAAAGCATTTGTTAGCAAAAAAGCCCTACTTTTTTTCCTTGCCATTTTGCAGTACAATTAATTACTGAGTTCATTAATTAATGAACATATTAGAGAAAGACACCATTACTGACTAGGAGAGATCTGATATATTACTGAGTCAATAATGTATTGAACACTCAGAAGGACCTTTTGGTAGATTCCCCCACCCCCTTCATCTTGTAACCCACAGTCACATATATTATTCTTGCCTATTCAGCAGTTTTGTGGGTGCTCTTATATTTCATATTTCTAATTCCTTTAATCATTGATAGGTACAACAGTGTTTTACAACCTCACTAATGAACAATTGGTCAGTTGTCATTGGTTGGAACACTTAAATGTCAAGTGCAATAGAGCAAGATTCACCCCTCCTTTTTAACAGGCCCTTTTAGAATATAATATAAAGCAACAGCTGTAGAGAAAAAGGTAGGAGATACTTTCAAAAAAGCAATGGAAGAGATAATAAGATTTTATTAGAGACCAGTGAGCAAAGGAAATAATTTATAAAGCATGGTTTATGTTAATTCTTTTGGAAATAATCCCCGTTCTACTTGTTCACAGAGAGAGAGAGAGAGAGAGAGAGAGAGATTCTTGATTCATTAGCTAGCTTTGGCTGAGAATGCTGACTAAGGGCAAGAGTCAAAAGGTTGTGTGAAGTATTCTGCCCGAAGAAGAACGGTGTTTTTCCATACAATACACCCTTCCCGCTGCAGGCTATTGTATTTTCCAAGTTAAGTTCTTGAAAGTTCAGCTCTCTCTTCCTCTTACATGGGGTGCACGCCAATTTAGTCAGAGAGATGCAGTTTGAAAAACAAAGTGACATTTCTTTCTCAGTGTTAGCAGAAGGGATGGCTCACACCCTGGCAATTTTTTCCTGGGAAATGATCTGATTTCTTGCATGTTCATGTGAAGCTGATCTCTATATATTCAGTGTGATTTGTCTCCTAAGTAAGAGCTTATTTGCACTGCCCAATTGTCTTTTTGCCAAAGCAAGACAGCAACTATTTGTGGACTGCAGGAGAGAGAACAGTTAGGGCGTGTTTTTCACTGCCCTTCCCTTCCAAAGTCTTTTCTTGCCCTCCCAATTCCCTTCCCTAAAATTTTATTCGCAGGTCACATGCGGAGCCATATCTGAGGGTACGCAAGACATTGCCCTATGTCAGCTCCAGCGCACATGTGCACGCTGGCCAGTTGATTTTCAGCCTTCCGGAGGGTGGGAGGAGGCCATTTTCACCCTCCCCAGGCTTCAGGAAAGCCTCTTGAGCCTGTGGATGACGAAAAACGGACTCAATGGGCCTACTGAAAGTTTAGAAACGAACTTCCAGTAGGCCTGTTGGGCCATTTTTCACCATCCACAGGCTTCAGGGAAGCCTCCTGAAGCCTGGGGAAGGTAAAAACGGCCCATGGGCCTACCGGAAGTTTGTTTCCAAACTTCCTGTAGGCCCGTTGGGCCATTTTTCACCTTCCCCAGGCTTCAGGAAAGCCTCCGGAGCCTGTGGATGATAAAAAATGGGCCCAATGGGCCTACTGGAAGTTTATTCCCGAACTTTCCTTAGGCCCGTTGGGCCGTTTTTCACCCTCCTGAGGCTTCAGGCGGCTTTCCTGAAGCCTGGGGAGGGCGAAAAATGGCAAAACGGGCCTACCAGAAGTCCGGAGGCTTCAGTGAGGTCTGCGTGCATGCACGGGGGGCAGGGGCAGCGCAGGGGGGTTGTGCGTGCATGCACGGAGGGAGGGCATTGCATTATGAGTGTGGGCACACCCTTTTGGCAAAATAAGTTCGCCATCACTGCCCTAGTAGTATAATGTTTATAGTATTTGCCTTGTCTGGTTCAAACTCCAGTAGAAACCTTTTCTTTGTTTTTTCCCTTGCTTGCTCCCTCTTCCTCTCACCCTGTTTTTTTTTTCTTCCTCTTTCACCCTGATCTTCTACTTTTCCCTGTGCTACTTTTCAGCAGAAGATATTTTATTGTTTTACCAGCCACTTGAGATAAGGATAATTTTACTCCCAGCTCTCAAACAATCCGTAGGGCTGTTTGGTATGTCAAAACCCCTCTATTTTCAAAGAAAATTTATACCCATTGTGCTAGATAAAGAACTCACAATAAAGATATCTCCAAAATATATTAGAGAGCATTAGGCAACAAGAAAGTGTGTGTGTGGGGGGGGGGGTGGAATCCTGTAGTTGTGCCTGCTTGCATGCAAATTCTGAAACCTTTATTTCTGTATGTATAAATTCAATTTAATTTTTTTGTGTGGGTGACAAATGCACCACACATACAAATACCAGTACATGTATAGATGTAGGCGCAGATATAAAAGTACAGGTGGTTCACAACTTACAATAGTTCATTTAGTGGCCATTTGAAGTTACAAGGGCAGTGAGAAAAGTGACAGAACCATTTTTCACACTTACAGCATCCCATGATCCCATGATCAAAATTCAGCCGCTTGGGGTAACTGACTCACATTTATGATGGTTGGGTCATATGATCACCTTTTGCGAAATTCTGTTAAGCAAAGTCAATGGGGAAGCCAGGTTCACTTAACGACCCAAATTTACTAATTAACAATTGCTGATTGTTTAGTATTAGTAATTTAACAACTGCAGTGATTCACTTAACAGCTGTGTTGAGAAAAGTTGCAAAATGGGCCGAAACTCATTGAACAAATGTCTCACTTAGCAACAGAAATTTTGGGCTCAATTGTAAGTTCAGGACTACTTATACAAATGTCCAAGAGGATCTACCCATAGAAAGGAACGTCATTGGCACTTGCTAGCTTGGACAGAAAGGTGAGAGGGCACAACGGTAGGGAATTTTCAATGGGAGAATGTAGTGTGCTGGTTTGAACTGAATATCCTGCAGTCTGTTTGCTGGATGTTTCAGTTTGGATACAATTTTCTTAGGCTGTTATATTAAACTGGCATAAGCCCAGGACAGCGGCTGCTTAAATATTAAGTGTGGATATGCCTTAAGTGTGCATTTGATTGCATCCTGAAGCACTAGACTGAAACAATGATAACTCCTATAGAGTTTTGCTATTAAAAAAAATTGCTAAAGCATCATTCAGGAATTCCACATATTACTGCAGATAAAAGCTCCTTCCCTCCCTTTGACCCTCCTATAATAAATGGTTGTATTCAAAGTGGCAGAATGATCAGTTCCTGGCATTTTTAGTACTTAGAGTACACTGTTAATGTGTGAATGTTGAATTTAATTTCCTTCATTTCAAAAATCTGTGTGCAAATTAAGCCTAAATGCATACCATACTTTTACTACTAGTCTTTAAAAGGTCCAGGTCATCTTCGATATTCTTTAAAAAGTGAGATCTTGGCCTAAAATAATGTCTTGGTTATTATTTATGTATTTTTTTCATATATTTTTAAATTACACAACTTTTTCCTCTGAAGTAATGTCTTATTCCGATCTGATTCGTTTCAATCTTACCTATTTACTTTTCATTATAAGAAGCAGGCATATTTTTAAAGAAATTTTCTTTTAATTTGTCAAAAAGTTGAACTTTTATAACTTCATATATATTATTATATTATATATTTTACTTGGTAAAATAAAGCAGTGATAGAGGCAAATTGAACCTAGTGCAGATCACCTGATACCTCCAATCATTATATTGTGCTTAGAATAACAGAATAACAGAGTTGGAAGGGACTTTGGAGGTCTTCTAGTCCAACCCCCCTTGCTCAAGCTGGAAACCTTATACCATTTCAGACAAATGGTTGTCCAGTCTCTTCTTAAAAGCCTCCAGTGTTGGAACATTCACACCTTCTGGAGGCAAGTTGTTCCACTGATTAATTGTTGTATCTGTTAGGAAATTTCTCCTTATTTCTAGGTTGGTTCTCCCCTTGATTAGTTTCCATCCATTGCTTCTTGTCCTGCCTTCAGGAGCTTTGGAGAATAGGTTGAACTTCTCTTCTTTGTGGCAACCCCTTAAATATTGAATGCTGCTATCACTAGTCTTCTTTTCATTAAACTAGACATATCCAATTCCTGAATCCATTCTTCATATAGTCCCCTAATCATCTTTGTTGCTCTTCTCTGCACTCTTTCTTGAGTCTCAACACATTTCTTGAGTCTTCAAGAGCTTAGGAACGTATTGACCGACTGAAATCCTGATGGTTAAGTTGTTATTTTCCTTCAGAAAAGAAACAAGGGTATTTAGAGATAGAATAAGGCGGGGGTTAGAGGGGTTTTTGCTCTGTTTTTAAGTATCTTTCAGCACCTACTTCAACCTCAGTTTTAAGCAGTATGACATGCTACAATATGAAGATATAACTGACTTTTAAAAAATCCTTTAGGCATTTGGTAACCTAACAAGCAAAAATCTGCAACATATACATATTGTCCTATATTTAAAATCCAAATGTGGATATTGGTCTCCACTATAAATTGTTTTTATTCATTTCCATGGCTGCATGTGATGACTTAATGCATCCTACAATTGGAGTAGTTCATGGATAATTTTGCTCTTTATGACAACTCCTTGCATGAAATTTTTATAAAAGCAAACATCAAGCCATTTTATGTTAAAGTTTGTCCTCATATTTTATTACAAAAAAAATAGATAAATGGGAAGTTGAACTATTCTTCAATATATACTTAAAGAATAAAAAAAATGCTTGTCATGTTTATGTTTGATGGCAAAGATACATTGGAACTTTACATGGTATTTACATTAAGATTCTTCAGCCTCAGTGTTTCTATTGGGTTTCTATAAAATCTCCTCTGAAAAATTGGGAAGCCTCCAGAATTAATATTTGATGTAATAGTTGCAGCCACGGAAGATATCAAACCTATTCTAAAATGCATGGAAGGATTTTGAGGGCTTTTCCTCACATTGGTTTCTTCCACTTCCGAGTTTTATTCTGCCAGAAGATTAAATACCAAATGGAGCTGTCCTTAAGAGATAACTATTTTAAAGACAGCAATAGATTGCCCTGTTTTTGCTTCTCTGCTCCCTCCCCAAAAGTCATCTGGCAATGGGAAGTGAGTTTTTAGAGACTTCTAGACTAGCAGTTCAGACATCTGTCAAAATCTATGTCTCCAGCTCCAGAACAAGGTTCTGGAAGTTTGGTCCCAGCCCAGGAGAGTGGACAGAAGAGATTGGGGAGATTCATTTTTATGTGCCAAGTTCTGGATTCCATGAACCATCTAAGGCAGTGATGGTGAACCTATGGCACACGGAGCCATATCTGAGGGAACGCGAGGTGTTGCCCTATGTCAGCTCCAGCGCGCATGTGCACCCTGGGCAGCTGATTTTTGGCCTTCTTTTCAACCATTTTCGCTCTCCCCAGGTTTCAGGAAAGCCTCCTGAAGCCTGGGGACGGCAAAAAATGGCCCAACCGGAAGTTTGTTTCCAAACATCCGGTTGGGCCGTTGGGCTGTTTTTTTGCCATTCCCAGGCTTCAGGAGGCTTTCCTGGACCCTGGGGAGAGCGAAAAACAGCCCAATGGGCCTACCGGAAGTCCGGAAGCTTCAGTGAGGCCTGTGTGCATGCGCGGGGGGAGGGCATTGCATTATGGGTGTGGGCACGCGCGTGTGCGCTATCTCACGCACGTACAACCCTTTTGGCACCCAAGCTGGAAAAGGTTCGCCATCACTGATCTAAGGCTTCTAAACAATTAGCTGCCAGATCTGGGAAGAGAGACAAAGAAAGATGGGTAGCCTCATCAAAGTTCCCAAAATTCCAGTTCATAAGAATTGAAAGCCAACCTTGTACCCACCTGATGTTCATTTTCCATGTAGCATTTTCCATTCTACTCCTCTATAGGAATAGAAACTCAGTAGGTAAAGAACAGATTTTTCTATGATTTACCTGCTTCCTCTCTCAGCTGAAGGTCACTACAGTTCCCTCAGAGCCTGACAGTTATTTGGGAGGTACATTTAAGCATAGGTTACCATTCTTCTGAAACGATATATGAACCCCATGTTGATGCTCCTTTTGAACACAAATGTGTTTTTTCCCCCAGAATAATACTAGACCTACATTTAGAAGTAGCCTAAACAACAAATGACAGATGAGGGAACAGGCTGAAAGCTCTCTCTCATTTTAGGGCATACACACTTGTATGCCTGTCAGGCATTAAGCCAGGCTAGTTAAAACATGTATTTAATGCTCTTTTGACAGAGCAGTAAACCTGTGTTTAAAAGTAGCCTAACAAGTGACAGACATGGAGAGAGAGGTTGCACAATGGGGCAAGAGTCTTTCCCCACTATACTGTACTGCATTCCCTCACACCTGGTAAGTGATTCTCAAACATGGGTTTAGCACTTTTCTGAAAGAATGGTAAACCCACTTGCTCAAAAGCATCCCAAACATCCACTCACAGGCATGGGTCAAGGGGTGATTCTACTGTAAAATTGCTGAACCGATTCTCTCTCAGGCATCACCAAATAGCTGGTTAGCTGATCAGCTGATCCAGGTCTCCAAACTGGGGGTTGGCTTATAGATCTAGTGTTACAGGAGGGAAATCAAGTTTGAAAGATCCAGATTCCTTGTGTTGCCAGAAGATTGGTTAGCAGAACAGCTCTGCAGGATAGATCCCATATACAGCAGCGGAGCACTATATCCACAGCAGCCTAACGTGGCTAATAGTTGCTATACATAGTTGCTCTCCTATTGATATGTGGTTATTGAAGTAGATCTGATTGTACTGTCTCCTTAATCCTGGAACAGGCTAAGGATAAGTTATGATTGCCTCAGGTATGGGTTGGGAAAGATAGGGATACAACAGTATGTGGTCATGCCAGAAAAAAAGAGTTTTCTGCGGTATGTTAATACTGTGGTTAGGTCGGAATAGAGAAATGGCCTGATACTGTGTAGCTTTTATGCTACATGAATGTTGTTACACTATGTGTACCTTTGTAGATTAAATGCAATATATTAAGCGTACATTGAGACCTGGTACATTGTGTCAAAGGATGAACCATGATTTTGAAAATCTACAGATCAATTCTTGCCTCTTAAGTCAGTTGTTTTGATGTCAGTTGCCATTAATCTTTTCAGTCACTCCTAAATTTGCAATGCTTGGCCTTCCTCAAAAATAATTTAAAGAGTCATATATTTTAAGATAATGTACATGAAGAATTTTGATTGTTCGAATTATAGAGTTACTTCTTCTTCAAGTAATGTTTTTATATATGTTGGTTTCGCTTTTTGTTTTGTTTTAGGCAATACGCTGCACATTGGTAAATTGCACGTGTGAATGTTTCCAACCAGGGAAGATAAACCTGAGAACCTGTGATCAATGTAAACATGGCTGGGTGGCACATGGTAAGGACCTGTATGCTGTTTGTTTCTCTTATTATGTGTTTGTGTGCATGTCTGCAACTCTAGACAAATGTGTACATTGTTTTTGATCTAGAAAGACCTGCATGAAACAAAATTGTTTATAGCTATTGATTAAATATATAAAACATGAATCTTCATCATCTATGGAAAATAATAAAACTATTATTCTGTTAGTCCAAACCAAATGGAGCTAAGCAAGTTTATCCAATAGCAATTATTGAAGCACTTTGATGGAAGATGAGAAGTCATAAATATTCTAAATACAGATAGTCCTTGACTTACAGCCACAATTAAGACTGGAATTTCATTTGTAAGTCGCTGTGGTTGTAAGTTAAGTTGGACCTGATTTTACAACAATTTTTGTGGCAATTGTTAAATGAATCACATGGAAATCAGCAAAAAAAAAAGGTTGCGAATCATGATCACCTGATGAAAAAGTGCTGCAACTGGTTGTACATGTACTGGTTGTACATTATGATCACATGACTGCAGTACTGGCACAATGGTCATACATTGTTACTTTTTCCAAGGCCTTTGAAACTTCAAACAGTCATTAAACAAATAGTCGTAAGGCAAGTACTATCTGTAGTAAAACATACTATGCTATATATACATCTGAAAGAATGACTCCTAACTTCTAACAAATAGTAAAGAGATTAGTACCCTTAGCATCTCAGGTAAGATATTTGAGATACGTTAAATTATCTGATTCTCATAGCAGTCTTTTCCCACGTGATTTGCATTTTTGTCAGCACTGATGGAGCATAACGTTGGAAGACTAAAAGATTATTAAAAAAATATTATGGCAATTATATTAAAGGACCATGCAGAACATGGGTTGAGAATCATGCTCCCAGTTATCTTAAAAGGAGTTGCCCACTGAATACTATTGAAGAAACTTATCTTCAACCTCTAGGTTTTTAATTTCTGTTTGCACTTGCTAATGTTTCCTTATCGGACAAAGTGCTTGAGGCTGACCTGAAATTCGGAGTGGCCTTTATGGAAAGATTTTATAGATCTGTTTCAGCGTAACTTCAAGTCAGGCAGTGAGGCCAAAATTGTTCTGGCTCTTATATTGGATGACTTAGAACCAAGACATCACGTAGCATAAAGAGTGGAGAGAGTAATAGTACGTTTTTCACCATATTCATAATGTAAGAACATGTTGTAAATAATGTTAATATAAAGTGCACATGAAACAGATCTTAAGCCAACAAATATTTTAAAAATTAACTATATTTCAGTTATAGTCATCATTAACATCTTTCACGGATTTTGTTTCTGACTTTCGTACTTGCTCTTTAGCTCCATGAATTACTCATAAATTGCATACATTAGATGTGATCAGACATCATTTTAATAGGTAATGGTTAGTTAATAGTTTAGCATGTAGAGAACGAGCTGCAGCAAGCACCAGAGCTGGGTATTGCCCTTCCTTTTTATCCTTAGGTGTGGCTGAGAATATACTTGAGAATTTCAGGGTCAAGCACAGCCAAACTCTGAATAATATTTATAGACTTGTATGAAGAAGAAACTTTATTACTCATGGCTTGAAGTCAGTGAAGAGAAAAACATGTTTTGTTTGTTCTAAACACTGTGGCAAAACTATGGATTGGAATGGCCACCTAATGAGAGTAAGTAATTAAAAGTCTACCAAGTCTATGGTGGCTGCATTGTTGCTTTGGGAAAACTTGCCAGGTGCAGAGAATCAGGACCACACATTGCAATTAAGAAGCTTTATTGCTCACACCTATATAGGAGGATGTACTCAACTAATGGTCAGCACCAAATTGGCACTAGATGAGAGTCAATGGAATTCAAAAAGGGCTGGACTTGGGTCACTTGTGGCAACAGAGTGACTCCAGTCTGATTCCTCTCTTGACTCCATCCACAAACTCTGCCTTTTCTTCTCCTACAACTATTATCAAATAGCTTATACTTTTCTACCAGTGGTGGGTTCCTACCAGTACGGTCCACTCTATAGCACCGGTAGCGGCCCGCTGGTGACGTCACAGTACTGGTGCGGTCGGTTGCTGGTGCCTGGGCGCCACCATTTTTTTTAAAAAAAATTTCTTCTGCGCGTGCCCAGAAGCTGAGTTTCCGGCATTGCTTATGCACTGCCTTCCTACCCCACAGTGAGTCCAAGCAGGGGAGGATGGCTGAGGGAGCGCATGAGACGCTGAAAGAACGGGCGGCAGGAGCTTTCTCCATTCCCCTCCCTTCAGCAGTCCAAGAAGCCACAAACGTGCGGTGATGATCCTAGGCATTTTCGCACGTTTGAGGCTTCTCGAGCTGCTGAGGGGAGGGGGAATGGGCAGCAGGATCTATCTCAGTTCTCCTCCCTTCAGCAGTCTGAGAAGCCATGCCCACCCAGTCACATGGCTGGCAAGCCACACCCACAAAATAAGCCACGCCCACAGAGTGGTAGTAAAAAAATTAGGAACCCGCCCCTGTTTTCTACCCAATAACAATCTCTGTATTCTTTAAAATGCTGCTTTAAAATAAAATATGTACATATTTTTATGTGGTTAGCAGCATCTGATAGGAATGTGGTGTACTAATGTGTCTTTCAAAGTCTAGATAATCAAGTGCAGGTGATATATTCTCCAATGATAGAGTGAAAACCTTGATAGTTCTTCAACTTTCATAACAAGTGCACAGTATCCATGATAGTCTACAATGTGAAGCGCACAAGCTGAAGGATGTGTTGCTTGAATCTTCTAAACTCGTGTGGGAAAGGAAAAGAAAGTTCCATTTGTCCCCTCAAACATTTCATTGCAAACCATTCATCCACTTAGCAATAGCAATAGCACTTAGACTTATATACCGCTTCATAGTGCTTTACAGCCCTCTCTAAGCAGTTTACAGAATTCAGCATATTGCCCCCAACAATCTGGGTCCTCATTTTACCGACCTCAGAAGGATGGAAGGCTGAGTCAACCTTGAGCCGGTGAGATTTGAACTGCTGAACTAGCAGTTCAGGTTGCAGTGCTGCTTTTAACCACTGCGCCACCTCGGCTCTTGAAATCCAATGCTTATGGAAATGGTTTATATCCTGTGATTCATTTTTGGAGGTTCTTGTACTCACTTCACCAACTTTCCGATCTGCTTTTAAAAAGTTAATGAAGCCTCTGAGGCAAGTGATAAAATGAGGAAAGAGTGAAAAATTCATGTAACTTTCAAATAAGAAGCAGAATTTGTCAGTGTGGATGTCCTGTAAGTTACTGGCCTGTGTCTCTCTCATTCCCTTTCAACTGTTCCTTGGTGCTTCTGTAGGTCTTATTGGGTTGGCAATGGCTGTCTCCTTTCTGTTGTTTCTCAGATTAAAGGCTTTGTTTTCCTTGCAAAGAGTATTAATGTGTGCATGTGTTTCCTTAAAAAAACAAACATTTATTTGGCAGAGAGAACTGATGTGATAGTGAGCCCAGCAGAGATTGGACATTGAGGAATGAGGGTTTCTGAATGGGTGGGTCTCAGAAGAGACAATGCGATCAGAATTCAAGGGAAGTTATAAAGTTTTGTGGGGATGAGTGATGACAACACTGCTGGTTTTCTTCCCTGGCTATTCCCCCTTCTTTTCTGCATCCACTGCTACCCACTTGGCCAATGAGGAAAGCACTAATGATGCTGAAGAATCTTGCAGGTGTTCTTTTGGTACAGGTGCTGATAGAAAATTGGGCAGTTTCTTGCAAAAATGAGTGAAGAATATTTTTTTATTTTAACCTTCGAGTGATAATTTTTGACACTCACAATGTGCTGCCTCAACCACTAGCAAGATTTAATGGCTATCTGGATTAAGATATATTGGACTACAACTTCCAGAATTCTCAGACAGCTTGGTCAGCAGCATCAGATTGGGGAGGTCCAGGAAAGGGCACACATGATATTCAATTTTTGGTTCGGATCTGAACCAAGAATTTTAATTTGGAAATTGGACAATATTTTAATTTCCCTGTATAAGCATTCCGAAATGTATTTTTAGGCTTCATTTTACTCTCCTTCATCCTTCCACTTTTATTGGGTTATGTAGTCATTTTAAATATTTTACATCGTTCAGTGGGTCCTTTTAACATTTAACTAAAGTGGCGTGTTAATTGGCACATCTTGCTAAACTGTTTCACAAATATTTTGAACAGTTGCCAGCAATTCATTAATATAGGAAGGTAAAATAAACAAGGCAGTTTAACAGTTTATGCCGTGTACAACAAAGACAAATTGAGAGAATGTTAAAAAAAGAAATTCATTCCCTGAAGTATGGCATTCCATAGAATTTAATTCTGATCCATAGAATTTAATCTATGATGAAAGTCAACCTTTTAAAGGTGCTGCTTTAAAGACAGTGCCCATAGAAAAGGCATGGTATAACTCATGCTTCAGGAACACATAGCAATACAGGTAGACCTTAATGTACAACAGTTCCTTTTAGTGACCATTCAAAGTTACAACGGCACTGGAAAAAGTGAGTTATGACCATTTCCCCATATTTATTTATTTATTTATTTATTTATTTATTTATTTATTTATTTATTTATTTATTTATTTATTTATTTATTTATTTATTTATTTATTTATTTATTTATTTATTTACATTTCTATACCGCCCAACTCCCGGGGGACTCTGGGCGGCTAACAGCAGGTATAGAAACATATCTACAACTTTGCAGTATCCCCATGGTCATGCGGTCAAAATTCAGATGCTGGGCAACGGAATCATTTTTATGACGGTTGCAGTGTCCTGGGGTCATGTGATCCCCTTTTACAAAGAAGAGGGAGTCAAACTATTCTCCAAAGCACCTGAGGGCAGGACAAGAAGCAATGGGTAGAAACTAATCAAGGAGAGAAGCAGCCTAGAACTAAGGACAAATTTCCTGACAGTTGGAACAATTAATCAGTGGAACAGCTTACCTCCAGTAGTTGTGAATTCTCCAACACTGGAAGTTTTTTAGAAGATATTGGATAACCATTTGTCTGAAGTGGTGTAGGGTTTCCTGCCTAAGCAGGGGGTTGGACTAGAAGACCTCCAAGGTCCCTTCCAACTCTGTTATTCTATTCTATTCTATTCTATTCTATTCTATTCTATTCTATTCTATTCTATTCTATTCCCATTCCCATTCCCATTCCATTCTACAACCTTCTGATAAGCAAAGTCAATTTGCTTATCAGATTCACTTCACAACCATGTTACTAACTTAACCTCTGCAGGGATTCATTTAACAAATGTGGCAAGGAAAGTCTTAAAATTGAACTTAACAACTTTATCACTTAGCAACAGTAATTTTGGGCTCAATTGTGGTCGTAAGTCGAGGATTACCTTTATTCTCTCATTAGGGCTGCAAAAGCTACGTGTTTGCAAAGTAACATGTTCTTGCTTGTTACTAATGATGTGCCACCTAAGAGTGACAACCTAACTAATGCTGTCTTGTTGCTAATAGAAAAACTTTAATCAGAGATTTAAGTCAAAAGTTGACAAAATCTAAAAGCTCTGTAACCCTAGGTTTAATGTAAGCTTATGCGGACTGCAGAGCTGTGGCACGTTTCTCCTCCTCTGACAGAATACCTACTTCATAACTGCTAGCAGTCGGAGATCAGCTGCCAAAGGGCATTTATTGTATTGTAGGGTGTTTGAGGATATACTTGGAGCTTTGTTTGCTTTTTCCCCCCCTGAAAACCTAAATGTTTGAGAAAGATTACTACTGCACAAAGGACAGGGTAGAATTTGTACATGAATGAACAGCCGAAAGAGGAAAGTTGTGAAAGTACTTTGGTTCAGCTAGGGTGTGCAGCCAGTATGTGATATTGAAGGGAGAATGCCTATGGATTTATGCAGAATATCACTTTTGGAAAAATGTAAATATTTTATTTATTTATTATAATTTTTACACCACCCATTTCACCTAAATGAACTCTGAGTAGCTTATAACAACCCTGAAAAAGAGAGTCAGTTACGTAAATACATGGATTTCTGAGTTCTGCGTATCCATATCACTTTATAGAAATGATAGAACATATTTCATATTTTTTCTTTTTCCATCCCGCCTCCCCCCTCCCAGTTTTCTATTACCTTTTACAATTTATCTTTGTATTTTATACTTTGATAAACTAATAAAAATGTATTAGAAAAAAAGAAAGGCCATGAATGGAGGTTCATCATTCTATAAACTTAGCAGGAAGGGGAAAATTAATAAACAATTATTTCAGGGAAAAGATCTTTTGGCTAGATAAAGGATTGTCATTGAGTATGTTTCTGCTTCAATCATTAAACTATTTTGTTTGAAGAAGAAAAAAGAACAATTTTCACACCGTCATGTATGAAATAACACTTTATTTTACCAATATAGCACTTAGCAATAGCAACAGCACTTAGACTTATATAGCGCTTTACAGCCCTCTCTAAGCGGTTTACAGTGTCAGCATATTGCCCTCAACAATCTGTGTCCTCATTTTACCCACTTCGGAAGGATGGAATGCTGAGTCAACCTTGAGCCTGGTGAGATTTGAACTGCCAAATTGCAGTCAGCCAGCAGTCAGCAGAAGTAGCCTGCAGTACTGTACTCTAACCACTGCGCCACCATGGCTCTTATATACTGTCTCAAGGCATATAACTAGGGATAAGAATCATCCCAATCAATATATTTGTCTGCTTCTTACAATATAAAAGATTGCCTTCTCATCCCTATGGGTGGTCTTTGTGTTATTCAATATCAGGTCCTCTAGCAGAGACCTGGAAGTTTAAGGTTTAAGCATTAGATCAACACATCAAGAGTTCAAATTGATTACTTTATTGCAGTGCTACCTATAATACAGGAATCTCTTCAAACTACTTGCCTTCTCTTGGGAACAGATAGATAATGCCCCATGGTGCTTAGAGGATGTTATTCCTGGATCTTTTGCAACTGCACAATGATTCAAGGCTAATTCCCAACATGTTTACCCCTCCCCGCCTGTCTGGACATTTTCCAACATCACCCCTGCTCCCTGCAACAATCCCCTCCTTCTTTCATGTGGTCTTCATTGTCCAAGTTCTCACATGAACTTGGGAGAGGTGGGAGAAATGCCATTTCAAAGGGGTCCCCTGCCCTATGTCTGAAGAATCTGCCTTGTCAAGTGGTGCGTCCTGCAAACCATCTAGATAGAGAATTCCTCCTCATTTTCTTTCAGGAAATTTAGCCCAGAAGTTGAAGATTGAGCCTCAATCTTCAATCCCCAGGGCTGTGTGCTCTCTCCACTTCTCTTCTCTCTATACACCAATGACTGCATCTCAAAAGATCCCTCTGTTAAACTACTGAAGTTTGCAGATGATACAACAGTGATTGGTCTCATTCAAGACAATGATGAATCTGCATACAGATGGGAGGTTAAAAATTAGCCTTGTGGTGCAACCAGAACAATCTTGAACTAAATACACTCAAAACCTTAGAAATGGTGATGGATTTTAGAAGAAAACCTCCCATACTACCACCTCTTACAATACTAGACAACACAGTATCAACAGTAGAGTCCTTCAAGTTTCTAGGTTCTATCATATCTCAAGACTTAAAATGGACGCCTAACATCAAAAACATCATCAAAAAAGCTTAACAAAGAATGTTCTTTCTGCGCCAACTCAGAAAGCTCAAACTGCCCAAGGAGCTGCTGATTCAGTTCTACAGAGGAATTACTGAGTCTGTCATCTGCACCTCCATCACTGTCTGATTTGGCTCTGCAACCAAACAAGACAGACACAGACTTCAGTGGATAATTAGAACTGCAGAAAAAACAATTGCTACCAACCTGCCTTCCATTGAGGATCTGTACACTGCACGAGTCAAAAAGAGGGCTGTGAAAATATCTACAGACCCCTCACACCCTGTTTCAACTCCTACCCTCAAAACGACGCTATAGAGCACTGCACACAGAACAACTAGACACAAGGACAGTTTTTCCCAAATGCCATCACTCTGCTTAACAACTAATTCTCACAACACTGTCAAATAATTTACTAAGTGTATGCTGTCAAATAATTTACTAAGACTGTATTACTATTATTCTTCTCTTCCTTACTAGTATCTATCTCTTCCCACTTATTACTATAACCATGTTGCTTGTATCTTTCAATTATATTGTTTTTATTTGTTTCCTAGTATGATTTGATAGCTTATTAGTAACCTTGACTATCATTAAGTGCTGTATCTTTTTATTCTTGATGAATGTATTTTATTCTTCTTATGTACACTGAGAGCATATACACACCTAAAACAAATTCCTTGTGTGTCCAATCAAACTTGGCCAAGAAAGAATTCTATTCTATTCTATTCATCTGTGCTTCAAGGCTAACTCCCTGCTTGATTTCTCCTCCGGGACTGGCTGGGCACTGTCCAGTAGTTACTGTCAGTGGATATCATTACATCATTACATGCTGTTCTGGTGCCTCATTGCCTAGACCTGGATGTCCCACGGGATCTTAGCCCTGTTATTCTCCATGACTTTCTGTAGAGGAACTGCGACAACTTGCCGCAGCCAACTCGCTGCGGCAAACTCGTCGCAGCCAACTCACCAAGGGCAGCTTGGCGCAGGACAACTCACCACGGCAAACTCACTGCGAGACAACTCATTGTGGGACAATTTAACAATTCTATTCAATTATTTAAAATAAATAAAAATTATTTTAATTTTTGCCATTCACATTTCATTCTGACACTCCTTTTGCATCCTTTCTTTAATTATTCTATTCCACTATTTGTTTGATATTAGTGTAACTCTTGTCCTGCAGTCAGTTGTCCTGTGGCGAGATGGCCGTGGCGAATTGTTCTGCAGCAAGTTGGCCGTGGCCAGTTGGCCATGGCAAGTTGGCCGTGGCAAATTGTCATAGACCCTTCTGTAGAATGTCCCATCTGGACTAAGGAGGGTGTAGCCCATACACTTGGCAAATATTCCTGTACACTGTGAAAGCTACTTGGTTGTGCCATTCAGTGTATGCTGTTTCTTCCTACATCTTACACCCTGCCACAATGTGTTGAACTATGTCTGAGGTTCAGGGGTGGGTTGCACTTACCGCACTACCAGTGCGCTGCCATGTTGCACGCGCGCTCGCTCACTATGCGTGCATGCCCCCTCGTGCGATTTTGCTTCCTGCACATGCACGGAAGCAAAAAATCACAGAAAAATTCCCCAAAAAATGGTGGCAGTGCACGCTGGACCGGCAAAGACGGTACCGGAGCCGGCGCATGCAAATTGGGCAATCAGCGGGTCACTACCGGAGCTGTGCACTGGACCACACCGGTAGGAACCCACCCCTGCTGAGGTTCCTCTGCATAGTCTGCACCTTGGGTTTTGTCTAGTGTGGTAGACCTCTGCTTCTATGGATCTGGTGGCAGCAGCACAAGAACAATTACTAACACACACACACACACACACACACACACACACACACACACACACACACACCTGTTCCTAATACATTTCTTGGTTTCGATGCTTAAAATTCCTATTCAGGAGATGAGTCTCTGATAAACAAAAAATTTACATTTGAGAACAGCATCCTGCCAACTTGTGTACATTTCTTGGTCTTCTTTAAATAAATCCAATCACAGTGTTTACATTTCATGGTGAAGCAAAACTTGTGATATATACAGATAAATTTTGCACAGACACATTCCAAACATATGTATATAAATTGATATCTTAAGGAAATGGCAAGGCAACTTGAGGTTTTCTCATTTAGCTGCTCTCCAACATCTTTAGAGGTTGTTCCTTGATGACTTATTAAAGCTTTGCAGTTAGAATACCTGGATTTTGAAATAATGGACCACTGCTGGTTACTATTCCAAACTCTTAAAAATGCATTTACTCTGTAATTTGCTGAATTACAGTAAGTTTTACTGAATTACTGAGTCCATCCTCTCTTTGTATTTTTTAAATTAATAAGATTGTGTTAGGCCTGCTGATTGCTTTTCGTCAGTGAGGTGGTCTGAAGAATCGGCGCACTGGAAGTACGATTTGAATGATATGTCATTACTAGAGGCATCCACAAGAAAAGGCAATTTCTAAAAAGAGTAGGAAGAACTTAGGCCTGTTTAACAAAACCCTCTAATGTCTGATGCTGTAAAAATATTGAGTGAATTAATAAATAATGCAAATATTATTAATTCTAAATTTTGGGCTTATTACAAAGGCATTATAGTGAGATTTCTGTCACAGTACAGTAAAAGTATTGTTCACTAGTGAATACTAGTAAATATCACTAGTGAAACTTTCCTTTCCTTTCTTTCCCTTCCCTTCCCTTCCTCCTCCCATCCCATCCCATCAATCCTCTCCTCTCCTCTCCCATCCACCCATCCACCCACTCATCTATCTATCTTTCTAACTATCTAACTATCAGCTTAAAGATAGGTAGCTCTATGGAGTCTACATTGTGGTAATCAAGTCTAGATATCACAGAACTATGCTTAGCTGAGACACTGACAGTTCAATTTCCTGCCATTGCCAAATGTAACCCTGAATTCAAGAGCATGCCACTTGTGAACATGATTCCTCAGAGGCATTATTACCTTTATAAAACAACTTTTTACTCTAGAGTGTCGCCTTCCTGGGAATTTTCTCTTTTCTGGTTTAAGCTTCAGTTTATTAGTCCTCAACTAGTCCATCTGCACCTCTAGAGATCAATTCAGCATTACTTCTGTTCCTTTGCTTTCAGATGAAAGGGACGAAAATAGGGCATGTTATTTGCATATTGATTAAGAGCGCTGTTTAAAATTGTACAGGGCACTGTACATTAATGACCAAATTGTCAGCACTAAAGGGTGCCAGCTATTGTGAAGCATATCTTGTCTTCTCCCTGAACCCCCCCCCCCCCCACACACACACCACTCTCATCTCTGTTTTGGGAAAAACAGTCGTCATCACTTTTGAGAACCAAGAAACTTTTCCTAATAATTTATTGAAGATCTTTTTATAAAATATATGAGTTTGTTTCCTTTTTAACTTCAGAGATACTAAATGGAGCATGTCAGGTGAAGAATGGATTCATCAAAGGATTCTTTTTTGCAGCACAATAAGTATTTTTGTTGGCGTTAATATGGCTTATTGAGTTTGACCCTGCACCCTTATGCTGTAGTGGTAATCCAGCCTCAGTACTTTTTAATGTCCAAGCCAACAATTACATAGCTTACAGCAGCCGATCCTTACAACTGTGGCTCTTAAAAAAGAATTGGTTGTTTCTCAAGCAACTCTCTGGTGTTTAAAGGATTTAAAGAACGAGACCGTTTTAATTTGTGTCCAGCTGAAACTTGGCACATGTGGGTTTTTTTCAGTTTGGAGTAAGATTTATTTATTTTTAAAATGGTTTAAATTGGCTAAACCATTTCCTAGGTCTGGAGTTGTTAAAAGGTTTTAAAAGAGAGGGGTGGGTGGGATCTGAAACATGTTGCAGGATTTTTAAAAAATACAGCTAACACTGGCATTTTATAAGCATTTTGATTAAACACAGGTCAGTGCTACTGAGTATGGAAAAAGAAATAAAACCAAAACAAGTAACAGCAGCAACAACAACAACAAAAAAAGCATTTTCTGAACACAGCAGCATCACAAGCAAAATAATTACTGGCATGATCCACACCAAAGTAACAGTTGCACCCTGTTTATATCACTGGGGAAAATAAATGAAATGAAATGAAATTTCAGCCAGTTTTAGATAAGAATAATTTTCTAGTGTCATTTCAGTCTGGCTTTAAGTCTAGTTATTGGACAGAAACAGCCTTTATTTCTGTGGGAGAGTCTTCACTGAACAAGAGATTAGAGAGGAAAGTTCTGGTAGTTTCCCATAGATTTCTCTATTTCTTTTAATTCCACTAAATACGGGGCAGATGAGCAACTTTAGATTTAGGATTACATGAACTTCTCAGCCTAATTTCATGTATTCTTTTGAAGGCAATCTCGTCAGAACTCTGGCCAACGCTATGTACCAATAGAAGAGAATATTTGTAGCTCAGAGTTGAACTGTGGGGGTCCTTGGTGCTCTGAGAGTGATTCAGTGGTGGGTTGCTGTCGGTTCAGACCGGTTTGCCCGTACCGGTGGCGGGAATTTGCACCCGCTCGCCGAACCGGCAGCAATGGGCGGCTGTCCTTATCCCCGAACTGGTTCTCCGGTCCCCACGGCCTGGCAAAGAACCTTCTGCGCATGCGTAGAGGCTTCTGCGCATGCACAGAGGGTCATTTGCGTGATGTAACAGGGGCGCTCACACATGCACGCAAAACGTACACTTCCGTCACGATGCGAACCGGTAGGGAAGGTCAGTGGAACCCACCCCTGGAGTGATTGTTTGGTTGTTTTTTTGTAGACATTTCATTACCCAACTAGGTAACATCATCAGATATTACCTAGTTGGGTAATGAAACATCTGCAAGTAAACAACCAAGCAATCAGTTGCAAGTAAACAACCAAGCTCAGAGAGTATCCCACAATGTACTGTGTTCCCACTCTAGGGGTGTCTATTGTCTCTTTACAACATATAGCAAAATATAGAGGCCAGTTAATGTTTTGAACATTACTGCCAAGTAATTGCAGAAGATCAAGTCAACTAAATCTAGTCCCCTCCCCATCTTTTTCTATTAATTCCCCTAATAAAAGTTTATTCATTATCAGCTTGATTTACTCTTTCGTTTAATGGAATCATTTTTAATATAATAAGCTTAACATTTTTCATTAACATTAAGATAAGTGTTAAGCTTATCTTCCTTTGGGGGCTCTGATTGCACACTATTAGTCTGTCGCTCTCTTGCGCTACCCTTCCCACTCGGTAAAGACTCTAAATTGAGCACCCTGAGCACCTCTTTTTCCAAGGTTTCTGTGTTTACAGATATTTGTGTCATGTACAGGTACTCCTCAATTTACTACCACAATTGAGCCCAAAATTTATGTTGCTAAGTGAGAAGTTTGTTAAGTGAATTTTGCCTTATTTTATGACTTTTCTCGCCACATTTGTTGAGTGAATCACTGCAGTGGTTAAATTAGTAACTTGGTTGTTAAGTGAACCTGGCTCTCCCATTGACCTTGCTTGTCAGACGGTCGCAGACATGATCACCTGACCTTGGGACACAGCAGAGGTGGGTTCCTACCAGTTCTAACTGGTTCTTTAGAACCGTTAGTAAAGCAGTGATGATGTCACAGAGCCGGTTCTGTCGGTGCCGGTCCGTGGGTGCCGCCATCTTGGATTTTGCTTCTGTGCATGTGCAGAAGCTAATTTTTGCTTCTGCACATGCACAGAAGCTATTTTTTTATTGCAGGGGCGCGCATGCGCGCAAAGCGCACACACACCACCGGCGTGCCCCTGAGCGAACGGCAGCAAAACGATCCACAACCCACCCCTGGGACACAGCAACAGTCATAAATGTGAGTCAGTTGTCAAGCATTTGTATGTAGAATCTGTCAGGGTATATCTATCAGATTAAAAGGTTATAACTAGCCTGGTGAGATTCTACCTATTAGGTGTAAACAAACGAAGAACTGGATTCAAATGGGTTTTACAGTGTCATCTTTGGGCTTGGGCCTGACATAAGCCTTCTTTCCATTTTTTTCAACATTTTCCTCTCACCCACAGAAGGTGATTATGGAACAAAGTGCAGGGGTTCAATCTGAACCTGCAAGTTTCTATCCCAGTGATGGCGAACCTATGGCACGGGTGCCACAGGTGGCACGCGGAGCCATATCTGCCGGCACGCGAGCCGTTGCCCTAGCTTTGCTCCAACGCGCATGTGCACACCGGCCAGCTGATTTTCGGCTCACACGGAGGCTCTGGGAGGGCGTTTTCAGCTTCCGGAGGGCCTCCAGGGGGGCGGGAGAGGGCATTTTTGCCCTACCCAGGCTCCAGGGAAGCCTACTGGGCCCACTGGAAGTCGGGAAATGGGCTATTTCCGGCCTCCAGAGGGCTTCCAGGGGGTCGGGTGAGGCCATTTTTGCCCTCCCCAGGCATTGAATTATGGGTGTGGGCACTCACATGTGTGAGATAGTGCACGCGCACGCGCTTTCGGCACCCGAGGAAAAAAAGGTTCGCCATCACTGTTCTATCCCAATTCAGACATTTCTAGTCTACAAGCCAGATCTGGAGACTGGACATACCCAGGATCACTTGAGTGCCCTATTACTGTATATAACACAATTTGACTTTTACGCTACTTCCAAATATGTCTTTAATTATGCCACCAGCCTTTGTAATGTATAAAAATTATATGCGGAGGTCTAGATGTCCACTTTTTTCTGTTTCTTATCCTTCCATCTCTTTTCTCTTACTATAGATTAACTTTAAGGAATTAAAGATCCAAGAAGCTGCACAATGCCGTTTCTATTTTCAATACTGAGAACTGTCTGTTTAGAAATACTTTTCTCTAGTTTAAATTATTGATGATGCAGAATTTCAAACCAAGTATTTTGGTTGCCTCTTTGCAGGCAACAAGTTGCTACAATCCTATCACATGCATTAAAAACCTTTCCATTTTAGACAAAGAAAACACCCTGTTTCCCTCTAAGAGCACCTTATGCTACACATGAAGTGCTGTGACTATTATTTTATTGCGCTTTATTACATCATAAAGTTTTATATCTCTCTAATGATCCTACAGGAGGTTTAATTGTTTATAGCAACATCTTAATTAAGTAAAGTTCACCAGGTTAAACAGAATACAAATTGAAAGTGTTAAAAGTGAAACAAACTCCACCACTGGGCTGAAATGTAACACCATTAAATTAAAGTAGAAGTACTTGATTACAAGAATAAAAATGTCACATTCCCTTCCGAGGATATACTGGTTTGGGGTAACTTTTCCTTTGCATTTCGGTATTTGGAGCTGAAAACTGCTGGAGAGAAGGTGGGAAGAAAAGGCTTGGCTACATTTGTAATATTTTTTTTTTTGCTAAAGAATATATTCCAGCTTTAGCTGAACAGACTCCTTAAGGTTTCTTAATTATCCTATTCCCATTTGGCCTTCAGAAATAGGAAATGTACTCTGGATTGTACCCTTAACAATGCTAAAGATTTCTCTAATTACAGTCTAATTGACTGCACTCAAATTTGCTGGAGTATATTTAATCTGGAGCTGAAATGTGAAACGGTCACAGTAGATGAACTTTATGACAATCACTCACAAGTGTCCTGTTTAGTTGCAGGGCACAAAGGAAGGGTGATTAAAAAGGATAATCATGACCTGACTATTGGCACATTGTACGGACTTTATAATAGCAGGACGAGTGTCAGTTATGAGGAGGTGCTTGTAAAACTACCTTAATTAACTTATATTCTCCTAATTGGAATGCTTGAAATCATTATTGATTTATCCAGCAGTGCGCACTGGATAGAACAGGTTGTAAAGTATGCTGCATACTCAAGCAGCATGGACAAAGGAAATCAGCATTCAGTTACTTCTATAGGGCCATTTCAGAAGGGCTGCATTTTGTATTTTTGGTGGGCTTTTCTGTTAAAGAGAACACTATCCTTCACAAGCAGTAAAGTTCACCCCTAGATAGTGGGGGTGATTTCAGAGTTGTCTTCTAATGCAGAGTTCCCCACATCCTTTCTAGCTTTGTAGCCTGGTGGGGGAGAGGGGAGAAGGGGATGGTTCTGCGCGGGCAGTGAGAAAGCACGCATGCGCAGCTCCATTTGCGAGAATGATGGGCACGTCTGCCCGCTGCTTGGGTAAGTGGAGTATGCAGGCATGCACTCGCCTGCTGCTCACACCACTTCCTTGGCCTGGTTCTGAACGGCTCAAGGCCCTGTAGTGGGCCGTTGCTCAGTGATTGGGAGACCCCTGTTCTACTGTAGTACAAGTAGTCCTCGACTTTAACAGATTTAACAGATTAACAGAGTTGGAAGCAGGGGTGAAATGCTCCCGGGCGGGCCGGGCGGTCGTTGTAGAGCCGATAGTGCCGATAGCGCTCGCAGCGCTACAGCCGATAGCTATCACAGCGCGAGGCATCCCCCGCCCACCTGGACGCCACCAATTGGGTTCTTTTACCCTCTGCGCATGCGCAAAGCATTCTGCGCATGCACAGAAGGTAAAAGAACCCAAATGGCGGCGGGCGGGGGAAGCGGGTGGGGGAAGGCTCGCACTGCGATCGCTATCATCTTTATCGGCTCGACGATGACCGACTGGCCCACTTGAACCGGGAGCATTTCACCACTGGTTGGAAGGGACTCTGCAGGTCATCTAGTCCAACCCCCTGCCCAAGCAGGAGACCCTACATCTGCCTCTACCTAGGATCGAACTCACAACCTCCTGATTCTGAGGCAAGAGCTCCACCTGTAGGCCACAGCAGCTGGGTGACTTACAACAGTTTTTTAGGGTTAGGGTTCAAAGTTACAACGGCACCGAAAGAAGTGACTTACGGCTGTTTTCCATACTTACGACCATTGCATGGTCACATGGTCAAAATTCAGACGCTTGGCAACTGACTTGTATTTATGACGGTTGCAAATTTCCTGGGATCATGTGATCCCCTTTTGAGACCTCGTGGCAAGCAAAGTCAAAGGGCAAGCCAGAGTCACTTAACAATGGCGTTACTAACTTAACAACTGCACTGACTCATTTAACAACTGTGGCAAGATAGGCTGTAAAATGGGGTAAAACTCACTTAAGAAATGTCTTGCTTAGCAACATAAATGTTGGGCTCCATTGTGGTCATAAGTTGAGGACTACCAGTAGAGTGGGGGGGGAACAGATTCAATTGGACATACTGTATGTGTTATCCTTGAGAAGTGAGGTCTGCTTTGGTATTTTCACATGGCAAACATTGGTAGATAGGCTTTGATTTTTTTTAAAAAATAATACACCATATCATCTACTTCTACCAAGAATTTTGGAATTTCTTTCATTGGATGAGGATGGCTGTTATTATTACCATACCATATTACCATAGCCAAAGAGTTCTTGGCTATGGTGATGAAGACTCGTTCTTTGCTGCTCTGCAGAAGCCTGGAAATGCAGAGGCAGGCCGAGGACAGGTAGTCCTCGACTTGCAACCACAATTGAGCCCAAAATTCATGTTGCTAAGTGAGCCATTTGTTAAGTGAGTTTTGGTTGTTAAGTGAATCTGGCTTCTCCGTTGTCTTTGCTTGTCAGAAGGTTGCGAAAGGGAATTACATGGCCCCGGGACTCTGCAATCGTCATAATTATGAACCAGTTGCCAAGTGTCCGAATTTTGATCCTCTGAGCATGGGAATGCTGCATTGGTCATAAGTCTGAAAAATGGTCATAAGTCACTTTTATTTATTTATTCATTCATTCATTCATTCATTCATTCATTCATTCATTCATTTATTTATTTATTTATTTATTTATTAGGTTCTTCTATGCCGCCCTACTCCCTAAGGACTCAAGGCGGCATACAACATTTTAAGAGAACATTAAACAATAAACTTATTTAAAAACAGTTTTAAAAAGTTAAAAAAAAGACGTCCAACAACATACATACAGGGGGAGATCTCGGATATAAACTTGTCTCAGACCCCTGCCTGCAGGAAGAGCCATGTCTTGATGGCTTTCCGGAAGGCCAGCAGGGTGGGGATAATTCGGATCTCTGGGGGAAGTTGGTTCCAGAGTACAACGGCACTTTTTTCAGTGCCGTTGTAAGTTTGAACAGTCACTAAATGAACTGTTGTAAGTCAAGCACTACCTGTAGTTACAGCTTTTTCTGAAAACAATTGAAAGAAGAATGGGATAACTAAGGTCCTGCAAAGAGTATGAACTGAAGAAAAAACATCTGTTGAATGAATTTTATCACAAAGAGTAGGGAAGTGAACATTTATCTTGATCTGGAAAATTAATATATTAAAACAATTTATTAATTTTCTGGTGAAAGATTTAAACAGTCTTTCCAAGAACTCTTTGTCAGGAAAGATGGTAAAAATTCAAGGAAAACATAGGTACGAAGAAGAGGGAAAAATGTGGTTAGTATTTAAGTTATGGTTGTAACAAGAATTATTTACATATAAATGCTGGTTAGGATCAGTCATGTAGAGAAATATTGTATGGTTGCAACAGAAACTCTCCCCAAACTAGAAAATACTTGCTTTCATTTTTGGAATATATAATGAGACTATTCCATGATAAATGGAAAACAGTTAGTCAAATTAATAGATATATCTAATTGTTCAACAGTGACCTAAAATATGTCATATGGTTTCTGAATAATGCTTCCAAAGCTCTGACATAATTCCCGTATTCAAGCAATTTTACAGGTTGCTAGTTGCTTTCTGAACTCAATTCAAATTAGTTACTTACTTTAAAGACTAGTGAGCATCTTCTGTGAGTAGTGGTGTGGCTGTGTTTAACATTTGTGTTTAACTTTGCTTTATTTGCCCATATTTGTGCAGTTGATACAAACACCATCTCTGTTGCAATTTAGGAGAGAGCTTAAAACATATTTGTTTATCTAGGTCTTTTTATTGTTTCAAATTATATTTTAACTTCTTAAAATGTTTAATATTTGCTTTAATTGTATTTCTGCTATTTTATCACTATTTCTGTAAATCACCTGAGCAATTAAGAGATTGGAAGCATGCAAGTAAAACAAACAAACATAAATTCTGTGCAGAAAGCTTGTGTTCAAAAAGCAGCTATCAGGGTGTAGTCAGCTTTTTTAAGCTTGTATATTTCATAATTCTACCATTTGAATCGTTCCATATGCCAGCATTTTAAGGAAAATTAAGTTCTTCCTTCATTCCTTCATTCTTTTGTTCCTTCCTTCCTTCCTTCCATCCATCCATAATAATTTTAATAAAGATGGAAAAGAGAAAGATAGAGAAAAAGAAAGAAGAGAGAAAGAAAGAAAGAAAAAGAAAGAAGAGAGGGAGAGAGAAAAGAAAGACGGAAGGAAGGAAAAAAGAAAAAAGAAAGAAAGAAAAAAGAGAAAGAAAGAAAGAAAGACAGGGAAGGGAAGGGAAGAAGGAAAGGAAAGACAGAAAGAAAGGGAAGGAGGAAAGGAAAGGGAGGGAAAGGAAAGGAGGAAAGGAAAGGAGGAAAGGAAAGGTCCTTAGCTTGGAGATATTGATGAGAAAGTCTGTTTTCCCAACAAGCCAATGGCCATTTCAGGTCCCCTTAGAAAAAAGAAAGCAAAAAAAACACACCTAGGGCATTCCTTTTTGGTTATTTCATGTGTTCATTGGCAGAAACACTGACAAGCAGTTCTTCATATTTTATTATGTTCCTGTCTGGCAGAATCTCTGTCAGGCAAAAACCTTGTCAGCGGAAAACCTGTCGTAGGATCAGAGGAGACAAAAACAGGTGTCACACAGACAGTCAAAACTGAAAAGAAAAAAAGATTAGGCTAAAGAGAAAGAGGCAGACAATTACATTAATGCCACTGCTTTTATCTCATAGATGTGTGTTATTATCTCGGGGTGCTGAGTGCGCAATTGCCTCAAAGAAAAGTAGACAGGAGACAAGGGAAACTTGATAGTTATTAACTGAAGAAGAGGCAGTGTGTCAAACCTGGATGAAGTTCAAAGTTTTACAGAGGGATGAAAAAATGCAGGAGCAAGCATCATATGTGAACGAACCGTGGTTCTGCTTTCGGCTACATAAATCAGTAGCCGACTAATTTTTTTTTACTTTTGGAATCAGATCATACAAATAGAAATTAATGAAAGCTTTATTTACAGTTTTCAAATAATCTTTTCTGTTTTGTGTTAATTTCAGTAGATTTATGAGTGGGGCTCTTTCTAGTTTATCTAAACAAACAACTAGGAAGTTCCAGACAGGTGTTTCATAATTTTTGCGGGGTTCAAATTACTGTTCGTGCATGTATATATTTTTGGCTACATTTGAGCAAACTATACAAAGCAACATATCTTTATTATGATCAATGATCCAGAAGAAATAAATGTATTAATATAAAAACCAGGGGAAGCAGTACGTTAACTGAAGCAACACAACATTTTGCCACAGAAGTGGTAATGCTAACATTAAAACAAAATTAAAAAGTAGAAAGTTTATGTAACAAGGATCTGATTAACCTGGATAGTATTGCAGAAGAGAAGAAATAAGGGAAATCCTTATGTCCCTGTAAAAATGGTAGTACAGCCATAGCTTAATAGCAATAGCACTTTTCTTATATACCGCTTCATAGTGCTTTACAGCACTCTCTAAGCGGTTTACAGAGTTCAGCATATTGCCCCCAACAATCTGGGTCCTCATTTTACCGACCTCGGAAGGATGGAAGGCTGAGTCAACCTTGAGCCTAGTGAGATTTGAACAGCTGAACTGTTGAACTAGCAGTCAGCCTGCAATGGCTGCATTTAACCACTGCACCACTTCAGCTCTTAATGTTCCATCAGCTTTACTACTGAACAGGTTTTCCAAAATTTCAAGGTCCAATCAATAAGAATAAAGCTGGAAGGGACCTTCGCGGTCCTCTAGTCTAACCCCTTGCTCAAACAGGAGACCCTATACCATTTCAGACAAGTGACTGTCCAGTGTCTTCTTAAAAACCTCCAGTGATGAAGCACCCACAACTTCTGACAGCAAGCTATTCCACTGGTTAATTGGTCTCACTGTTAGAAATTTTTCCTTAGTTCTGGGTTGCTTCTCTCCTTGATTACGGTACTTTCCATCCATTGTTTTTTGTCCTGGCCTCTGGTGCTTTGAAAAGTAAATTGACTCCCTCCTCTTTATGGCAACCTCTCAAATACTGGAATGCTGCTATCCTGTCCCTTCTATTCCTTCTTTTCTTTAGAGTAGACAAATCCAAATCCTGCAACCTGGTCCAAGGGATTTTGCTCTTGAGATGTGAAGGAAATTGAAAACATTGCTCATGTGCAGTATTGCACAAATGGAAAATGAGAAGATCTTAAAAAGTGCAATGTTTCTGTATTTAATATTTCTCTATTCTTATTTTTGCTACATTTTTTAATAAGTAGAAGAGGCAACTCTTCACTGTATCCACCAGGAGCTAAGAAAGAGACTTGGGATTGGGCAGTGGTTTCATTAAACCTATAACATTCTCAAGAGCCAATTATAAACACATCCTGAGAAGTCTGCTAAAATTTGAAAACATTTATTAGGGTTACTTGCAAGTTGCCAAAATATCAGTAATATCCTGTGCTTTTGCATTCAGTCAGTTAATCATCTGGCAACCTGCAGCACCTATCAGGTCCCACATCCAACAGGGGATCACCTGTTATCCCCTGTGAACCCTTGGCCCTGCTCCATTAGTTTTGCACAACTGCCGGTCAACAGCCTTTTCACCAGACTGAACCCTGCACAGCAAGACTAGAAGTTGGATTTGCACATTTCATTGGCATTGTCTGTTTATCTTTAGTGTTTAACGTGGAGGATGGAAGCAAGCTATGGTGATGTTAATAAAAAGAAAGAATTATTCTTATGCCACCACTGAAAACATCTTTCACAAAGGTTTCTCAAAATCTAGAGTGAATATATTACAGATCGTATGTTCATTTCACTGTTAATTGTAGCAGTTGTCTGTCTATAAAATGAGTGAACCAATTAGTGCTTTAAAGTCTTCTCATGTCTACTCTGGAACTAGGAGCCATGGTCGCGCAGTGGTTAGAGTGCAGTACTGCAGGCTACTTCTGCTGACTGCCAGCTGCCTGCAATTTGGCAGTTCAAATCTCACCAGGCTCAAGGTTGATTCAGCCTTCCATCCTTCCGAGGTGGGTAAAATGAGGACCCAGATTGTTGGGGGCAATATGCTGACTCTGTAAACCGCTTAGAGAGGGCTGTAAAGCACTGTGAAGCGGTATATAAGTCGAAGTGCTAAGTGTTAACACATGTTGTTGGAACCAAGTCTTCTATAGATGGCACTACAGCAGAATAAATCCTTTGGCCACTGATATAAAAATCTTAGTGTTGGGGGAAGTCAGGGAGGGGAATATTCTTATTTTTATTCCTTGCTCATCTGCTATATAAAAATGTTGTAGCCATGGGATACAGTGTAAATTAAAATGGCATCCCAGGTTGGATTATATTGGATAATTGTTACTGAATTTCAGGTTTCCACTGGGTTCCACCATGTGCCTCTCAATGCTAATTTTCATGATCAACCATAACTTGTCTCAAGAATCACATTATATTTTTGGATTAAACCTGGGCCATAATTCAATATATGGGCCATAATTCAATATACGCTCAGACTTTGTGGTACCTATTAAAAGTCTCTCAATGTGCAGTAGTTTGGGGTCAACAAGAAGTCTTGCATAGCCACAGGTAAGTTTAAGTGGTTTAGAAATATGTGAAATAGAAACTAGTGTTGTACTTTCTGGCACTTGATAAATTGAATAACCACTTGCCATTCGTTTAATGCACGGTTTGTATTTAACTTCCTTTGAATCATTCAAGGTCTCGTAATACCAATAAAATATACATAGAAAAGCAGCTATTTCCCTTACCTTCTTTCCTGCAGCAGTGTTAAAATCAGTGTGTTATATCGTAACTGAAAAGTCCAAACCAGCCAAGGTAGCTTAATTTCAAGGCTAATAAATATGTTCACCTACATCTTACTCCAAAGATTTACATGTCCAATAATCACATTTGAATATGCTTTTATAATCTATTGGAGTTACTTCATTACCTCTGTCTATCACCTTTCTTTTTTTATTTGATTTGATGCTGTACGACTCTAAATAACTCTGAGTAGCTCACAGTACACCACAGCAATATAAAAACTATTTAACAAAAACAAACGACAGAACTAGACTCAGTAAAAAAAAAAAACACCCACCAGGAAAACCCCAAAACATCCCACCAACATCTAACATCCCCTTAGGGGTGCACTAACCATTCTCACTCAAAGTGTTTATGGTTGATCAAAATACCAGCAGGATGGGAGCCATTCAGATGTTAGGAGAACTTCATTCCAGAGGGCAGGTGCCTTAATATGATTACCGCAGTTCTGTACCTGCTGTGTTTTAAGGAATTTGGCATCCTAGTGATTTGGATCGGGGGCGGGTTGCTCACTTACCTTGCTGCCAGAGCCATGCGCTCGCATCTCCATGCTTCGGGGGGTGCGCTCGCTATGCGCGTGCGCCCCCTCGCGTGATTTTGCTTCTGCGCATGCGCGGAAGCAAAATCGCACCAAAATCTCACGAGGGGGCGTGTGTGTGTGTGAGATTTCAGTGCGATTTTGCTTCCGTGCATGCGCAGAAGCAAAATCGCCCGAAAATCACGGGGAAAAATGGCGACGTGCCGGGTTGACCGGCAGAGAGGGCTCCAGAGCAGTTGCGAAATCCGCCGCTCCCTTCCGGAGCTGTGTACTGGACAGCTCCGGCAGGAACCCACCTCTGATTTGGCTATATGGTTCTATGTTCAGAGCACTTCACAGCACACAAGCCCTAAATGGCAAAACATCTCCAGAGGAAAGAAAAGAAGCTACACAAAGGTTTCTAGGATGCTGAGCTGGCTAATATGAGATGCTATAAAAAATTAAGTACCTTCTGAAATTTAAATTTATCATTGTTGATATAGTGACACAGTACAGACAGCTGTTTATGGGACTTTTTGTAACGTGTAAAGAGAAAATTCGAAGTATCTTTAAATGCATCTGGCAAGTATTACTGATAAGCACCCTTTTTAATCTGCTTCAGCTGCGAAGTCCATTTTAATGCCAAAATAAAAAACAAAAATATTGAGAATCTAGGAGCAACATCAAAATAAAATTTCTTTTTGTGTTCTCTCAAGCATAGCATCTTCTGATAGGTTCATACAGGATATCCAGTATTTTAAATATTCAAATTTCACACTATGTAGGACTTTGTATATCACAACCAACCTATTAAATTTTGTCACAAAAAAGACTACAAACTCTTGTAACAAAGTAGTTAAATGCTTCATATAAATAAATAACAAGTACTGGCCATTTTCCCCCAGGGATTGGTATCAGTGATGGGTTCCTACCGGTGCGGTCCACTCTATAGCACCGGTAGCGACCGGCTGGTGACGTCACGGATGTTGTAACTGGTCATAAATGTGTATGTGTGCGCGCGTGTGTACATGTGTGCCTGTCAAAAAACAGGTCAAGTAGCTCTGAGGAGGTCAGTCATAAATTTGAACATTTGCTAAGCAACCGGCCATTAAGCGAGGACCACTTGTATTTGGTTTGCCTTAAGGGTTCAGAGCTGTATGGAATCTGGTTTCTTTTAATCCTTTGGGGGATTGTAAAAGGTCCAGATGCAGGAATCCTCGTAGGGGGAACTAGGATCGTGACCACTTAGCCACACCCGCCCAGTCACATGACTATGAAGCCATGCCCGCCCAGTCACATGACTGTCAAGCCACTCCCGCCCAGTCACATGACCGTCAAACCATGCCCACAAAACTAAGCCACGCCCACAGAGTGGTAGTAAAAAATTTAGGAACCCGCCCCTGATTGGTATGTTGGATATTAGTGCTCTTTTAAACTTTTTATGTCTCTTTAGTTTACTCCCCATTTAGAGAAAGTAGAACAGAGTATAGAATTCATGGGGGGGGGGAGTTCATTTAACATTTTTGAGGTGGCACTTTAATCCCTTCCCTCTCCCTTCCCTTCCACAATTGCATCTATTTAGTGATGTAAGGATTCAATTTATATTTTCTTTCAAAGAGTAATAATTTGATAAGCAATAGTCAAGTGACCGTGCGAGATGACACAAACAGATGATCATTCTTTCAGGGGGAAATATGAAACATTTTAACTTTTTTATTTTAAAAATACTCCCTTTGTACACTCAATATGGACTCTCCTTCCACAAAAATAAGCAGGACATCAGACATATTTTCTGATTAGATAAACATTATTTGAAAGAAACTGTAGAAGGAAATCCCCTGTAGATCTGCATTTTAGCAAGGCCATGCTGGGACTTTTTAGAATAAGTATATATGTACAGTACGTGGGTGTAAATAAAACATTCCGTCTGCAAAAGTATATCTATTTTCTATTACTTTTGGGTTTTCCCCCCTCTTGTGAACAAATAGGAAAATCTATGTTTATAAAACCTATAAAACTATAAAAGTATTATTTTGGGAGGGGAGGTTGAGAAGGGTAGGATTTGTCCTTCCCGTACTTGACTCATTAGTCTTAATTAATTAATGAGTCATTGGGAGTTGGATGAAATATAAATGTAATACATTATTATTATTACCAGTTCTACAGATATGCAAATCCTTATCCACCTCCCAAACCTGGGTGTCCATCTAGAACAGGGGTGTCAAACTCAAGGCCCAGGGGCTGGATCTGGCCCACAGGGTGCTTAGATCTGGCCCACAGGGCCGCCCTGGAAACAGCAAAGGACTGGCCCGTGGTGCCTCTGCCAGCGAAAACGGAGCTCGGCAGGCCCGCATGCGGCCCTCCCGAGCTCCGTTTTTGCTGGCAGAGGATTGCAGAAGGCCGTCTCAGCCGAAAACGGAGCTCCACAGGCACCCCCAACATGAATGACATCGAACTGGCCATGCCCACTCCGCCCCCCTGAGGTCAAACACAACCCTAATGTGGCCCTCAATGAAACTGAGTTTGACACCCCTGATCTAGAAGGTTAAGAATTCGTTGAATTACCATTTTCCGATGTATCCCTTCTTGATTAAACTACAATTACTTGGTAGCTATCAGCTTCTCTCCTCTTAAAAGAATTATACTAAGATTGCACAAATTCTGCTCTCAAAATAAAGCATACAAATGGTAATACTATATTTATTTTGGTGCAGCATGGATAATCTATAAGCATATTAAGCAATCCATTAGAAAGAAAAGAAAACAGCGTGGCAACATAAAAAGTACAGTGTGGAAAAATATTTGTAATAATGCAGTTTTCCATTCAGGAAAATCCAGAGGTCAATTGAAACAATCAAATCTCTTCACCTTTGGGGGAAAAAAATCGTTCTTATATATCATTCATGAACTCAAGACAAAGGTTTCATGTCCTGCGTGAAACATACTCTAGAGGCTCTCTTGGGACTATGAAGGTGAAGCTTTTAAAGAACCTTAGAAACATTTCCAAAGGAAAATATGACACTACTTCTGGCATCTTCCCAATGGGGAAAAAAAAACCCTGAAATGTATTGCATGAGCCAGCTTAATACATCACAATCGTCAAACTGAAAAATTAAGAATATCCTATAAGACTTCCATATATTCCTATAGGCAGTGCGGTGGTCTTTCTTATTCCAAACCCTTAGTGTGAATTAATGAATAATATTTGGGAGAAATTACATATAATTATGAGGTTGAGCAAACTCTTTGTTCTGCTCATTTGAGAGTTTAAGTGGTTTCTATCGACAGACTATCCAAAGTGTTTTACTATCCCCCCACCTTCTATCATGAAAGAATATATGTTGCTTTATCTATATTGCCTCTATAATAGTGTTGCAAAAGTTGGCAATTTATACTTCAGAATACCAAATTTGACATGTTATGTTATGTACAAGTGGTCTCGCCTAGTACCCACTCATTCAGGAACCATTTGAAGTAATGATGGCACTGAACAAGAAGGCTTACAACCAGTCCCCACAGTTACAGCTGTTACGCTGTCCCAACCAGCATGCCATTTCAATGGTCACAATGCCCCAAGGTCACATGGTCTCTATTTGCGACTTTTCGCTGCCAACTTCCAGCAAACAAACTCAATGGGGAAGGCAGCGGGAAGTCGCAAGTCATAATCACATGACATCAAGCTTAATGACCCCAATTAGAACTGCCGGATCTGCTGTCATGAGTTGGTACAATCATGTAATTTTTTTTCACTTTGCAATCATGTTGCTTAGCGATGGAGTTGCCGGTACCAATTGCGGTAGTTAACTGAGGACTAGCTGCATTTTTAGAAATAAAAGAGGATTTTGTGAAGTTCTGTGGTTCAGATTCATCACTTGTCCCTCATTTTCTCATTGTGAATGGGATAATAGTTATAGGGAGGGATATTTTTTGGGAGGGGAGGGGTATATGTCCCATCACTCCACCAGCACCTGGAATCCAGTTACAACAGCATCCCTAGGAACAGAAACACAAGAGGTTATTCCAGGGTAGCAATACATTTCAGATGCTTTATGAGTGTGATTTTCTGGAGTTCCTTGAATGCTGCTGACATGGTAATCCGAATATCAAGAAGGGACAAGAAGAGATAAATGCATTCTACTTCATGATCTCTAATTTTGTGCAAATGAAAACTCTGGCATTGATTGATTTTGCTGATTTAGTGTCATGCAGGGCCTAGAGAAAGACAAGTAAGCAAAGGGCTTAGAAATACCTTAAATAATAACAAAAGAACAAAACAAAGCACAAAGATACATACAGTACATTGTTAAAAATACATAACAAGTGCTTTAAAAAAATAACCAACAACAGAAAAAAATAAAGAATATGTTGTTACAACAATGCAGGTAGTCCTTGACTTACAACTATTCGTTTAGTGATAAAAGTTACAACGGCACTGAAAAAAGTGGCATGACTGTTTTTCACATTTACTACCCTTGTAGTATACCCATAGTCACATGATCAAAATTCGGATGCTTGGCAATTGGTTCATATTTATGACAGTTGCAGTGTCCTGGGGTCATGTGATGACCTTTTGCAACCTTCTGACAAGCAAAGTCAATGGGGAAGCCAGATTCACTTAACAACCGGGTTACTAACTTAACAACTGCAGTGATTCACTTAACCACTGTGGCAAGAAAGATCATAAAAGGGGTCAAAACTTACTTAACAACTGTCTTGCTTAGCAACAGAAATGGGGTCAATTGTGGTTGTAAGTTGAGGACTGCCTGTAAACAGTTATATTTCTCTGTATAATTACCTAATGAGAGAGAGAGAGAGAGAGGGAGAGAGAGAGAGATTTATATAATGTGGTGCTTTTTATAACTTACTCTATTTTGTATAAATGAGTCCCATATTTCATTATACATATCCATATAACATCTACATATATAGGCAACCTGCTCGTAGGTAGCAAGCATGATCAGGTCTACAATCCATTGAGAAAATGGGGCCCTACATTTATCTTTTCAACGCTGGGCATGGAAGGGCATGGAAAATCCATTTGCATTGTCCAGCTGTCAAATTACATATGCTAGACATGTAATCAAAAGAATATTATCTTCTGAAAAATTTAGCTTTTGTTGCACAGTCATATTTATATCGTCCACTACTTTCAAGGTACAGGTAGATAGCAATAGCAATAGCACTTAGACTTATATACCACTTCATAACGCTTTAGAGCCCTCTCTAAGCAGTTTTACAGAGCACAGCACATTGCCCCCAATAAACTGGGTCCTCATTTTACCGACCTCGGAAGGATGGAAGGCTGAGTCAATCTTGAGCCGGTGAGAACCGAACTGCTGGCAGTCAGCAGAATTAACCTGCAGTACTGCATTGTAACCACTGTGCCACCATGGCTCATAGATCACAGCGATGTAATTGTAATGAGTTAAAATAAACAGGAAAAAATATGGTACTTACAGTTGGAGGATTGACTGAAGAGAGGAGAGAGGGAGAGAGAGTTCTTGGGGTTTTTTTTAAATCAGGTGATCAAACTGTTTATAATGAGCTATAGTTATGTATTATAGCAATTCCATAATTGCATGGAAAGCACAGTGCTTTCCTTGACTATTAGACAAGGAAAAGGAGGAGTTTTAAATTGAAGTAAATCAAACAATTAATAGTATGTGTGTTGATACTTCCTTTCATATTTCTGCAGAGTGAATGCTCTGTGAAGAGACAGAGGACTTCAGTCCCCAAGCTTGCCAATCCCTTATCTTTTGTGAACTTTAAATTAATTTTTAAAAACCTATTTATTCAAGGTTGACTAAACAGCTAAAATAGGAAAGATCAGACAAATCAGGAGCAAGAAATGAAATATGAGGAAACCAGTATTCTTTGACAAAGTGTCCCAGGGGGTAAGTGTGCTGAATGCAGCCAGTAGGGAAATGATAAGGGCATTTATGCTGGGATAGAAGGAAGCAATTTATCAAGAGTACATGAGCTCTCCAGTGATCACCAGCAAAGAAGATACCAAAGTGCATAAGGAGGAAGAGGACTCCCTGCAAGAAAATGTTTAAAGCTGACAAAATTGCATTTAAAAAGTGGGGGGAGGGGTATAATAAAGAAGTCCATTTTGTTAAACGTTACGCTTCATCCAGGATTCTTGAGTCTTTCAGAATTAAAAACAAGAAACAGCTGAACTGATTTTGAAGTTATTTGAATGAAAAGGGGCGAAGCCAGAGAGATTATTGGGTGAAGTCTTTGTGTATAAATGAGCTTGCGCGTATGTATTAAAATTGTATTTTCAAACAGCAAAATGTTAAGTGAAAGTTAAAAGCCGACATTATTTTCATGTTTTCATTTCATTATCTCATTTCATTTCTCTCTCTCAACCGAATACATTGTATGAATAGATATTTTCCCTCTTCTGCCCATGTTAAGGAGAAAACTATTTAGAGAAAGAGATACTAAATTTATATACCCAATTATCTACCACACATATACAAGTGTGTAACAGAATAACAGAGTTGTGTTATGTGTGGTAGATAATTGGGTGTATAAATTTGGTATCTGTTTCTCTAAATAGTTTTCTCTTTAACATAGACAGAAGAATATCTATTGTACAATGCAGTCTGTTGAGAGATTAACAGTATCGTTATTAGTCAGGTATTTGCTATCAGTGCGCTTAAATGTGTATTTTGTGCATCATATCTTCAGTTATTATAGTGTAATATGCTCTTTTAATGTAACCTACAATTGTAGTTTGAACAGTACAGTTTAATAGCACTTAGCAATAACACTTAGACTTATATACCGCTTCACAATGCTTTTACAGCCCTCTCTAAGTGGTTTACAGAATCAGCATATTGCCCCCAACAATCTGGATCCTCATTTTACCCACCTCGGAAGAATGGAAGGCTGAGTCAACCCTGAGCCTGGTGAGATTCGAACTGCCAAATTGTAGGCAGTCAGCAGAAGTAGCCTGCAGTACTGCATTCTAACCACTGTGCCACCACGGCTCTTACCTTAATAATCTTAATAATAATAATAATATCTTATCTTTATCTTAATAATAATATTAAATATCCTAATCTTAATAATAATAGATTCAATTTAATGTACTGTCCTCATTTCACCATTCTCTGTCTTTATTCCTTCTTTCAGCTTTGGACAAGCTTAGCACTCAGCATTTGTACCATCCAACTCAAGTGGAGATTGTACAATCCAACGTTGTGTTTGACATCAGCAGCTTGATGCTATACGGTACTCAGGCTGTGCCTGTGAGACTGAAGATTCTGCTTGATCGACTGTTCAGTGTATTGAAACAGGAAGAAGTACTGCACATCCTTCACGGTTTGGGCTGGACCCTTCGCGACTATGTTCGGGGTTATATCCTTCAGGTAGGAACCCTGTTCACAAACAGGTAGATAGCCCCAGGATTTTAAAAAACAGAACAAGAGAGGCATGATTTCTTTGTTCAGTGACTCCCTTATAATGTATTAGGTATGTTGTATGTTACTGGAATTGAGGAGAAATAAAGTTTCCAAAATGTGATTTTTTCCTGAATACAGGTAGTTCTCAACTTACAAGCATAATCGAGTCCTACCTTTCTGTTGCTAAGTGAGACAATAGTTAAGTGAATTTTGCCCCATTTTAAGACTTTTCTTGCCGCGGCTGTTAACTGAATCATAGCAGCTGTTAAGTTAGTAACATGGTTATTAAATTATAGGATCCAATCTGGGTCGGTCACCCGGACCAGACGTTTTATCTTCTGAGCTTTCGGACTTATGTTGGAGCCCATCTTCAGGGAACTTCTCTCTAGCACAGGGGTCCTCAAACTTGGCAACTTTAAGAGTTGTGGACTTCAACTCTGAGAATTCTCCAGCCAGCTATGCTGGCTGGAGAATTCTGGGAGTTGAAGTCCACAACTCTTAAAGTTGCCAAGTTTGAAGACCTCTGCAGATGGGATCCATCACAAGTCCGAAAGCTCAGAAGATTAAACCTTTGTCCAGTAGTGGGTTGTAAAACCTGTTGCTACTGGTTAGTGCGTGCGTGCACTCTTCCGCATGCACAGAAGCGTCCCGGGCGGGTGGGTGGAGCCTCCCGCCACCGCAGAACTGGGCCAAACCGGGAGCAACCCACTGCTGCTCTGGTCCCAGTGACCGACCCAGATTGAATCCTGTAGCATTATCCTGACACACGTACATCCGCCTTTATTCGTGGTTATTAAGTGAATCTGGCTTCCATTGACTTTGCTTGTCAGAAGATCGCAAAAGGTGATCACATGACCCAAGGATCATCATAAATATGAGCCAGTTGCCAAGTGTCTGAATTTTGATCACTTACAGTATCAAAGGGGGATACTGGGGATCCTATGGGGGTCTATAACAATTGCAAGTGTGAAAAATGGCCATAGCTCACTTTTTTCAGTGCCGCTGTAACTTTGAATGGTCACTAAATGAACTGTTGTAATTAGGGAACTACCTGTAGTTTTAAAAGTTCGTCAAAACATTTCTCTTCTACATTTTTACTGCATAGCAAGAGTTATATGACTTACAAACACTTTTAGGATTTCAATGTTTCATTCTGAAATTAGTACAATTCCTAGCCCTCCCACTTGAATTGAAAATAAATATTATTTAAAACAGTAAATAAAAAAGGATAGCGTTAACTAAACACTATCCTTATGATAAATCCTTTTATGAAGATTATTCATTTTTAACTATAGGATTTTCAGAATAGTTTACTTCTACATCAGGGTAAGTAAGGAGCAGTATTTATTGGCTATTGTCTGAGATATGGATTATGCCACAATTATATTCCATTTAAATATCCTGGTTACTTTATTTATTTATTTATTTATTTATTTATTTATTTATTTATTTTTATTTATTTATATTTATTTATATTTATTTATATTTATTTATTTATTTATTTGTCAGCAAGTGCAAGGAAACAGGACACATGAAAAAATGGCACAAATAAATAGATATAAAGAAGCAAAGCATAGCCATAAACACATAAAATGAGTACATACAAATGGGTACAGTAGGACAGGGATGGTAGCAGGGGCGGGTTCCTAATTTTTTTACTACCACTCTGTGGATGTGGCTTATTTTGTGGGTGTGGCTTGCCAGCCATGTGACTGGGTGGGCGTGGGCCTCAGGAGCTTGGCAGCGGCCGGAGAAATGGGGGGGCATTGCCCACCCGCAACTCAGCCCCCCGCAGCGGGAGCAGCAAGACCACGGCAGCGGTTCTTCTAGGAGGCTCCATCCGGCCTGAATGCTTTTCCCCATTTGATGATCCTAGGCTCCTGCCGCCCGTTCCCCCTCCCCTCAGCAGCTCGAGAAGCCTCAAACGTGCGAAAATGCCTAGGATCATCACCGCGCATTCGTGGCTTCTCGGACTGCTGAAGGGAGGGGAATGGAGATAGCTCCTGCCGCCCGTTTTTTCAGTGTCTCACGTGCTCCTTCAGCCATCCTCCCCTGCTTCGACTCACTGTGGGGTAGGAAGGCAGCACATGCGCAGTGCCAAAAGCTCGGCTTCTGGGCATGCGCAAAACAAATTTTTTTAAAAAAAATGGCGCCCAGGCACCGGCAACCGACCGCACCAGTACTGTGATGTCACCAGCGGGCCGCTACCGGTGCTATAGAGTGGACCGCACCGGTAGGAACCCACCACTTGATGGTAGGCATCCTGGTGCACTTATGCACGCCCCCTTAGGGACCTCTTAAGAAACATGTAAGGTCCACGGTAGACAGTTTAAGGTAAAAGGTATGGGGGTTAGAGAAACTAACAACAGGATCAGGTAAAGTGTTCCAGACATTTACTACTCTATTGCAGAAGTCGTATTTTCTGCAATCAAGATTAGAGCAGAATACATTTAGTTTGTATCTATTGATAGCCGTAGTGTTATTGCTTTAAGCATAAATGTGATGGCTGGAAACTGATTGCCCTTATTTATAAAGTATGCAAGAAAGATTTAGGATGCATTTGTGTACATAGTTACCTGAAAGTAAGTCTCACTGGTCTTCTGATTAGGTATGCATAAGCCTACATTGTTAAAATCCCACAATACTGTACACTAAATTGAAAAACACCAACTTTAGCCAAATTGTGAATTGGCATTTTTGAAATTAACTTCAGGTACGCACGTATAAAACTGAATGCTCAAAGGAAAGCAAAATAATCAAATTATTATCTATAATTGCATATTATATTTTTAAACAGAACACAGTGATTGCAAAAACAATAACATCCTGTGTTTAAATAATCACTGTGTTTGGAGGTAATGTAAAACCATGGTTTAATGTTTCAGAAATAAGCATCTCTCTAAGCTTGCATGCTTTGCCGTAATGCATGTACATGGTAGAGATTGGAAACTTCTGTTTTAGATTATCTGCAGCTTAGTCTGTAGCCTGAGCTCTAAACTGGTTCAGTTTGAACAATTTGGCCAAATATGTTTTAGCTATGAGTGCCCTTGGCTTACTTTTAAGTTACCTTGTCATCCAAATGATGATGTTCGTCCATCGTATTCGAAGAGGACCTTAACATCTATCATAATTGGGGGGATATCAAGACTTCCGCGTGAATTGGATTAAAGTGAGGGAGAGGTGCGCATAGTCAGCCTCACTCTCTTTTCCCAGATTCCATCTTGCTCCAAATAGCAGGACAAGAGTCAAAACAGTTGGAGATGGGCTGGGCGCAGTGGTTGACCAGGGCGTCTTTCGTGTCTTGCCGTGCTCTTAGCGTACCACATCGCTTGCAGAGACCGCCTTCATGACCGTTGTCCTATTCTAGTAGGTTTTATCCGCTCAGTCCGCCGGAATCTGTCTTCACATGCTCGGGATAGACAAGTCACTATCTCACCGAAGGTCAATGACCCAATGGCTACCATCATCCAAATAGAGTGCAGTAGTTACCTCTAACCAGAATAATCCAAAAGAAGATTAAAATAAAACATTGGTCCTTTTTCTAACTTATTCTGGCCAAAATAAGCCATTGTGCCATATTTGGGATGACACGGAAATTTATAAACAAGCTATGTTTGCAAGTCAGAAAACAATCCTCTGGCATATTCACATCCGAACTACAATTACCTAAGGGTACATTATCGGAATGCAGCCTATGTGTTTTACTGAAAACCAGACAATTTCATTAGCTACAGTTTAGGGTTATGCTTGAACTGATAATGACTAGAGGCATTCAGTATCTTTTAAAAAAAGAGCAGTAATATATTGTTCAAACTTCTGCCACTCAGGTATGGAGGTTTCTAAAGTTTCTCACTCAATGACTTCTATTCCTGTTTACATGCAAGCTATGTATAAAACAGGGACGCTACCAAGAAGGAATTAGTGGAGGAGCTGACCTTGATTGGGCAGACTTGATTAGTATATTTTTAATTCTGAATGAGGTCATGCTTCCCAGGCAGAATCAGTTCATAACCTGTGGGTCCTCCTGGACCGACAGCTTCTGCTCAAAAGTAGCAGCTGAAGCTAGGAGGGCCTTTGTAGTCTCCATCTTGTTGCAAGTGATGGAACAGGAGCCTGATCAATGTCCCACATGCCTATCATCTCACACGTGGACTACTTTTCATTGGGCTGCCATGAAAACCACCCAGAAACTTCCACCAACCCAGAAAACTGTGTCTTAGACAGTTATGGGCGCCAGTTGATTTGCTTACTGATTACCAGTTTGTTTCCAGATGCAATTCAAAGTGTTGGTTGTTAACGTTACTGCCCTATTCGTACATATGCATGGTTTCTGCCCATCATTAAGATTTGGAAGAAAGATACTCTCCAGGCCTCTTCATTAGGACTGTCATCTGCAGAATAATTTCTGATATCTAGAATGGAATTTTGGATTCTACACTGACTTCAGTTTAACGCAATTTAAAGCAATTTAACCTTAGCTTCTCAAGCACGCATCTGGGGTCTGAGATACTCTTCTTAGTGCTTTTTACAAAGAGGAGTGTTACATGGGACATCATTATTAGCAATGTTGGGGATATTTTGCTATATATTTTGTTTTTAACTACTTTATTGGGCATGTATGCCACTTAGAGTCATCTGTGATTGGAATAGCATATAGACCCAATAATTAAAGACACACATGCACACATTCTTAGATGGGGGATCACCAGAAAAATATCAGGATTGTAATTTTGACATGAAAACTAGAGAAATTGGAAAAACATCCTGAAGGACGAAATGGTAAGCCATTTCACTGCTATTGCCAAAAACATTTCTATGTATACTTAGAGATGTGAAGGCCCGGAAAAAAACCGAATTTTTTTTCTGAAAAATTGAAAAAAGAAAAAAAAACATTGTGGAATATTTTATTTTAACATGATGAATAAAATATTTCAAGACAGGGTGTTCAAATATTTTCCAAATCATTTCTAAAAAAAAGATATGATATCAGATTATTCTAATTTCTGTGCACTGAGTGAGGACAAGCAAGTCCTAGGTAACAAACTGAACCCTCCAGTGCAAGAACAGTATGCATTTCTTCCTTTAGGAGGTGCTGCTATTGTAACAAGAAAAAGGTTTTAGTTTTGCTTTTCCATGTTAGTGGGTGTGTTTGGTTTGTTCTGTCTTTTTCACTAGGCCTCAAAAGCATTGGAAGAAAATACAGAGCAACAAAAAGGACCTGAAAGTAAACTAGTAAGCAGTTCAGGAGATTGTTGCTCCCTTTGTTATAAAAATAAATATTATAAAAAAGTAAATTCTGTTTGTGATAATTGTTTGGCTACACTATATTTTTAATATGCTAGTTGAGATAATTTTATGCCAAGTCAAATTGTCCATAGTCATATTTTATGTTCCTAAAGTAACAGAATGTTAAAAAGACAAAAAAGTGCTAATGTAGCATTTTTTTCAATTTTTCTGAAAATTTCTGCCCCCCCCCCCCCCCAATGAAAAAAAAAAAACCGGGTTTTTCCCGAGCTTCAAAATTTCCGGAAATTTTACATCTCTATGTATACTATCAGAGTTCAAGTTCAACTTGATAGAAACTTTATTTATTCATAAGGATTTTTGGTGAAGTTTGTTTGCCCCAGTGTTATAGTTTGCTATTTGTTGATTCCTAATAGCATGGTCTACTATTAGAGGTTGATATAAGTGTTTGATTTGTTGCTCCTGTATAAGTAGTAGACCAGAATTTATTATAAGTTAGGAAGCCTTTTTTGTTTTGTTTTACAGAAAATATTTCTGATCAATTTATATTAAGAAAGACAAATTAAGAGAAGGACCAATGCTCTGGACTTTCATGTTGGTGAAGTTGTATTAACATGCCAAGTTGCCAGTTCACTGGACAAAGGGAGATTAAAAACTCAAGTACATAGCTCGCTAACAATAGCTTTAAATGCATATCTCCAAAATACAATATAGAGGGATAGGTCCCACTTCTTCAGAAAACACACCTTTTGATCTGTTGGAGAAGCATGTTGAGGTGTATTTAACTCCATGACATTTTACTAAGACTGACATAGTCTGTTTTTTGTTGTATACTCTTTTATATACAGTATTCCAAATCTGAATTTTTTTAAAGTAAAAGTGAAACTGCAGCCAATGGAATGTAAACTTAGAATAAGGGTACTAGTTTCACCATAAAGATAAAGTGATTGGTTTGTTCCTAATAACATTTGCCTTTTGTTTTTATCCTAATTCCATTATTATACCTCTCAGTTTTGGATGAGCTGAGCTTATCTCATAAAATCTAATAAGCATGTGAGAGGGGATACTTTATTAATAACCTTTCAGGCCTTTAATCAGTTGGCAGTTGTCTACATGTAATACTATGTGTAACTCTTTTTTCATTGTGTGAAAACATAGATAGGTGCATTCCCATACACTTTAGATTCAAATATATCCCTTCTGCTCACAGATGTACATTTTTCTCTTAAACAATGCCATGTGTGCTTATGTATTATAAATTCTTAGGGCCTGAATAATTGTTGCTTAAAAGGTGAAGAAGACTAGTATCCTGATAAATGGAGTTGATTTTTACACAGGCTTTAAAAATGCCATTTTTTTTCAGATGAAAAGTTTAACACTCCAAGATTATATTCTGTAACTCCTGCATGGAAAAAGAAGCATGTACTGAGCAAATGTTGCAGGAACAAGCCAATATTTTTTAAAGATAACTATTAGAACAGCTATGCACGAGTAGGATAGATTTGCAGACAGGTAGCTGAGTTAATTTGTTTCAACAAAAATAGGCAAGATGATACTTGGATGACACCTTAAAATTTAATACCATTTTAGCAATATTTAGGTGTTTGAATTCATTAGATTAGAATAGAATAGAATAGAATAGAATAGAATAGAATAGAATAGAATAGAATAGAATAGAATAGAATAGAATAGAATAGAATAGAATTTTTTATTGGCCAAGTGTGATTGGACACACAAGGAATTTGTCTTTGGTCCATATGCTCTCAGTGTACATTAAAAAAAAGACAAGATACATTCATCAAGAATCATAAGGTACAACACTTAATGATAGTCATAGGGTACAAATAAGCAATCAGGAAACAATAAATATCAATATAAATCATAAGGATACAAGCAACAAAGTTATAGTCATGCAGTCATAAGTGGGAGGAGATGGGTGATAGGAACGATGAGAAAAACTAATAGTAATAGTAATGCAGCCTTAGTGAATAGTTTGACAGTGGTGAGGGAATTATTTGTTTAGCAGAGTGATGGCATTCGGGGGGAAACTGTGGTTGTGTCTAGTTGTCTTGGTGTGCAGTGCTCTATAGCGTCGTTTTGAGGGTAGGAGTTGAAACAATTTATGTGCAGGATGAGAAGGGTCAGTAAACATTTTCATAGCCCTCTTTTTGACTCGTGCAGTATACAGGTCCTCAATGAAAGGCAGGTTGGTAGCAATTGTTTTTTCTGCAGTTCTAATTATCCTCTGAAGTCTGTGTCTGTCATGTTGGGTTGCAGAACCAAACCAGAGAGTTATAGAGGTGCAGATGACAGACTCAGTAATTCCTCTGTAGAACTGTATCAGCAGCTCCCTGGGCAGTTTGAGCTTCCTGAGTTTGCGCAGAAAGAACATTCTTTGTTGTGCTTTTTTGATGACACTTTTGATGATAGGTGTCCATTTTAGATCTTGCAATATGGTCGAACCTAGAAATTTGAAGGTCTCTATTGTTGATACTGTGTTGTCTAGTATTGTAAGAGATGGTAGAATGGGAGGGTTTCTCCTAAAGTCTACCACCATTTCTACAGTTTTGAGTGTGTTCAGTTCCAGATTGTTCCGGTCGCACCACGAGGCTAGTTGTTCAACCTCCCGTCTGTATGCGGATTCATCATTGTCTCGAATGAGACCAATCACTGTTATATCATCTGCAAACTTCAGTAGTTTAACAGATGGATCGTTTGAGATGCAGTCATTGGTGTATAGAGAGAAGAGAAGTGGTGAGCGCACACATGGCACACCTCTGGGCCTTCCAAACGTTTCCCAATACTTGACTTACAACTATTCATTTAGTGATCATTCAAAGTTACAACAGCACTGCAAAAAGAGACTTATGACCATTTTTCACACTTACAACCATTGCAGCTTCCCCAGCTGGTCATGTGATCCAAATCCCGATGCTTGGCAACTGGCATGTATTTATGATGGTGGGGGGGGGGTCACGTGATCACCTTTTGCGAGCAAAGTCAATGGGGAAGCCACAGTCATTTAACAACTGTGTCACTAACTTACCAACTGCATAGATTCACTGAACAACTGTGGCAAGAAAGGTCATTAAATGGCAAGAAAGGTCATTAAATGCAAACCTCACCTAACAACTGTCTTGCTTTGCAAAAGAAATTTTGGGCTCGGTCGTGGCCATAGTTCAAGGAGTACCTGTATGTGAGCTGAACTGTTACTTTTCCACCCTGTGTCTTTTTCCAAGAGATCAGTATTGACAATGCAGTGGTAAGAAGCTGATTTTCCCTGGCCCTTTTGCTAGCAGGCTTTAAGTTAGAACTGCACGGTGGGAATGAATCCACAAGCTAGCTGTTCTCTCAGCTTTGTGATAATGTCTACAAGGCAAAGTTATCAACCATGAGTCACACAGCTGAGCAGTGCAAAGCTCTGCAAAACACCATCAGGTTAGAGGTCAGTTTATCTGCGTAAAATTAAACCATATTGCAGCCTTCAAGGCTTTAGAATGATTATTAGATGCAGTAACTCTGTGTGGAATATTAATTCGGTTGAAAAAGAGAATAATTATCGAGGCAAGTTAAAACAGCTATAGAAGGCTTACCACATATTAACTTGGTTAGCAGCTGGCTTGCGGGCAAAGTTGCTGGGCAAATGAAGGAATATGGTAAGTGACCGAGGTAAGTGCAGTTATTACTTATGTTCTAAAATATTCTGCATAAGCAATTTGTGGGGGAGGGGGGGAAGAATCATATTGGTGTATGCCTGTAGAGAATAATATGCAAAAAAAAAAGAAGCCCCACTATTATGAATGTTTACTATCTTTTATTCTTTTTAAAAGCAGTGAGCAGAAGGTTGCACATCTATATATCATACACCATACTTACTTATCATCAGCTTATTTTTTTCATTCAATTAAACTCTCAAGCAGATCCAAAATCCTCAGTTGGTTGAGCATTGGCAGAGCTTTAAATTTTAGTAAAACTAGGTTTACACATACACAACATTTTCTTAAATTTAAGCAAAAGCTAATAAAACTGAAACATAGTCACCCAGAGTTGCTTTGATAGTGAGATGGGTGGCGTATAGATTTAATAATTAATTAATTAATAACTTTACATTGCTTCTTTATACAAAATACTTCCATTCACCAAAGAAGGAATGAAGGTCAGTGTGGAAGTCTCTTCTTTGTATTACCTTGAGATATATTTTAATGCAGAGGTCTCCAACTTTGGCAACTTTATGAGGTGTGGACTTCAATTCCCAGAAGTCCTCAGCCAGCATAGCTGACTGAGGAATTCTGGGAATTGAAGTCCACACCTCATAAAGTTGTCAAGGTTGGAGACCTGTGTCTAATGAAAGCCAATGTAGTATAGTGGTTAAGGTACCAGGTTAGAAACTGGGAGACTATGAGTTCTAGTGCCGCCTTAGACACAAATTGCATGACTTTGGTCCAGTCCCTTTCTCTCAGCCCTAGAAAGAAGGAAATGGCAAACTGGTACACTTCTGAAGTCTTTCCAAGAAAACTGCAGGGGCTTGTCTAGGCAGTTGCCAGATGTCAACATTGATTCAAAGCATGTACATCTTCCAATGGGAAAGATCCCTGTCTGAAATAATAGATAGCTATTGCCAATCAGAATACACAATACTGGGCGACTGGGTCAAATGACCCAAGCACAACTTAAGACTATTTTGAAATCTGGTCTGCCAGGAAAGTTTTATAATAATTCATTATGTAATTCCTAGTAAGTTTTACACTCAGGTGGGTTTGTGCTCCCAAAAGAAGTTATAATGATTTTATACATTCCTTGATGGCTCAACTGTTAAAGACACTGAGCTTGTCCGCTGGAAAGCTCACAGACTGGATTCCAGACCTGAGCACTGCATTACCACTTGCCCCAGCTCCTGCCCACCTACCAGTTTGAACGCATGCAAATGTGAGTAGAGAAATAGGTACCACTTCTGTGGGAAGGTAACAGAGTTCCGTGCGCCTCGGCATATACTGTAGTCATGCATGTAGTCATGCTGGCCACACGATCACAGAAATTGATCAGAAACTACCTCCCATCGACCAGTGCGCTCCCACAGAGAGGGCCTCCTCAGGGTGCCATCAGCCAAGCAGTGTAGGCTGGTGACGCCCAGGGGAAGGGCCTTCACTGTGGGAGCACCCACCCTCTGGAATCAGCTCCCCCCAGACTTAAGAACCATTTACGACCTGTCCACCTTCCGCCGTGCCCTCAAGACGTATTATTTTTATCAAGCCAGGCTGGCGTGAAAAAGTTTTTGGGGTTTTTAAAATTTTAAGATTTTACCAAATTTTAATTGTATTAAATCACGGCCATATTGAATATTTTATTTTAATTGTATATATATATTAATGTTTATATTGTGTTTTTTACTTGGCTGTTCACCGCCCTGAGTCCCCTGGAGAAGGGCGGTATATAAATCTAATTAAACTAAACTAAACTAAACTAAATGTCTTTGGACAATGCTGGCTCCGTTCCCTAAGAAATGGAGATCAGCCCGCCCCCTAGAGTCAGACATGACTGGGCAGGGGAAACCTTCCCTTTAACGTGGATTTGGAAAAGTTGCAAAATAAGAGAGAGATTGGATGATCTTTTCCAAAATGGAAGTTTAAAGGGCTTTCATATATAGAAGTCCAGAGTATTCAGGTTATAAATATCCGCTGAATACCAACAGTATATAGAGCTGTTGCTGTTATGTTCTCTTTGGGGATTTAGACTATAGCACAAGATCTTATAAAATAGTGAACTTTGTCCTGGCACCTCAGAAGCTCTAAGAAAAAGTTGGCACTGCCCTACCCTCCAAACTACTTCGAAAGCCCAACTATGCCTTTGTCTTGTATCTTCATCCCAAGCAAGACAACACAAAGACAACACAAAGTAGCATGCACTTTATATGCACACCACAATGCTCTGCTATGCCCCCCCCATACCGCCATACAAAATCTCTGTGGAGAAAAAGGTCTTAATTATGCTATAATAATCCTTTGATTTCCCCTTTCTGCATCTTTTTGAGAATATCTTTGGTAGCATATTTGATACAAAGTAGGGGGATGACTTTTAAGGCTGAAGACTTTTGAAAAACTGAAAAAATATAGCAATGTACATGCATGACTGGAAATATTCCGGATATATACCGAAAACAGTGTTGCTCATTATAAAAGCCCTAAGTAGGGTTGGGCTGAATTCAATCTTGCATGGCCTTTAATAATTTTTTTCCTTAATATTCTTGCAATCCATTGATGTGCTTTAAATTTATGAGGCAAAAGTGCCTGCTCAGGTATTTTTTAACTGCTAAAGCATAAAGTCCAATTATTGGGGCAAAACCTGTTATTGAAATCCATACTTAAGCCAAAAATATGTGTGTTTCCTTTCTCCCCACCCCCTCACCTGTGCCATTTAAAAAAAATATTACTCAGCTATTGGGATCCTAGCTGGGCATAAATGTATAATTTTATTTTAAAATAATTCCATGTTTAGAATTTTAGAAAGTAGTCTTACTGTGGGCCCAGAGTTACAAATGGAAAGGTCCATTATATCTTAATAGATAACCCACCCCTATTACAAAGTAAACGAAATCAAAAAATATTGGTACAGGTTTGTGATACAGGTTTTTTTATAAAATAAAAGGAATTGGATACCAAGTTAACTTTCTATTTGCTACCTTTTCTAAAATTTGGTATATAGGAATAGATTTACAAATAAAAAAGAAACATCGATCAGGCTGTTTTGATATGATTAGCACATAGAAATTGAATCTATATATATATAAAAGCCAAATACCACTCACTCATCACGAAATCTCTAGAACTGTAAAGCCTACAAACTTGAAACTTGGCATGTATGTTCCTCTTGGCTTCTAGGTGCTCGCTAAGAAAGGATTTTTCGAAATGACCATCAGATCATTAGTATTTCTTATACAGTATTATATTAACATGCTCTGATGCTAAGGAGTTAGATGTTCTACTCCCCCTCCCCACCTAAAAAGAACCCTGTTCCAACTGCCAGTTGCCTTATATTATCATGCTCTGATGCTAAGGAGTTACACATTCTACATAAATTTTCAAGCTTTAAGTGTCAATGTATCAAGCCCGATCACATAGTTTCATAGCGAAGCATGGGTATCCAGCTACTAGTTTATAATATACTGTAAGCAAAATAGACCCAAAGGTGCTTTTTCAAAAGTCAACTGGACTTTGTTTTTCCTTGAAGACGTTTTGCTTCTCATTTAATTCAATTCTGACTGAAATACATTATGCAAACTCTTTATTTGGATGTTTTTCTAAGGAAATCTGAATCCCCTTAAAGCCAGTATGAACCATTTTCATTGGAATGTTTTAAACGTGAAGTCCAGTGCAGAAATATATGTGAAACAATCATTTTGTAACTCATGTGATTTCTCAACTTTTATACTTACATGACATTGTGAGGTTTTCCCCCCAGACTATTTGGATAGACATGAGCTTTTCTTAATTTTTTTTCTTTTATAAATTCTTGAAGTTAGGAACTAGTTTAATTTATTTTAGCATGTCACTGGTTCTGGCTTTATATAATTATGAAATCTCAGACCATATAGATCCCCCTGCTAAGGGACTTAAGAGAATCTCTTTTGCCATCTCTCTAGCATCCATTGATCGACTTTTCCTTGAAGTCTAAGGGGTGGGAGGGAGGTTCATTTTCCTTCTAGTATAATCTTTCAGTGAGATGCTAGTGCCTGTCTTGTGTAATAATAAGAAAAAACAGTGACGTGTGAATGTCTCTTATTAGAAGGAGTAACTGTCATTAACACTTATAGTACTGTCACTCTCAAAGCAGACTGAGTAGTACAGTACATCTCTAAGAGTAGTAGGAAATGAAACACTTGTATTCTGAATATATGGAAAGCTATGTTCACCTTGGTTTCATGGTCCTTGTCCTCATCATTTTGGACAGGAAATTGAACACGATGTTGATCGCCATTTTGATCTGATAGAAGCAGTCACAATAAATTCCAAGTACGAAGTAAGTGAGAGTCGAGAAGTAAAAGTAGATTTATTTATGTAGCTTAGGGTACTTTTCCTTCTATGTTGATTTGAATTATTTGGATGGTTGATCCAACACTTCTATATGCTAAGTCCTTAGAAGGACTGTTTTCCTGAGGTCTTCTCATAGTAATGTGTTTTAAGTCTGGAGATCACAAAGATTGTCTGGCTGCCATTGTGAAAGAATTAGCTGACTCTATGTCATTACCCCGGGGACGCCCAAGTGTAGGATTAATACATTCTTTGAAGAGGCTTCTTCCTTGTTCTTTAGCAAAAATAGAACTATACAACACAATGACAAATATGTGAGTGAAGACAGAAAAGAGTTTTGGCTGGAAAAAGTTCAAATAATTTTGGCAGGAATAAGTTTGGCGTGTTTTCAGGACTTCACTGTATTGACTACTCTGACACAAATTACATGCTAGTGATATTTTTTTTAGCATAAAATGAATTCTTAGAGGAAAATGATCAATCACTAAATAGTAAATTTGCAAAAAGCAAATTTGCATAAAGTGAGGAATACACACACACACACACACATACACACACACGCACACACACACATGGTTAAAAAGAAATCTTTAAAAAAATCTTTTAAAAAAACCGTTTCTCTCTTTATAATCCAGAAGGAATGTTCACTTACCAAATAGAATTTTCTTATCCTGCTGCTCAGAAAATCTCTCTTTAGCTGCAAATTAGTACACATCCGAAAGTACAGAAGCCATATCAGATCAGGCTGAGCCAGCAAGATGCACTAGGACCAAAGGAGAAAAATGGTCAAACATGTTTTGCAGACCATTTGGGGGGGAAAGTGCTTGTGGAAAAAGAGGAAAAACTATAGTCTCTAGAACCTAATTCCTCAATTCCCATAGACTGAAAATCTCTTAACCATGATTTTATGTTGGAATACAATGTATTTGAATACAAAATATCACTGCATCAGAGACCTTGGCAGAACTTAGGGAAATTCATTAACAAAAAGTACAGATAGTCCTCATTTATGCTACCACAATTGGGACTGGCAACTCTGTTCCTCATTGAAGTGGTTGCTAAATGGGAAATCCTGTGATCGTGACTTTATTTTCCTTTTGTCCACCCCACCTCATCTCCCCCCCCCCACTTTGGAATTCTCCCCCTCAATTCTGGGATAGCTAGAGTGAAACCTGAAACAGTTTCATACTTTGAAATGCTCTCCCTATTGCTGGATAATAATAAGAAAGGAAATAATGTTTGCATTTGCATTCATTGGAGATTACAAGAGAGCAAGAAAGCAAAAAATGTGGAATACACATCAGAAGCAATGGCACAGGCAATCTGGAGTGTATGACACAAACATCCCTGTGTATTTCCCGTTGTGTGCCTAATTACTCTCTTGTAATCCCTTCCTCTCCCATCTTTCTCCTTTACAAGTGGGAAAGAAAAGAAAAACAACTGATCAATCACAGAACGGCAAGTACTGTACTACCTATAATGGCGATCATGTGACTGAGAAACAGCACCGCCCTAACTTCAAACGGTCACTGAATGAGACAATTGGTAAGCAAGGGCTATCTGTACAATTTGTCCACTCTGAAAAACCAAAATAACGAAAGTAATTAACAAAGCGAGTAGTCTCTGCCTTGCAAGAACCGAAGGGACATTTACAGTATTATTTCTGTTTCTTGTAAATGCAATTCAAGATTTAGCATCAGCAGAAAAAAACAACACCTGAATACATTGTGCACACCTTCTAGCCTTGCATGTATATTTCATGGGTGGAGAGGAGAATAGGGGTTAAGGGAAGTGAGATACTTCTGTGAACCAGACTTCAGTGGAATTCTTCCTCCCTGGTCCTTGAAAGTCCCTTTGGGGCCCAGCCCTGTTACTTCAACTTGGTCCTATTTAATGCTTAATGCATCGATCTCGAATATTGAGCCAACTTAATAAAATTTAATGCAGTTGAACCAGTTCCTCAAATGAATTTTCACTTTCTCCCAAATGCCGCTGAAAAGATTTTACTATGACAATAACTTTTGTGAGAAAGAAAAAGAAAAGATTTGCACAAAGCTTTCAAGCTCCAGAGATTCTTGAGCAACTAGAGTAAAATAGAGGCAGAGAAAGCTATTTTAATATTTTATGTTTCTACGAAATCTTGGCCATGGTTTGAAAACCAGTCTGGCTTTTACTGCTATTACAATGTGTAGCTTTTGTCACTCAAGAATTCATAATAATCTGGTGGGTTTTTTTTAAAGTATTGCATTTTGTCTGTAGAAAACCAGAGATTTCAATTTAGGATAGTTTATTTACGCAGGTTGACAACATAGTTCTAGTGTGTGGTTTTAGGAGGAGGAAAAAACCTGGGCACAAATTGTATATAGTCCTTTGAGAATTAATTCTTACCAGATTACACTGTAAATAAAGTTAACTGTCATAAAATAAACACAATTGTGGTGTGTGCCATGTGTTTTATAATTATTTTGTGGCTTCTTTTTTGTTTGTTTGTTTGTTCTTAGTGAATGGAAACATTCTGATAGTTCTGTAATGAAGTTTATATGTTACAGAAGTAAATTACAGTTAAACAATCAGTCAGATAGACATGTGAATTGGGTTAAGTGAATTTATTTCCCTGTTTTTTCTTCTTTCTCTAGGTTTTTTTTTTAAACTTACCTTCTAACCATTTTTTTTAGCAGATCTTGAGACATTATGTTTTTTTCTGGGATTTGTCTTTGCTATTGCTGAATGTTCAACAGTGAAACAACATTTTTTAAAAATTAAAATATATTTGGGGTCACTGTTGATCACCAATTTGCTCTTCAGTGATCCAAGAAAGGGCATTCCTAATTCAAGCATATTCATTATCTTCCTTTTGAAGTAAGTGTTGGCATAGGGTTTATTTTCTGTCTCTCAATGGTCAAACTGGATGCCATGCTGGACCCAATATCTTTTCTAGGGTAAAGGTAGCAGCAAGACACCCAGCCTGGTCTTTTGTCTGAAGCTGAGTTGACTTAAAACAACCCAGACCATTCTTCTGTTTGCATGCCACTTTTCAACCTTGTGCTGCTCCTGTAGTATAAAACTTTCTCACCACTGGTGGGTTGCTCCCGGTTCGACCCGGTTCAGCGAACCGGTAGTGGCGGCGGCGGGAGGCTCCGCTCACCCACCCGGGACGCTGTGCATGCACAGAAGTGTTGCGCGCGCCCGCAAGCCAGTAGCAACAGGATTTAGAACTCACTACTGTTTCCCACCCTTCAGAATTCCTTCTCCCAAACAGCACAACTCTTCTTCAAAGAAAGAAGGGCTTTTCTATAGCTTTCTACAAAAGAAACAACTCCCACCCTCACTGTTGTTGTACACCACATATGGTTTTCTGCCAGATTCTTCTCTTACGTAACTTCTATTTTTGGATAGCAGATTTATTGGACTTTTCCCTGTAGATATACAGGTCAGCCTAGATGCTTTTCATTTATAGCTTTGAACTACAGTGAAGATACCATAGTGTACGATGTACACTACTATACAATGAAGATACTACTTTTCCACCAATACCATCCCCGATGCTAGAATTTGCATGCTCTGTGGTCTTGCATTTTGTTTTTACTCCATTGCTCCTTACCAACTTGGTAAGCTGGGGAAAACCAGCTTATCAACAAGCTGGGGAAAACCCAGGAAACCTGGACTCATGCCATAAAGTTCTTGAAAAGTTTTTCTCTAGTCTTTTTACTTACTTTCTAATTATTTCCATAGCCAATCTTGAGACAGTATTTTCCCCCTGGGATTTGTCTTTGCTATTGTTGAATGTTCAAAATAAGAGTGAAACAACTTTTTTTAAAAAAATTATACATACAAATTGGTGTTAAAATATTTTTGTGATCACTGTTGATCATCAACACCTTGAGTTGGACCTGGAAGCGGACTGGCAACCAGTGCAGTTTGCGTAACAATGGTTTTACTGGTTCTAACTCCTCCATGAAGAAGGGAGTAAAGAAAGAAGTAAATAGAAAGAGAGACAGTGTAAAGGTAGCGTAAAGTGTACAGATAGTGTAAAGACTAAATGGGGCAAGGAAAAAGCAGAGGTTCTGGGATGAAACTAATGTGTTGCACAGTGTTACAGAAGTATCAACTGCTCCTTCCACCCAAAAGCAAGACATTTTCAGCCTATTGTGTTGCATGAGTGAGAGAAAGAAATAGAAACTTTGAGCTGTGCTTTTACTATAAATATGACTTGCATTTAAGGCTTGACAATTGCTGATTTATTTACTAGAGGCTCTTCTTGTTCTTGAAATAAAACTAGCTTATTAAAAAGTGTCCTTGAATCCTTAACAGTAAGGCTTCTCCTTCCATTAACCATTGTGGGAAAAGTCTGATTGGCACTCAGGAAACTGTTGAACTCTGTCTTGGATTGGCTGCAAAACAGCAAACAAAAACCCACCCATGAATTATATAAAAGTTTATAGTTGAAGTGGTAGAACTGATTAAGATGACATTATTAAAATGATTAAAATCCTGGCAATAAACCAGTATTGGGAGAACATTTATTCTGATTACTTGACAATTCTCCCATATAGTGGCTACCGTATTTTTTGGAGTATAAGACGCACCTTTTTCCTCCCTAAAAGTGGCTGAAAATTTGGGTGTGTCTTATACTTCGAATGTAGCTTTTTTTTTCCAGCCCTAACTAGGTGCTAACAGATCTTCCCAGCTCTTACCTTGCAGGCTTTTTCATTGTTACTCTCTCCAAAGAATGTTTTTCCAACCCTAAGTCTTTGCAGGGTTTTTTTTCATTGCTCTACTTGCTCCGAGTAAGTTTTTTTTCTAGCCCTAACCAGGTGCTAACTATCTTCCCACTCTTGCAGGCTCTTTCATTGTTATTCTCTCAGAAGAAGGTTTTTTTAAGTCCTAACCAGGAGATAAAATAATGTGCTGAAGCTGCTCCGAATAAGTTTTTTTCTAGCCCTAACTAGGTGCTAACGATCTTCCCAGCTCTTACTGGCTTGCATGCTCTTTCATTGTTACTCTCTCAGAAGAAGGTTTTTTAAAGTCCTAACCAGGGGATAAAATAATGTGCTGAAGCTGACCAGACTAAGGATGCTAGCCAGATGAATACCTGGTAGGCAGATTGTTTTCCCCTATTTTCCTTCCCCAAAACTAAGATGCGTCTTATACTCCGGTGCGTCTTATACTCCGAAAAATACGGTATTTTGGATATCAAAACTGTACAATAATAATAATTTCATATGCCTCCTGACTGTGAGCTTTTTGCCATTTGTTTAAAAGCAAGAAAACAAAAAATAATGGTACAGATGGCAGAATTGGATAGGAGCAAAGGATATCCTATGCAGAGTCAAGCCAATGATGATTACCTTTGCAGTGTGATAGAAACAAGGTACAAGCATTTGTTTCCAATGGATCCCAAGTCTATAGATAAAATAGGGCAACTTGGACACATTTTTAATTCCCAGCAGTAAAGCAATAAATTGAATTTCGCCTTATTTTAGTTCTATGCATCACAGAGCTCTGATTTCACTCCATATCTCTGCAGCTTTAGAATTTTAGATGAGCTGTCCTAAAACAACACCAAGTTGCTAGCATTTCACTGTCTGAAATTTAATAAACGAGAATAGCTCAAAATTTGGCAAGCTTGATTCCATCATACACGTGGGGTCCTTTCACCTCATAGGATTTTCTTCTGCTGAAAATGAGAGCAAAACAAAAGAGTTATGATATATATTTATCTTATAAAAGCAAATTGGATAAATGAAACAGCCCCAGCCTGTTTGGACTGGACATCACAATGGGCATTTTATGGTTCAGTCGGGAGAAATCAATATCCAGAGTTCTGGACAGACCTACAAACTGAATCCTAAGGAATGTGGAAATCTCTACTTGAAACTAGGCTTAGATGAAACTACTTTTTAAAGTACTTTAAAAATCTACAGTGGTCAGTACATTGTCTCAAACATGCTTTTTCAAAAGGCAACTGGACTATGTTTTTTGCCTAAGGAAGAAGACGTTTCGCTTTTCATCCAAGAAGCTTCATCAGTTCTGGCTTGATGAGGAGTGCGGGAGGAATGGAAGGGTTAGTTCTGACCAACTAGAACTAACTAGATAGAACCATCAGATAGAACCATCAGAATGGAATGCTTCCATTCCCCCCCCCCCCTCCTGGGCCAACCAACTACCGTAAAACTGATAAAGCTTCTTGGATGAGAAGCAAAATGTCTTCTTCTTCCTCAAGGAAAAAAAAAACATAGTCCAATTGCCTTTTGAAAAAGCACCTTTGATATAACTATGATCTGGATTACTGAGAATCTCCATATACATTTGGTCAAAACATGGTTACCCGCAAATTTGCATTCTGAGCATCTGGTGGTATTCTTAATTGGAATAGAATGGAAAATAGACATAATGCCTTGGCTGTGCTACACTATCAGCATTTCTTGATTGAATGCAATTATTTTGGAGGAAACACCAGTTGTCTCTAAAACTATATATCGAAAATTTAGGGATGGCTGGTCCTTGTAGAAATCAAAAGTTTACCCCAAAACAGCATGCCATTGAGTGTATAGAAACTGTTGCTATGGATGAAAATAAAGATGATCTGCTAGCTTGGTTTTGGATGGTGATCATGACATCACTCAACAGTGATATGTTTGATAATTGCTCCTGACATCACTGAACTCAATGAAGAATGATTGGTAAGAAGAGGCGGTTCTGTGCTTTAGGGAAGCCATGAGAGAACTAACTTAAGGATGATCATTCATTCTTATAAGATTGGAAGCATGAAGGGACTTTTAAACAATTTCTGGGCATTTCTATAGATACAGATGTTATCTTCTGCCATGGCATTTCCTGACCACAAAAGCAACTGAAACATATGGACTTTCTCTAACAGCTAAAGAACAAACATGCTACCCATTCTAATTTTTTTAAATCTGTAAAGTAGAACACAGTATCATGCTTCAATAGTTGTGGGAATAAGTCTTGCTGGAAAAACTGTCTTTTGGAAATTAAAAAAAAAGCCAGTTTGTTAAGTGATGTTGGATAAGTTCAGTGTTAACTGAGATGCCAAGAGATGTGTGTGCCAGATGTGTATTACCCTAAATGCCAAAAACATTGATCATGCTAGAATTTACCAAAGGCAAGAAGAAAGTCTGTGTGCTATCTCACATGTGTTATTGTATTAACCATTAGTGATCTAGCAACACAAAAACCAAATGCTAATATCTGGACGTTATTCTTCCAGATATATCTCTACCTTGAAGAAAATGAGGTTTTAACAATCTTAACAAGGTTATACAATAATCAAACAGTCATTTGTTTTGCAACACTAGTACTTTCACATAATAGATCCTGATATTTTGTTTGGGGTTTGTTTGGTTTGATGTTTTGTAGGTAATATTTGTTCTTGGGTTCCCCCCCCCCCCTTTTGTATGTATGTGCGATTTGTAGTATTTTTTATTTGAACCTAATTTAAAGAGCATTACTATCTCCCTTTGGATGTTCCATGCATCTGAGGTTGATTGTAGAGCAAGTTCTTATGTTTTCTTTATTGTATACACTTTGCATTTGTTTTGGTAAAAATATTGCAACTGTTTCATTGCTCTCAAATTTGCCTGCCCAATATTTTAGAGTGATGCTGACAATTCTGCCTGATTTGTATTAGCCTATGTGCCATTGATCTGGCACAATGAGTTTTTAATACACCATCAGTAGAAGTAACAAACCGATATGTTAGCCATTCTATTGTAAATTATGTGTTGTAAAATGATGATGATGGTGATGATAATGATGATGATGATGCAAGAGATTTAAGAAAAGTGTTTAGGATTATGTATAGGCATTATATTATATTTATATTATATACATTCACGGCCTTGAATTACTTATAAAGTAATAAAGGCACAATAAAAATCTAATACAGAAATATGTTTCGTATTTAAACCTACCTTTTAAGAAATTGATGGCACATTGTAGCACAATTATGTTTTTAAATTGCATTTGTTCCAATTAGAATTAAATTAAATGCTTAAATATTCACCACTGAAATCCATGAAACCTAATTATTTTAAAATTGTTGGTTATAATGAAAGCCATACCAACCCATCTCCATTCGTGCCATAATCAGGAATATTTGGCAGCTAAATAATTATCTAACTTTGATTGATGTTTTAAAAAAATCATAATCATAAAAGCATAGATTACATGCTATAATCTCCATTAAAAAACACCTCTTAATTTATTTCTTTAAAAGTGCAGTTTTGCATAAAGTAGGCTTTGTGGACATTTATTACTTATTGGCATGTTACTCAGTAGAAATTCCTACAGAAAAGATTCAGAATCTCAATCTCCGTGGCAATTGAAGTAATAAAATTTGTATCCCCAGATTGTAGCTATTTCCTTGGGGAAGAGGTGATAAGTGAGTAAAATATGACAATGCGTGGCTTTTGTAGGTGGTTTGGCACACTTTCCTCTTGTTTCTCAAATATATTATTCCCTTCATATACTTTTAGTTTACCTCAGTGAGATTAATGTGGTTATATTTGTGGTATGGAATATGAACCGATAGTGTCTAAAACAGAGGAATTCTTTTTTAAATCAGTCCTTTTCAAATTGGAATTTCATTAATCCACTATCAACCTGCAGAAAAAGATTATCTCTCCCACCACCATTTATTATTTCCCCTATTAAGCAAAAACTTATCTGAAGACATTTCCTTTTTTTTCTTTTTTATTGTGCTTTTCTCCTCATTTATTTTTGTCAGCTCCAGACCCATTCAGCATATGTTCCTCTATGAAAAGCCCTGAGGAAAAATTAAAAGGCTGCTGTTGCCAATTCATTGTTATTATTAAGAATCATAATTCACCTAGCAGTTATCTTGCCCCTTTCTCTGTTCTTATCTCAGCTTCTGGGATGTGACACTGCCTTCGTGATCGAGGCATCGCTCCAGTCTCGTCTCATCTCTCCCGCCTTAATTTGTAGCGAAGTGCTGCAAGTTTGGTGACAGGCAGTTGTTCGTGCTTGAATAACCCACAATTTGAATTCTACCGTTTGTGGCATCCATGTAATGCTTAGCAGTAGCTACAGCTGTTAACTATTCGCTTATAAATAATCTTCTTCCCCTCTCAACCTGTCTCCCAGGTAGTGTACCTGTCACCATTAATAACTCATTGGTAGCTCCCTTGCGATTTGGCCCATCACTTGTCATTCACACTAGAGGAATATTCTGGCCTGCTAGAGAAGTTCACAGAAGCCCCATCAGTTATTCACTCATTGCAGCAGCTGTATTATTTCAAGGACCTGACTTACGGGAAATTACATTGATACATTTCACAGGTAGGTAGTCGACTTTGTACCACTCTTATCTCCCATGCAGCTGAACACAAGCAAAGCTCCCATCTTTACAAAGTTCTTTTGCCTTTTAAGAAACACCATATCGACTACCAGCATGAGCAATAAGCTTCATAGAGTTCTTTCTGGCATTAGCTCTATTGATTTCAGTGATGTTACCCCAGTGGTTTGTATTGCCCATAATATAGCGTAATTAAGTTTATGTAATACTATATGATACACCACATTGATTGTGATGCTTTGCTGATTGCCCAGTGGGAATTAAAAGCAAAGTTTGTCTCACCTTCTAAAGAGCTTTGATAGTGCCATTTACCATTACCTGACCGTAGCTTTTTAGGAAGGGGGTGGGGGAACCTTTCCCCCCAAATATATTACAGGACTTGTGAATTATAATAAAGTTTATTCTGTTGTATTTTGTAGTAAGAAAAGCACGTTGAGTAGATTGGGGCATGCAATCTTTCCAATAATTTGGACTTCAACGTTTATCTGCTCCAGCTAGAATAACCAAAGATTTGTGAGAGAATCCGTCAACAGCATCTGAAGGGCACCAGCCTGCAAGCCCTTGGGACAGATAGATAGGTAGAAAAATAGCAGTTCAATTGATTATTCGGGTAGATGAAATTATGGACAGACACTGAGGCACTGGAGATATGTTTTGAAGCTCATAATAGGCTGTGTCAACATTTTAAAGGTATTTTTGATGTTTTTGATTTAGCTTTTATTGCCTATTTTGTTATAGTCAGCAACATACAAATTAGTTGATTAAATAAAAAGTTTTATGTTCTCAGACAAAGAATATTGAATATGTTTTATGTACGTATTGAGTATTTGGCCTGTAGATTGAAATATTAAAAGAATTTAAACCTTAAAACAATGGCTTCCTTCTCATCCTTTCTATCTACTCAACAAGCTGGCACTGAAGGTGGCCGAATAATATATTTATTATTAAACATTATACACACCTGTGTAGAAGAGAATAATTTTCTTGGATAATTAAATGGTTAGCAGAAAGTGAAAATTATTTGGATTTTTGTTTGTGTGCCAGAGTGCTTTTTGATTTGTATTTACTAGATTTAAAAAAATTGTGTCCGTGTCAGAAATGGCAAACATGGCAACACATTTTAATTGAAAAGATGCTACTAGATTATTGTTAGGCAGAGTAAAATGATGGTCCAAAGAATAAGTATTTGAGATTATGTGGCAGACATATGTACTTTTCTCTTCTGCAAGAGTATCAGTTGCCGGTCAGGTTGCCTTAAAATCCCTCAACTCAACTGCTCTTCTGGGGAAGATTGCTTTTTTTAAAAAATTGAAGCAATCCAGGAGGAGATACTTTGGATTTCTTCCCTACATGATATTGGAAGAGAGAGAAACAGGAACCAGGTCTTCTCTGTGGCTGCTCTCAGTCTTTGGTCCAGTCTGTCTCTGTCCCATAGATGTTGGATAGAACATATACTTCTTGCCCTCAGGAAAACAATAATGATCATGGTTTTAACATGTCCCTTTTGGGGCTTAAGTGTTACTTCAGTTTTAAAACATTTTAGATTTAGTCAATTTTTATTTTCATTCTTAATTTGGGGAATGGTTGCAATTCATTGTTGAGGACGTATTTTTTATATAAGCTGCCCAGAATCTTTTGAATGGAAATTGGATATAAATTGGTAGTCAGCATGGAGAAGTGCCATCCAGTCCATCAATTGAACAAGCAATAAATGGCATGCTCATGAATGAAGTTAACTACAATTTATAGAAAGGAGAATTCCATTCTGTAAAAATGGTTCTCAAATGAGCATGGTAATATACACTTAGATATTAGATGTTTTTTTCCAAGTGCCATGACATTTAAAATACCCACAGTACATGCTTAGTACTAAAGTACTTGGTACTAATGTATTTATAGTATTGTTTTTAAAATCTACCTAGCTTTTTATGACAAGATAAATTCAAGGTATCTTACAAGATACAAAAATATCTTTAAAACAATCTGCAATGCGATTTATCCTGGAATTCAATCATAAATAGAATAGGAGAACCATACTTTGAACAATCATATTTTAATTGAATAGGTAAAAGAACATTGTGTCCAAGATGATTTTCATCTAGAAAAAACATTCCACAAAGTGAGATCCACTACAGAAAATGTCTTGTTCCGAGCAACTTTCCTTCATATGTTTAAATATGTTTAAAGAATCTGACGCAAGGTTTCAAATACTGAATGGAATATGCAGAGAGAAATATTTGAAGGAAAGTAATCATTATCTAAAAGAGGGAACCAGGCCCTTAAATTAATCCTGGAAACAATCAGATAACTAATGTATAACTTTCTACAAATAAGTAAAAAGTACAATAATATCAATTTCCACTTTCTCTTAGTGAGGGCAAATTAGCCTGCTAACTGTTGGAATGTGAATTCTTTAAATTATTTGCATTTCGGTAATCATACTGTTATTTTATAATTCATTCTTTTTTGTGGCTGCTGTTTACCAGTGGATAATATGCACCTATGTTTAGTCCATTGTATGTTTAATTTCAGATATGTCAGAGATATAGTTGCAAGGACCAGTAGAAAAATCTACTTACTGCTGAGTAGATTTTCTACAGATTTCTTAAAAGATAAAAAACTATAGAAAATTTTGGTGAGCCATTTTGGGACTTCTATCTCTTATCTACTATATGTGTCTGACACAAAGAAACTTGGTAGACAGTAAGTTAAATAACTTTTAAAGATAACTATTAAATGTTATTAAATGACATTTCATAATCAGGAAATGGCAACACCTTTTCCCTTAAAAAATCGCTATACTAGCATAGTATATCATCCCAAAGCATTTTTATAAGAAAGAAAACATTTTTAATATCATTTAAGCATTCATGTACAATTGTTTCATGTACAATCATGTACATCATTTCATAGCTCCTATTTTGTTGCTAATTTTCTATAGCAATAGCACTAGCACTTAGACTTATATACCGCTTCATAGTGCTTTACAGCCCTCTCTAAGCGGTTTACAGAGTTCAGCATATTGCCCCCAACAATCTGGGTCCTCATTTTACCCACCTCGGAAGGATGGAAGGCTGAGTCAACCTTGAGCCGGTGAGATTTGAACAGCTGAACTGCTGAACTAGCAGTAGCCTGCAGTGCTGCATTTAACCACTGCACCATCTCGGCTCTATGGATCCAACTGTGGAAAAGGGATAGATATACAAAGTATTTAGTGACATGGGATTGTCTGTTGGTAGCATATAGGCTTTATTATATCTCTTTCACACAGGATGTTTGGTTCTGAAAGCTATATATGGACACTTCTGGACATCATTGTCCATACTAATGGACAGTGGATGACAGAACATGGATGATGGGAAGTTCATGGTGGTGTTTTCCTGTTTGTTTGTTACATAAAAGCTTCTCTTAACTCTGAATCAATAATTAAGCATCTTAAGACTTTATTATAAATTTATGCGTACTCTGGAACAACTCACTGTCTATGTTTTCTCACTATTCTACATCTTCTAGAGTGTATGGGTGAATTATGATATCATTTTAATTGCTGTTCATTCACTTTCTCTCAGTTTGTGGCCATATCTCCCAAATGAGATGGCTTTCTAATGCTCCAATCGCATCGGGAGAATACACAAATAAGTAAAAGCTACATTTGTTTCTAATATAAATAATTTTATGTAAATATGGGAAAGTGAATTATTTGAGCCTCTCAAGTCTTTCAGTAATTGTAGTCTTTGCATGCATCACAAGAGAGGAGATTCAATTCTATAACTGCTTCTTCTCATCTATCTGCATAATTTACTGTCTATATTAAAGAATTCCTTTTCTCTTTACATGGACCCAATTATTTGTAGTAGTATAGATAGATAGAGTTAGAGTTAGAGATAGAGATAGAGATGATAGAGATAGATGATAGATAGATTGATAGATAGATAGATAGATAGATAGATAGATAGATAGATAGATAGATAGATAGATAGATAGATAGATAGATAGATAGATACACACACACATATATGCATACATACACACACACACACACACACACACACACACACACGTTCCTCCTTATCTCTCTCTGCTTAACTCAGCAAATTAACCATGTTGCTAGACATCATAGGGTTAATCAAGAACTAATCAGGTTTGTTCTTCTGGTATTTCCCAGCTGCTCTTCCAGAGAATATAAAGTGTTTTGGGAACAAATCCAAACCAGTGGATATTTAAGGGGGGGAGGGGAAAGTTAGTTATAGAGTTACATTCTCACCAAGTGCAATCCTATACACGTTTACCTAGAAATAACACCAGTGGTGGGTTCCTACCGGTGCAGTGCGGAGCACAGCTCCGGTAGGAGCCCGGCGATGATGTCATTTTTTGGCGCTTCTCCGCGTCCTGAGCTGTCGGGAAAAAGCCCTCCCACCAGCCCTTGTGTGAATACTGACCTTTATTCTTCCTCCGAAGCACAGCTGAGAAGCTCCTCAGCTGTGTTTCGGCTTGTAATGTCATCCTGAGCATACGCGGAAGTGAAATCTCACAGTGGGACGCGATTTCACTTCCGCGCATGCTCGCGATGCGCACCGGTAGCGAACGTAACCGGAACCCTCCCCTGAATAACACCCATTGAATTAAATGGGACTCGGTGTAGGCTTGCATTCTTTGTTAACTTTTGTTTCCCTTTCAAAAGAAATTCTGCTGTTCGGTTTTCAACAATATACAAACATGCACTCAAAGACCAAAGGACCTCCAGGCCTTGGCTCCTAAAGCCGAGTTTATCAACTTTCCTCCGCCTTTTTCTCTGTAAAAATCCAAAGTGAAGTGTGAAAAGCATCAGAAAGCCCCTCTTGTGCCAGTGCAGCCTTTGAGTTGCTTGCCAACATTTTCATCTCTTCATATGTTTCTAGCTAAGGTCTAACATGGAACAAAAACCCGATAGCAATAGAGACCAGATGCTGCTATTCCTTCTCTGTCACTTGGCTGCTGAGCAGATGGAATTTATATCAATCGGGCATGCTTGAAGGAAGAGGCCATGGCAGCCAACATGTGGAACCGGGGCTGAGTGACATTTTTGCTAATGTTTTGTCCTTGTAGAACATTATGCTTCCTCTTTGCTTATGAGCTGTGGTTTTCCTGACTCAAATAAGGTTCCAAGCCCAGCTGGAATGGCTGTCTCTCCCTTCCTCCTCCCTTCCTGAAGGAGTGCTGGGAGCAATGGAGGAGGAGAAGGGCCTGAACAATGGAGCTCTTTATTAAATACCTGACATCTGCAGGCAATGCACCCAAATCATTTTAGCCAAGCATTAAGAATTCACTGGGCATTACCAGTCCCTCTCTGTCTATTTCTGGAGCTTATTTGATTTATATAATGAACAAATGCCTTGGGTCAAAGGCTCATTTCATTGGGTTGTTGGTGGGGTTTAAAAGATATTGTCATAGATCATCCCAGAGGGGAAAATATATATATGGAAAGCTAAGTGGGGAAGGGTAAGCAGGAAGCAAAATATTTTTATTGTCTTCTTTTGTTTTTTAAAGACAGAATAAAGGAAGATAGATAGAAAGAAAAGCTGTTCCGATACAAACATTTGCACCCAGCCACTTTATAAATCCATTTGAAAAATGGTGACTGCAAACTAGTGTAGTACCTGCCTGGCAGAGATGCAAAAACTGATACAAAACTCTGCTTTTCTACACACAGGTGTTTTGGGTGGGCAATAAGAAGGAATAAGATAACTCAGAAGCGACTTTGTAGAACGTTGTAGAACAGTAAGTAGTAACAAAAGGCCAGAGGTTGTACTGAGATCACCAAGACTTTTTAAAAGACCCACACATTTCCATTTCACGGAAAACCTGCTTGCCCACTGGATATATAAAATGAATTAAGGTATTATCCCTGAGCATCTTTGCAATTGCTTAAATGTTCAGGTCATGACAGAAAGCAATAGCAATAGCACTTAGACTTATATATGGCTTCACAGTGCTTTACAGCCCTCTCTAAGCGGTTTACAGAGTCAGCATATTGCCCCCAACAATTTGGGTCCTCATTTAACCCACCTCAGAAGGATGGAAGGCTGAGTCAACCTTGAGCCGGTGAGCAGCTGAAGTAGCCTGCAGTACTGCACTCTAACCACTGCATCATTCAGCTAGGCTGAATTTTGGAATACCACAGCTTGCTTTACAAAAGCCTTTTGACCATAGGGAATTAGGTAGGGGTGGGTGGGTGTGGGTGTGGGTGTAGATATGCACTAGAGGAGTCCTAATGCAGTACTCTGATATTAGCAATTCCTGTTATATTATTTACCATCTACTCACCACTTCCACTGATATTAGCTAAATCTGAAAGGATTGGATGCAAAATAATTGCTACATGTAAATGTCTATAAAGACAGCAAATTCCACATTTTGGACAGAGAGGACCGCTGGTTTGAAAGAGGGGTGAAAGTGGCCATCTATGTCAAAATTGAACAGCCCCTCTCTTAACAGAAGGGGAGGGATACGACATAATCTATCTCCAGTCTACAACACAGTCCTTTCAACAAGAAGGCTCCACACCCATTTGCACTACTCAGGTAACCCTGAGGACACAGATAAGCCTCCAAATGGCCTCAACGAGTCTCTGAAAGAATGGAAATGACCAGCTTTCTGCAAGAAATATAAATCCTTCCATTCCCCACCATCCAGTCAGAGCTGAAGAAGCTTCTTGGATGAGAAGTGAAACGTCTTCAAAGAAAAAAGTCCAGTTGCCTCTTGAAAAAACACCTTTGAGTGCTACATGTACATCTCTACAATCAGCTATTTTGTTTACTTCTTTCTCTAGCTCCCATCCTTTTCCTTAGTTTCCCCCACCTCCTGATTGTGAGTTCACAAGATTAAGTTTGCTTCTCGATTATTTGGGAAGGCATCCCTCCAATTCTCCTCAGGAGCTCATTTATTTACATACATAACCTCAATCCCACTTTTAGCTTGTCTTTTTTTCTTGAAGAATCAGTTTTGATTGGATATTATCTATCTATATTACCATCACTGTTTAACAGGTTTCTTTTAAAAAAAAAACCAATGTGTGTTGTTCTCTTTATATAAATTCTCCTTTTTAGGTTTTTCTTTTTGTGTGTGTGAGAGTCTGCTGTTACATTAGAGAAATGACACCAAGTAGAAAGGACAAATTTGGCCCCAGTTTACATCGAATCTGAATAGTCTTAATTCTAGTGTATGCGAGTGAATGTGTGTGTTGCTTTAACATTCCAGAGATTTGTGTATTGTGAACTAAACCTGGAAAGCACATTAATCAGTTTTTTTATTAATGTAGACGAAAGAGAAGGACAAAATGGGGTTGATTCATATAATGCTACTATAGATTCTTCTAAATGGTTTCCCAGTCCATTTTTTCCATCAACAGTAATGCTCGCCTTGTCTGAGATACCAAAATTTGAGTCTGAGACTCAAATTTTCAAACAGAATATTCAAATTTTTAAAAGGAACAAATGCCACACATACAACAGTCCAGAAATGTGTCTTTTGCAAACTGGGCACCTTTTTTTTTTACAAGCATGCAAATTGTAGAAATTTATGAAAAGGCATCCTCTTTCTGTCATTTATAGAGCTACAATTTATTTTCACAACAGGATTTAGCTTCTGAATACAGTGATCTGTGGGAGAGTTAGGCCCCAATCTGGCATTCTTTGTTTGATTAGTTGTAATTGAGGCTGCAGTTTTGGTATCTGGATGTTTTGCGGACACACGCTCGTCTTGCTGGAGTTTGCACCTTGAGATCATAACAGATTTTTCTGTTTGGAGAAAGGCGGCAACCAGCTTGGACAGGGGAATGCAACTGGTTTCTGTGTTTTCTCTTTGAAGTTTCCTGCCATCTTCTGAAGAAACCGCATTCTAATTGCTTCCTTAAAGTACAAATCTCGGGCAAATGTTTCAGGGAGCGTGTTTCTTCACTGAAAGCACAGTTCTAGTTAATAGCTCTCGTCTATCTTTCCTGCAATTAAGAGGTGGGGAACGATGCTTCCTTTGGGGAAAATACTTAGTATTTGATATGACTTCTAATAGGATCCAACACATGACCTGGTCAGCAGATGGGATTACATTGCCCTGGGAGAATTGGGTGCACTTTCAAGCTTTTTTTCCTTTGATGTTTACAGAGGTAAACAGGGCTTTTTACAGTTGATCTCTACCTGTTGATAATACCTGCAAAACGTTTTGGAGGAATGGAGACCTGAGAACATTATTCTTCTGTTGTTTTGATAGAACCTGTCAGAGAAGAGATGATGCTGGGAAGAATTAAGATTTCAGAATATTGGCAACATTATAAATATATGCCCTCAAGCCTCTAACAATAATGCTTAACAGTAAAAAAAATCTCTACCAAATTATTTTTATTACTTTAAAAAGTGAATTTTTTTATGATAACAAAACTTTTGTGAAGTATAATTAAAGCTCATGTACATACAAATACCACCAATTCTTTTAGAAACTGAAAGTATGCTGTGTATGTGTATTCTACTAAGATGCTGTTGAAATAGCCTAGCTGCTGTGGCCTAGAGGTAGAGCTCTTGCCTCACAATCAGGAGGTTGTGAGTTCGATCCTAGGTAAAGGCAGATATAGGGTCTCCTGCTTGGGCAGGGGGTTGAACTAGATGATCTGCAAGGTCCCTTCCAACTCTGTTAAAATGGGATAACTCCGTTTTTTTTTCTTTTTTGTTCCCCTACAAATCCATGGGTACCTAATTATGCAATGTTATATTAGTAAGAACAAATAATAGTTTTTTAAAAAAATAAATAATATATTAACACAGGTGGGTTTTTGTATTTTAAAAAAAGCAGTTTGTGTTTATTTTTAATTGCTGATATCCACCCAGGACTTCTTTCGTATTTTAATATTCTAAAAAATTCTTGCCACATTCCTGATAGGTATCTCTGGAAGAACCACAGATTTCTGTATTAATTGGTTCTGCTCCAGTAAAATATCCATCAAAGCAAAACCCTCAAATCCAGGGAGGAATTCAGAAGATGAGGGTTTTATAAGCATTTTTGTGTGTGTGGGGGGGGGGAGTTTTTAAAGGTTATTTTGATTGTTTATCAAGATAATTGTTTCCCATCAATTGTATATTTTTTTCTTTAACACTTCCCCATTTTATTGGTGCAAATACCTGGTCTGGTTGCTCAGCTGATATGCAGCTGAGCTTTCGCAATCCACCCTGCAATTAGGATGGTTATAGCACTGATATTTTGTCACATTAGACAGATACAATTGCAGTGTCTACATGATATCTGGACAGGTATCAATTCTCCCCCCTCCCCGTGTCGTGTCTGTTCTCAGTTCCTAGCATAGAAGGCAGCATCAGCCCACTCAAAGTTTCTACCAGTTTGTGAAACTCACATCAGTCACAATTTCCTTCTACCTTTGTGTCTAGTTTTCTGTTGCACTTCAGTACACAGAAGAAACAGTCATTTCAATATACGGATATATAAATCCTTTCATAATCCTGAGTTCACCTACCTCACTGTTGGCAACATATATGTGCCCCTTTCCCTGGTACAACTGTGCATAAACTTAATAAATCTGAATCTTATCTGACCCTGCAGCCTTCAAAGAATGCTTGTCATTCCGGATTGCCTGCAGAATCTCAGATAGGTTTGGAAGCCAGCTCCCAAATTTTCCAGCTCTGACACAGAGGGTGATTTAGCCTCTCTTGAGACCCGTGCTATGTTTCACTGACAGTGTGTCACTTCTCCTTTGTTTCAGTTGTGTCAGGATGACACGGTACAACATGAAGCAGTGTAACTTGATCTAGCACATACTAGTACCAAACTTAAACAAAACATGTGCTCTGGTGTCTGTCTGTTCCCGGAATCCCTACCGCTCATCGCTTAAATCTTCTTTTCTGACTCACATTAAACTAACTTCTATTTTTCTGATTTAAACCAAATATGGTTTAGCTATTGTAAATGTCCAAGGAGCCTTATTGCCATGCCCCTCTCAGAATGCAGGTTTCATTCAAATGACATTGCTTTTCAGGAAGAAATCTCTGCCTACCATTTTTGATATGGAAAAAGTTAAAAACGTTTTGCCAAAGCACATACAGAATTGTTATTTTTGCAGTCATTCAGCTTTGATCTTAAATGAATATTAAAATAGGACGAGCTTCTCTCTAAATTTTATGTTTTGAAAAGATTTAATATTATTAAATCTTTTTAATATTATATTATGATGGCCAATGAAACTCTTGCTTGTGTGTGGTCATTAAGTGTCCTTATTTGCTTGAATAAGGCTCTCAAAATGAATAATCCAACAGTAAAAATCAAGGTGTCACTCAGGGCCACCATCCATGCTTTCAAAGTTCTTTCAAGCTATTAGAAAAATGTACAGATGAATTTGCACGGGTCAATTTGTACAGAAGGGTTATTGCCATGGAATAGCTATTTCCTCTCTTCTCTGCTAACCCCTCCCAGCTGCCACCCTTCTTTTTAAGAGACAAAGAAATACTTGCTTAGAGTGGTTTGCAGCCACTGGGGATAGTCAGAAGGAAGTGAAAGTTGGCAGTATTTTTTTCCATTTTCATGTTTATTGCCCAAATGGGAGATTCCTAAAGAACCAAGTCACCACTACCTCTTTTCACATTGTACCTATAACTTTATTTTCAGCATGGAGAGCCTGCTGGCAATTGCATTACGCATCATCATCCAGTTTGGGGTGATGAATGTTTTTATTTTAAACGGTATGCGTGTATATCAGTGTGACTATCCTGCATGCCTGTCGGAAAATAGATAGATCATTCCCCAAATCTAGAGAAAGTTAAACTTTTCCTTGGTTGTCTTTCCTCTGCCCCACCCATCCAAATTTCTGAAACCATCAGCTGCCTCTTGAGGATACGCAGTCAAGTTAACTTGCTACTCATGTCGTGCAGTTTCCCTTTTAGATTTGAAAACTGACTAGCCCAAATGACTTCTTACAATTTACCTTAATCAATCTCACTAGTCTATTGACTTACATAAGATTAAGATCCACAATTAGAAAAGCAGAGTGACATGCTCCTTTAGGTCTTCCTCTTTTTCCTCATATCCGTATGCTTATCAAGCGATCAATGCTGAAAAAAATTTGTAGTACAGTAACATTAAAGGGGTTGTCACTTCTATTACTCTACAGAAATAACAGTCTATGCTGATGTAAGATCAAATAAAAATTGTTTTACTTTACATAGCTTCCTTCAAAACTCAAGAAGGGTAAGAGGTGTTTATCTGCAATATCCGAATGTAAACTGTAAGGAGAAAATATTTCCCCCCCCCCTGTTAAGTATGCCTGTTAAGTAACATCTTCTTGGTTAAGTTTACTACAGCGAGCAATCTTTGGCAGGAGAGGATTTTTTCCATTTTTGGTAGCGGCAGTCCAATTCTCTTTTGGACATATTTTCTTCTGAATTTCCCATTATCTCTCAAACCTGTTTCATGTTATCATTGTCAGATTCTTCTTCTTTGGATTCTTTTTAGAGATACACACACACACACGCACACAGACACACACACACACACCACACACATGCACAAAGAAGCCAGGCATGGAACTGAGAGTCATATGGTTATGATTTTTGGTATGTCAAGACACTGTATTTTTGTATTATTATTATTTTAGTTGTGCGGGGTGGGGGTGGGGAAGGCTTGAAAAAGACCCCTTTCTTTGGGCAGCAAACTTGTTGCAGACACATCAAAGCGAATGTGTGCTGGATCAAGGTGATTTCACTCCCAGCGCCCCACCCCCCACCCATTACATCCTTGCCAGCTGTAGTGTTTATGATTAGAGGCAGACGTTCCAGACACCTTAGAGTCTTCAGTGAACATCAGATCTTTAACAGGATCCATCCCAACTGAGTGACACTAAACAGACGGCTGGAGAGGAGGGGTTGGAGCAGATGGGGGTGGGTGGGGGGATCTTTTTGGCACTCCAGGCACTCAGAAGCCAGGCTTTATAACAAACTTCTACTAATGCCAGGGCTTTTTTTTACGTTGCCCAGAGGCCCTGTTTATTGGCTTTGAGGATGGTGTGTTTATTAGCATAGGAGATGCTTAGAGCTCACCCAATGCTGCTATTGACCCTCTTACAAGGAGTGCGGAATTTGCACAGCACTCCTGTGAGAAGACGTGGCTCATCTTTGAAGCTGCTTCTCTACCTTCTCCTATCAGCTGTATCCCGCCGGCTTCCTGAGGCTGACACAATTCTCCTCTCCAATCTTATCCTTTGCTCTCTGCAGCTAACTGCTCTGAATTCCCCTCAGATGATTTCAACAGAAGAAACATTAATACTTGTTTACTGATCCTGTTGACATAAGAATTCTGAGAATGGCAGTCTCAGTTGCCTTAGACTGTAACTGCGGATTCTGGGGTAGAAGCACTGTTGTTGTAAGGCTTATATGCAGTTCTTTTGGTCTCACAATAAACTCTGATCAAATCAGAAATCTTCCTTCCAGATTTCTAACATTCTGACAATCCGCAAAACAGATGAAACAATTGAATAACAGTGTTGATCATTCCAATCAATACCAAAATTATAACGTTCATCAGTTCCAGAGCTATTGATTGTGCTATGCTCTGAGAGTCAAAACTACCTCACTATGCGTGACACAAATATTTCTTCCATTTTTTAAAAATCCTATATTTGGTCTACTACTTTTTAATATTCCTAATGAAGTATTTATCTGAAATAGGACCGCAGTTTTTGTTAGAGTCAAATATTAATTAACCACAATAATTGTTCCTAATCTAATTAAATAAGACATTATCAACTAGATCCATAAAGAAAACCATCAATTTACAATTTAAATCCTAGATACTTTTACAAACAAATTTTATCTTGCCTCTCAAGCAACGTATTCTCTTCCTATATGTTTTATATTTAATTCTTGATCAGATTTTTATAGAATGCTGACTATGAGGGAAACCGTTTTTTGCATCTTTATCTAAAGTTTGAATGTTGTCCTGACTTCATTCGCCATTCACTGTCTTGAGTTGGATCAGGGTTACCATTTAATCTTTTTTATACTTTTTTTTGAAAAGTGAGTAAGGGAAAGTGTGTGAGATAGAAAAAGAGAAAAAGATTATATTTGGGATTTTGAAAGTTTTGCCATGCAATCACTAATATTGATTAGTTTACAATAGTTAGTGAAGTATTTGTTATACTTCACTAACAAATTCAGATTTATTTATTTTTTTAAAAAAGAGTAAGTGACCTTATCACTGGTAAGTCTTTAGAAAGTAGAAGGTGGGATTTGAAAAAGGGAATATGTTTTAGTGCCAACCTATTGTGAATTGAAGATTCTGCAGATAAATGTTAATCAGCCAAGACCAAATATACATTTATTCTTAGTCTTCCATCTGAGTCCATATTGTAAAACAGGATATTCTGCCCATGTTCCATGCCGTTATCATTTCTCTAATCTCAGCAAGAATGCCATGTTCCTTTTATGAACAACCTGACCTTGCACAGTCAGCTATTCTTTCAGAACACCTAGCACCTACTTACATGGTTCCAAACAAGGGACCAGAAAAATAAGTTGGAACATTAATTAGACTGAAATCTTTTAATTAAGAAAGATCACCCAAAACGTATTCTGTGCTGTAGGGTAACAGTTTTAAGTATAGTCCTCCTGTGAGTCTTAGCATCCAAGTTATTATTATCATACACACAACGTACTGTTAATAATGCTAACATAACTAGGACTGGCAACTTAATCCTTAAAATAATTAATGCGATGCTCATTGTAATAGCATTGTTATTTCCTGGCTGATCTCAAACTTTAAACAGCAGGACACAACACAGGGTTATTAAAAACATAACCATCTTCATTATTACCAAGCTTATCTTTGATTTAAGCCATAATTTAATGGTGCAGTTAAAACATCCTAAATAAAAATTGGAATGAACTGACACTGAAACTCGTTGACAAGCCCATGTTCCCACTGACCAGAATATGGAAGTGTAAATAAAAAAAGATGAGAGACTTGTGTTATTATTCGGCCAACCAGATTTGGACTGCAAAATGTGGTTGACTATCAGATGACAGTAAAAAATATTGAAGACTTTAATTCTTGCTGCCATCAATTGTTGTCAGGGTTTTTGCAGCCCAGATCATGTAACCCTGGTTACTATATTGTCTTGTTGGAACACAATACATATTTCCTTTTCTTTCCCATTGCTCCTAGGAGGAAGTAATAAGTTACACATCTTCAAGAACTGATTTATATTTCTTCCTTGTTTTGCGATGTGGGGGAGGGTTTCACACTATGCTTAAGTCTTGTAAAATCTTCCTTTGGGCCTTTCCAAGATTCAGATAATAGAGAAATAGAGCTAAATACCTATATACTTTCCTCAAATCCCCTGATGATCCCAGCAGCTTGATGTAAATGTTCCAAAGATCATTCGTTACAATTAGTAATCAGTAAAATAAAATACAGTATTTTGTAAAAACCTGCTTAGTGTGAATATTCACATTTTCCCTTTTCAAGCTGTTCTTTTATATTACCTCCAGTGGGGGCACAGGATGGATAAAATTAAACTTTCTGTGATTCTTATTAAACTTTTCAAGCAAAGGGCTCCCTTGATCCAAAGGGCTGCTGATAAATGTAATGTTTCCTTTTTCAAAAGGCAACTGGACTTTTGGGTTGGTTTGGTTTTTTTGGAAGACATTTCGCTTCCCATCCAAGAAGTCCAGTTGCCTTTTGAAAAAGCAACTTTGGGACAACTACGATCTGAATGGCCGAGAATCTCCATAGACACTGATGCCCTAACGGAAATTGCTTTGTGAGGTTATCTTCACAATTATTCTGTCAAATAAACAAATTTCCCCTGACCTTAGTACTTGCTCACTTTTTATGTGATGGCTCCATTTAGTATATCTGCTATTGGTTCAAGCACCAGGTTAGAAACCAGCAGACCATGATTTCTAGGCCCCCCTTAGCCATGAAAACCAGCTGGGTAATATTGAGCCAGTCATTCTCTCTCAGCCCAAATCACCTCACAGGATTTTTGTTGTGGGGACAATAGGAGAAGGAAGGTATTGTTGGATATGTTTGCTGCCTTGAGTTATTTGTAAAAATAATAAAGGTGGGATATTAAATCAATATCACTAGCTCACTCAATCAATCCTCTTCCAGTTGGAGAAGTTAAAACACCCCACAACTGGATACCTGAGCTGGAAGATGCCACAGCACTTCCCACTCAGATACATGAGTTTTGGTGTCTTCCACAGGCAGAAATACCAAGGGAGAAATATCTACTAAAACAGGGTAGGTAAGAAAAGCCAATTGTCAGATAATGGAAGTGACTGAAGCCCTTGAAGCTGAATTTAATTTTCTGTTTCAGGTATCTAAAAAGTGAATTATAAAGGCAAGTCCTCAGCTATTTTTCCCCTACCTTATGGCTCTTTTTGGCTTGCTTTTGAAGCCTCGACAGAAACTGCATACTGTACATTACTGCTGAAGTAAATTATACAAATTTAGCACCAATTACCATGATTCACTTTCTAGTGATGTTAATGCCTTTTAAGGCACTGCATTCCTACAGAGCCAGCTATGGAACATCTGGTCACAACCCCTGGACCACAGACCAGTATCAGTCCGTGGCCTGTGAAGAACCTGGTCGCACAGCTTGAGGTAAGTGGTGGGCTAGCAAGTGAAACCAAATCCATCTCTCCCTCCCCCACCCCCACCCCCCCAAGTTCGTGGAAAAATGGTCTTACATGAAACTAGGCCCTGGTAACAAAAAAGTTGAGGACCGGTGATTTACAACACCGATTTTCTTTCTTTTTTTCTTGCTATCTCACAAAGATGCATACTTCTCCCCAGGTACTTGCTTTTTTAAAGAAAGTAATTTTCATTACTTTCTTAAATTGCACATAGCTTTTCTAACACATTGTTAGATGACAGCCATTCCTTATTAGAAGCCTATAATATTTATTTGTAAAAATGTTTTAACTTTTACAATGTTATTTGCTTGTGATTTCAAACAAATAATCTTTGTAAATTCCTGAGTAAGAGAGATTTGTGTTTTTGCGAAGACTGAATTGCAATCCTTGAAAAGGAAATGTCTGTGGTGAATCGGAGTATACTTCTACTTTCATATTTCAGTGCACTGAGAAACAAAATGATATGAAGATAGTGTCTTTAAAGTTTTGCATCAAGTTCACCATAGTAAGTCAAATTTTAGAGCATTCCTTTTCTACAGCTTAACTTGACTGTATCACACATGATGTGTTTTTTCTCTGTGTGGTCCTTTTTTCCCCACTCTTTCTCTTCTTTTTTTCCCTGGAAGGTATATGCATAATTGGACAAGGCATTTTGGAGATAGAAATATTTGAAAACTAGTGGTGTGGTTTCATCTTTACCTTTTGATAAATGTTCTGAAGTGTTGTGGGGGGGAGGGAATGAGTTGCTTCAAACATGTATTAATAAGTTGGAAAATTCCTTATCTAGTTGATTAATCTTTCTTAGTTGAGGGAACTGAATCTCTTTGAAGATTCTGGAGAAGACTCAAAGGCTAATTTTAGAATCGTCTGCCATGGACTTTTGAACTCTATAGTAATATATCTGAAAGAAGAACCAGGTGATTTCATTTTGCAAAATTTCCAGGGTGGCTCTTCAGCTTTTGCTGCTTCATATTGTTAAGTGGCCACTTAACAAAACTTAAAACATTCAGTGTATGTAATACCCACAGTGTGTATGTGTATGTATTTATACATCATGCTTTATGTCATTTTGTAATTCTTTCAGGCATTGCCCTTTGCCCAGACTTTCTGGAAAATTAAAATATCTGGAGTAGAAGCAAAAGAGAAAAAAAATATGCACACACATTATGAGTGAGTTAAATAGATGGACTTTTCCCTGGAAAGAACTATCAATTTTTCTTTACTAATAGATAGGGCCTTTCTGATTTCCATCTAACCCCACAGCACAAATGTGCTCTGGCAACATCTGTTTTAAAGTAGTCATAGTTTTATATAGTATGTGCTTCTATCTAAGTGAAGTACAAAGCCCATTTTCACCCCACAAAAGCAAATGTGTGATGTAGGTTGGGTCAGGAGAGATACCAAGACTTAGGATGGACTAGAAGCTGAATTTGCCTGCTTCTAGTCCAATGCTTCAGCTATTGCACCAAACTGTCTATAGTATTTTACACTGTGGCTCCATGACATTGTCTTCATTTCATTTTCAGCTATGAGTAAGACAATCTTAAGTCATCGTTAACTGTATCAGTGCTGGAGTCCTGTTTTCCTTCTTATTCCAACACCATCCAAGTGCAGCTTCAAAGGTGTACAAAATTTGTTGAGGTTTGTTATCTTGGAGAAAAGTCTAATGACAGCAGAATTGAAACAGAGGCAGGAGAAGCAGATTAAGGGTTGGTAAAGGAGACTCCCTACTTGTACCCTTGTGGCCCAGGGAACTTCAACTCAGCAGTGGGGAGAAAGCCAATAAATTTCCTAAAGCATTTATAACTTCTCTAAAACTTCTTCCAACTAATAATTGAGATAAAGAGGAAACACCAGAAAGATTCTAAATAGCCTTGATATCAATATTTTAGATGGTAGAGGGAATGATGCGTATGAGTAATGACTCAGTTCATCAGCCATGATGGTTTACAGTGTTGGCATAAATAGCTCTTGTTGATACTAGCTTTATCAAGACTTATGGCAACCTTGGCCATAATTAACCCCCCAAAATGTTGCATAAATAAAGAGCAGAATTTAGTGGCTTTTGTTTACTTTATAAGGTTTGTTTGAAAACATTGTGAAATGTTACCATAGATAACCCAGGCTCCTTATCATCTAGCCAGGCGATCAGTTTTTAGATTTTAGTTTTCTTTCTTGTAGCCAGTGATATTGTTTATACTTAAATTATCTCTTAGGCTGTCAAGTTTCTTGGTTTTGTTTTGAAAGAAATGTTAGGATGATGACACTGCTTATAAAGTGGTGTTTATTTGCTTATCTCAGATGCCTATTCTACCATCTCAGTCTTAACAGGCAGCTCTGCTAGTTTTGCCTTAAATAAATTAAACTGAAAGTACATATATAGATGAAAGTGTAAAGCAGAAAACATTTTTTTCCTAGTCACAGTTTTATAAGTAAAGAGGAGATCCTGGAAGTTTAAACCAAAAAGTGGACCATTAAATGATAATAAATTACAACATTCCTGTGTTATTCTTGCCATTTCTTTGTGTGGTTATAACTCCTGGCCAAGCAATATCTCCTCTAAGACATAAACAGTTTTTTAGTAGATACTGCATTGAAATACAAGCAATTTTGGTCTTTTGATACCTTCTGTCAATATTTGCAATTTTGAGTTGTCTACATTGACTTTCTCTGTTTTTTATACAATTGTTTTGGTCTTTGATGCTTAAAATTATAAATATCTAAATTACATATTTCATCCTTTCGCCACATTTCAAAATATGCATGCCATACTAAATATAATAATGGTTGCTGGGACAAGATGTGATTGTCCACTAAAACCGAAGAGATGCAGATTGAAGGATAAAAAGTTGTTTTTTCCAGAATTAATCAATTAGAATGCCTGCGGAGATTCTCAGTCATCCAGGTCATGGTTGTCCCAAAGGTGCTTTTTTCAAGAGGCAACTGGACTTTCTGGTTTTTCTTTGAAGGCATTTAGCTTCTTCGGCTTCGAAGAAAAACCAGAAAGTCCAGTTGCCTCTTGAAAAAGCACCTTTGGACAATCAATGGGAATAGAGCTGGGAGAGATCTTGGAGGACTTCTAGTCCAACCCCCTGCTCAAGCAGGAAACCCTATACCCGTGGTGGCGAACCTATGGCACGCGTGCCAGAGGTGGCACGCGGAGCCATAGAAGCCAGCACGTGAGGGTTGCCCACCGGCAAACCAGAAGTGCGAAAAAACGCACTTCCGGTTTGCCGGTGTGCTGTTTTTTGCACTCCGGAGGGTTCAGGGAAGCTCCCTGAAGCTCCGGAATGCAAAAAACTACAAAATGGACAAACCGGAAGTGCACTTTTCCGCACTTCCGGTTTGTCCGTTTTGTAGTTTTTTGCATTCCGGAGCTTCAGGGAGCTTCCCTGAACCCTCCGGAGTGCAAAAAACAGCATACCGGCAAACCGGAAGTGCGTTTTTTCGCACTTCCGGTTTGCCGGTTTTGTCGTCCCAGGCTCCGGTAAGCCTTTGCGCGGGGGTGGGGGTGTGTGCGCATGCGCAGGGGGCAGCATGGGGGGGGGGTTGTGCGCATGTGTGGGGGGGAGGGAATGGGTGTGGGCATGCGAGCGCGCGCGAGCGCGCCCCCCCCTTTTGGCACGTGAGCCTAAAAAGGTTCGCCACCACTGCCCTATACAATTTCAGACAAGTGGCTGTCCAGTCTCTTCTTAAAAACCTCCAGGGATGAAGCATCCACAACTTCTGAAGGCAAGCTGTTCCAGTGGCTAATTGTTCTCATTGTCAGGAAGGTTCTCCTTGATTCCAGGTTGCTTCTCGCCTTGATTAGCTTCCATCCATTGTTTCTTGTCTTGCCTTCTGGTGTTTTCGAAAATAAGTTGACCCCTTCTTCTTTGTGGCAACCTCTAAAATATTGGAATACTGCCAGCATGTCACCCCAATCCTTCTTTTCTCTAAACTAGCCATATCCAATTCCTGTTCTTCACGTGTTTTAGTCTCCAGGCCTTTAATCATCTTAGTTGCTGTTCTTTGCACTTTTCCCAAAAGCGCAGAGGTCTTTGAAGTACAGGTCCCTTCAGATGGGTAGATTTGAATTATCAGAATCCTTCAGCCAGTGTGGCAATTGCTTAGATTTCTGGAAATTAATGTCTGCATACAGTAAATGGAGAACACACAGATTGGGTGAAGAGGTCTAATATTATAGAAAGTCATGAATGTCCTCTTTAATCTTATTTAGATTCAGCTTTTTGATGTTGCAAACTTAACAAACCCATTACAGATTACTGAAGGTTGATGTCAAATGCTGACATTAAAAGTATTTTCTTGAACAATATTCTAGGATTGAATAATCTTATTCATAAATATATTCATCCGTCTTAACTGACCGAAGGAGTGAAAGTGGGACGTCATGCCACAGCAGATCACATTAGAGTAGTCATTCAATAGAGACAGAGTTAAGTGCACTTAATTCAATATTGGATTGTGTCCAGTCTTGCTTTAGGATCCAAAAAACCTACTTGAGGCATGAATTCACTTTTGACATTAAAAGCCAGGAGAATGTGTCAGCAGGGAATGCTATTGAAAACAGCTTCTTTTGGTAAGCAATTCCCCCTCTAGTTATAATGGGTTGAATCATTGCTAGAGCAAGATCCAGGTTCCCACTGAGCCATAAAGCTTATTGTGGGTGTTTAAGAAGGGCATTTTTAAGGCAACATTATGAAGAAAGTCTAGATAGAAAACAATGTCATGTTGGTCTCTTTGGTCGAAAGGATATGAAGTAATGAATAAGTCCTCAGAGTCTATATTCTTTAAGTTTATTTATTTATGCTGTCTGTTAAAATAGAACTTTCTCCAAAGTAGCTTACATAACACTTAAAATAGTGACCAAAAGTTAAATGTAAAATTATGGTATACAATATATCTGAATATGAAGCACTCAGTTCAACTAATAAACAAATAATGAAGTAATAAAAGATAGCAATTCAGAACAGCTACAAAAATCAGGGTCTAAGTAGCAGTGGTAATTAATTAATTTAAAATTTATTACTTTTTCATAAAATTCATTCCAACTTTGAACTAAAATGGAGAAATAAAATAGTCTGCCTAAACTTTAAAAACCAGAAACCATGGGAGAATCCCTGGGACAGAGCTTCTGGGTAAATAGGAAAAGGGCATCCACATCGTGGACGACCAAAAATAAATTAAATATTCAGAGCTAATAAAATACAAAATTGGACGCATGAAAATGGATACTTTAAGCTGCAACTCAGGTCTGACTCACACTTGTCCAGTTAATCACATGGAGAGGACAGTGTGCTGTAGACAGCACATATGTGGTTGAAATGATTATTTATCGTGAGGTAAATTCAACTTTCTTTGCTTTTAAATAGAAACAGTGAATAAAGTAGACAAATTCCTCACTGAAGTATATTTCAAGTTATCTGCCTGTTTATGCTGTTTATTCTTTCCACATCTGTACTGGGCTTTAATATAAAGAATTGGCTGATCTTCTGAATTAGAGAAGAAGGAACAAGCCAACTTCATAGTATTCTGGGGGGGGGGGGAAATATAAAGGTCATTACCATCATTCTTAAAGAGAACAAGAAGGTAGTACAGCAAGTGACTCATCCTTCTTCAGTGTCCTCCACAACTGTTCTGACATTTTAAGTAAATGCTCATATCCCAGCAAACATATTGAAAGAGAATAAATCAAATATAGTAATTTACAACCATATGTGTACCTGTAAAAATGAGGAACAGGCCATGCTGTATATTCTTTCTTTTTTTATCAGCTCACTTGGATGAAGAAAGGAATTTGGCTTATACTGAGTTGAATCAATAATATTTGGTTATTTTACCGCATGGCACAAATCTGACAAATAGATATTCCTAAAGAAATGTGTTTTGTTTTGTTTTTCTATGCTTTTTCTAATGTTCTCTTAACTATCCAGGGGTACAGTCCCAGAAAGAAAATGAAAAAAATCCTGCAGGAGTGTATCCAAGGGACATAGTTTGTGACATAGTGTGCTTTCATGGGTTGTATGAATGGGTGTGTTGGAGGAGTGTGGTCCAGTAGTCTTTTGTCCTGCAATAATTCAGAGAGACAAGGAGCCAGTTGGTTAAATCTAGGATCCATACAAAAGTAACACTCTCAGAAGGAAGCAATAAAACTAAACCTATGCTATCGGTGGACTGAATAGTATTTCTCTGAAGCACATGCATAACAGAAACTAATATACTTATAAAAACTAAAGATGATGAAGAAGAAAAGAACAAAGACTTTGGTTCCCCAGTTGTGTTTGTTTGTATATCGAGCAAAGAAAATTGCAGATTAATAATATAGCTTTGTTCAAACAGATTAGAGTAGAAGTCAGTATTCAATGCTGAATTTTTTTAAAGTATGCTTGCTATGCAGGGCACCAATAGAAGCAAATGAGCCAGTTCATGTTATGACTCTATGTGTAGGTCTCATATATTTTTATAAAACATACAGAAAAACTTCTGAAATATTATATTGGGTTTTTTTATATACATAACAAGTAATTTTTATGAGACTGATAAAAAGCAAAAATAATATTAAGAACATTGTTCGAACTGTGTGTTGGTCAGACCATTATCCTGCATACCTCCCATGCAGAAATGAAAATAGTATCCATAATCCTTAAACTGCATCTAAAGCTTTGAAAGAAACTAAGGACATTTTAATATCTCTCTACTTGTGGTTAAATTTTAGAATTTGTAGTTTCTTGAACCTACAAAACAGTTGGGAGAGAAAAGAGGTGAACAGAGAAAAGGGACTGGATGAAAGTGCTTAACTTTTTGCACTTGCAGCTTCCAGATGGCTTTCCGCCATGTTTCCTTATGGACAATTTCTCTGCTGATAGTTTTACCTGCCAGATTGATTTCTGGAGCATTGTCTTCAAAAGAAAGCCAATCTTGGAGCAGGTCCAATCTTAGCCCTTCAAAATTTGGAACAGATCAAAGGTATGTTCAGACCTCACCTGCCTTAGCCACACTACTAGAATTAATATATGGCACAAATATGAGAATGAGTATCAGTATGAGCCATACTGATTGACTATAATATGGAATCCAACTTCAGCCACATTCTGGTTTCTCTCTAGTCTTTACTGACAATTCTCATCCTTGTATGAGATATATACGAAAACATCTGGTTAAAACAAGAACCAGGTTTCTTTTTAAAAAAATCAGATGTCTCTTGTTAGTCTTTATGCTGGTTTATGAACATAATAATAAAGATGGGTTTGGTTTGATTTGATTTGTTAATCTCAGATTGTGCTCTAAATGGTTCCTCCCCTCTTTTTTTTATTCCAGTGATCATTTTCGTAGCTCATATCAAGGCTTAAACTTTCCTGGCTCTTAGTGTGGATAAAATGCCTTTCTATAGGAATCTGATAGGAATCTCTGTACTGTCCTAAACAGATATCATTTCCCACTGTGTTTATATCAACCTTACCAAGCCTGATGTGACTTACAGATACATTGGATTCTAGTTTCCATAGTGTTGAAAGTTTAGAACCGGAACCCAACATATTTAAAGAGAAATTGAATAAATCTGCATCATAAGTGAAAGGGAAGAAGTAGGTGCTTTCTTCATAGGATTTGTGCTTTTGTTTTGTTTCATTTTTTAAAATGTATCTACAAATAATTTGGTAAATGAGACAAAGGCATATTTGGACAAATGCATGCAGGCATATCATTCAAGGAGAAGGAGTTAATATATCTTTTGGCCAAGGATAAGGTGACCAGACGTCCCACTTTTGGCGGGACAGACCCGCTTTTTAGCAGTGCGTCCCGCGTTGTTTCAGAAAAGTCCTGCTTTTTAATTTGAATTTGCTAGTTCGTTTCTTTTGTATTTCTTCTCTTCAATGAGATACATCCCATCATTTCTAGGGCTTCTGCAAATCTCTATTCAGGGATTCCCACCTTTTAAAGTGCCATGAGTTCCTGCCAGTTCGGCCCGGCCAGTCGTTCGGCGTAGAGCCGATGGAACTGGCGGTGGTTGCGGCGTGGGGCTTCTCCCGCCCACTTCGCCCGGCCGGCTGGACGCCGCCATTCGGGTTATTTTGTCCTCTGTGCATGCACAGAGGACAAAATAACCTGAATGGCAGCGTCCAGCCAGGCGGGAAGCAGGCGGGAGAACCCCACGCCACAACCGCCGCCAGTTCCATTGGCTCTACGCCGACGAACAGGTAAGCCTGCGCCCGTAGGAACCCACCCCGGCTGCGATGAAGGGGGGGTGTTTGGGGGGGTGCACAAAGCTGCAGGATGAGACGGACCCCTCCCGTCTTGCTCCCCTAGAAACCCCCCCATTAATGGTGTCCCGCTTTAAAAAAAAATCTGGTCACCTTAGCCAAGGATTAACCTGAATTTGCAGCTGCTGCATAATGTGACGATAAGTTCAGTCAAAATTTTGATCTCAGGAAACTTTCAGTTCATCACAATTTCTGCTCCACCTCTCTTTAAATAGTATAAACAAACTGGAAGTGAGGCAAGCCCCCATTAAACAGTGTCATAGGGCCAACTTCAGATTTGACTTTTAGCTTATTTTAGCAATAACCGACAGCCTCCCCACCACTATTCTACAGGTAGTTCTCGACTTACAACCACAATTGAGCCCAACATTTCTGTTGCTAAGCAAGACAGTTGTTAAGTGAGTCTTGCCCAATTTTAATGACCTTCCTTGCCACAGTTGTTAAGGGAATCACTGCAGTTAATAGGTTAGTAATGTGGTTGTTAAGTGAATCTGGCTTTCTCATTGACTTTGCTTGTCAAAAGCAAAAGGTGATCACATGACCCCTGGACACTGCAATGGTCATAAATATGAGTCAGTTGCGAAGCAATTGAATTTTGATCACGTGATCCTGGGGATGCTGCAATGGTTGTAGGTCAAAAACAGTCCTAAGTCAGTGCTGTTGTAACTTTGAATGGTCACTAAATGAATGATTGTAAGTCATTCGTAAGGATTAAAAAGTAAAGATTACTTTTAGCTTATTTTAGATATTATGCAAATATAAAGGTAATAGCAACAATCAGGAAAACCAAAAGAATGAAGAGATTTGAACCATGAGTGCTTTACCAACCATTCGGATTTCTTATATACTTTCTATTTGCATAGTTCAATGGATACAAACACCTTTTGAAAAGTCGTCATGTATGAATTCTAGGAAATTTATGATTTTTTTGCAGAATAAAATTAGAAAAGGTATTTTTAGATACAAGGCTGTCATTTCTTTCCCCTTTTTTGCTGTTAGCAACACTTGAAAAAAACCTTGCTATATAACCATGATGGTGAATCTATAGCACGCATGCCAGAGCCCTCTCTGTGGGCACACCCGCCGTTGCCAGCTGCTCTTTTGGTTTCCGGCGTGTACATGCATGTGCCAGCCACCTGGTCTTCGGGTTTCTGGCGCTCCAGCACATGCAAAGACCAGCTGGCCGGCACACATCCACACGCTGGAAATCAGAAGTCAAGGTGCGCATGCGCGCACCAGCCAGCTAGTCTTCGGGTTTCCAGAGCTCTGGCACGCACGAAGACAAGTTGGCCGGCCCACGTGCGCGCACTGGAAACCAGAAGACCAGGTGCACGCACTGGTCTTTGAGTTTCTGGGGCTTCGGCGCTTGCGCATGTGTGCACATGCACATTCCGGTTTGGTTTCACTGCTATATAACATTGCAGTTCTGTGCACCCTTACTGTATTGAAAATGGTAAAACTCAGTTGCAGAAGAGGAGGAGGAAGCTATAATAGTGATCTGAAAATGGTATATTTTGGCAGTTCGTATGGAGAGACCCTGGAAAGATTTTCAACCTCTGGTGTGAAACTCCATTGGTTGGCCTCAGATGCTTGCACTTTGTTTCTGGGAGTGGTGAAACATATTTTGTTATTCTGCTTCTAGTCTGCAAAATGTACAGTTGGGCCTGGTATGGTAAATAAGGCTCTTTGCTTTGGATAGCATGTTAATTTGAGGAATGAGTATTATAACAAGGCTAAGTATATGGATACTTACGGAAGAGATGTTAGATAAAATTGAAAATTGTCCTTCATTCATCAGTATAAGCCATAAGAAAATCCAATGGATATTTCCGATATTCCAATAAAATAGTTTAGCTTTACACTTACCTTATTTTAGTCTATAATTATAAATAAATCCCTGCTCATTATATCTCTTGGTTTTCTTTGACTACCATATGCATGGACCATTGAATATGCTGAAAATCGTTGTTCAGAGGGCAATAACTTACTCACTGTGCCCATTCCTACTATCATTTCAATCCTCAAACAGTTTGCTCAAATAATTCTAAAAATAATTATAAAAACGCCAGGCTAAGTGGTAGCTTCTAACTGACCTCAGAAAGTTACGTAAGGAGGGACCAGGTTCATATCTGGATGGGACATCATTGGAAATCCCAAGGTTAGGCTGAGATGTTTAAAAAATATCCCCAAAGAAGGTAAGTAGTAATTTCCTGTTGATGCCAAGAAAACTACATGGGCATATCCAAAAATCATCAATGATGAGCTCAACTAAAAAGCTATTTTGATTCTTAAAAGGATTTCTTTTAAGATGGTTGCAACATTTTGTACTGGGGAGAGTCCCATTTTAGTGCTCTAAAGTTGATCTACTTTAGAAACAGCTTTTTTTTAACCAAAATTCCTGATCTGAGAAATGGTGGTGAAGACATTTTTGCATAAGAAAACACGTCATACCTTTTCTGCTGTACCTTAGGAAAATTGCTATGGTCACCTGACTGCGGTCAAATAACTTTTCCTTTGTCCTCTTCTTTTTTTCCTCCTGGAGTTCTACTGAACATAATTTGAAAAACTAAACCTGAATTACAATATGTGAGAAGAAAACACTTAAATCCATTCTGCGTTGTCAATACCTAGGAATAATAAAAGCTTCTACTGGCGCTTTGTACGGTAGCGTGGCCAGGAGCCAATTATTACTTGACCGTAGCTTGACAAAATCAGAACACCCTGCAACTATAATATTGACCACTTGTTTTCCCTCATAGGGCCTTGACTAGTCACCGATTCTAGTAAATTGAGGATGGGAAAATGACCGAGTGGCAGTCATCAGTTCCATAACTAGCCACAATGATACCCCAAAAAATGAAGCAGACATGGTAATCCCATGTCTCAAACAGCATGCTTTCAAACTTGCATCATGACTTTGCATGCAAATACTTAAGTGGTGCAGTTTATATCACAACATTGCAATAGATGTTGTCCTCCCCACCTCACCCCCATGGACACCTTCAATGGCAATAAAGGCAAAACAATTTGTACTACTGCTTATTTATTTATTTATTTATTTATTTTGAGGTTCTTCTATGCCGCCCTACTCCCTCAGGACTTCAGGTCTTTTACAAAGGGATTCTATCCATGGGTTGTTGTTTTTTTTTACAGAAATAAGCTTCTGGGAAATGTCCATAAGGTTTCAGCCTTAAAAAGTACAAATATTGTAATTATTCAACCCACTGCTCCCTGCAAATCGGAAATGGGCCATATTCGAAATGCCCTGAAATGCCTGGTTTATGTAAGAAATGATTAACTCTGAGTAAGAGCCTGGGACAGTTTTATAAACTAGTATAATTGGCATTAAAAGGTTACCAAGTTTTTATAATGTAAGTCAAGGCTTGCGAGCTTACGTTACCAGTTTGATTGGGTTATCGAATGCATTTAAAATAAAATCCAAGTAAAAATAATTGTTTAAGGTCTGAGCTTCAGAGCGTTATTAGTAAGATCATAAGAAATATTGGGAGGTAAACTCAAGAACAGGAAGAGGCAGATGATTCAGAAATTAGCTCAGTTCAACCCCGTGCCTCACAAAGGCAAGATCAGCAGTAGTCCTGTGGGAATCATTCTCAATACATATTTGCTTTTAAATAAATAGTAATATATTTTGATTCACATTTATAATTGCTTTGATTGTATAATTCTACAATACAGGGAAAATCATCCTGTAACGTAGGATATAAACACTGAACTATACCAACAATGTCACTGGCTTGAATCAGGGATGAAGAGTTGTTCCCTGGCTTTCTTCTAAGTCAGTGGTCCCCAGCCTTTGGGGCACCAGGGACCGGTTCCGTGGAGAGAGGTCTTTCCACGGACTGGAGGGGTGTGTGGTTTCGCGTGTTGCCTGCATCCCATGGATGGGGCTTCACTTGCTTGCACGGCCCGGTTGCTGGCATGCTGCGGCCCACTGCCGGTCTACAGACCGGGGGTTGGGGACCCCTGTTCTAAGTCGTTCTTTCAAAAAATAGCAGTAATATTCTTCTTCACAATACAAAAAAACATTTAACTTTTGTCAAGTCTCTAAATTGTAATTTTCTAGAAGATAAAGTTTTGTTGCAATGGTAACTGTGAAATAATTGAATTCCTTGGAGGAAAGGTGCGATATAAATGAAAGAGACAATTAATATTAAACACTAATTTATCATATAGATTCTGGACAAAGACTGTCTGCTGAATTCTCTGTCCTCAAGCATTAAAAAGTATGGATTTTGTGTGTTGGTCTCTGGGACAAATCTGGAGTAATAGTTTAGGTGTTTGAGGAGGACTAGGGATTCCCAACTTCAAATCCACAGCTAGCCATGGAGACTCTCTGAGTGATTGTAAACCAGTCATTTTCAGTTCAACCTATAGTACATAGGTCTTCAAACTTGGCAACTTTAAGACTTGTGGACTTCAACTCCCAGAATTCTCCAGCCAGCTATGCTGGCTGGAGAATTCTGGGAGTTGAAGTCCACAAGTCTTAAAGTTGCCAAGTTTGGGGACCCCTGCGTATAGTACCTCATTAGAGTGTTGCTGTAGGGAAACTACAGAGGAGATGGGGTGCTATGGCTCCAGCCCCACCTTTATTTGGAAGAAAGATAAGATATAAACCTAGCAAAATAAATCTTACCATTGTTACTCCAAAATAAATTGTAACCCACGCACAGGGGGTTACAATTCATATAAAAGAGTATTGGTTCTTTATTTTTCTTTCATTTTTCTTCTCCTTTCTTCAGCTTACAGTATATGCTTCTGTTAGCTATTGGGTTTTTCTGGACATTCTCCGTCTGGTTAGATCAGTGATTGATCTCCAACATTTTGAATCAGGAGGGAGCTGAGCTGTGTATGTCCTTTCATCTTACCCTACAAAGAATTATTCCTAAGCCAGTCTCCTGGGAGACATAACTCATCACAGTCATTGAAAGTAACCACAGAACCAGAAATGGGACTAATTATTATTACATGTACTTCCCTGTTATGTGTAATGTTTTTGCCTTCATTTATGATCAATAAATCTTTTGTTTCCTTAGAGGCTGCTCAGCCTGCTTTGGTGTATTCTTTCCAAACTGTTGTTCAGACGAGAGCATATGCCAGCTACCTACGTTTTGAAGAATGTGATTATTTTATTGGAATGTACGTTAATTAATCCTGAAATCAGATGCTGTAATCAGATGCTAAGTGACTCTCAAAAGTTGTGTTCAGTAGCACAGAGTTTAAATATTTTAGCTTTACCACTCTGTGCGCTGGCAGCAAACAGTTGGGTCTTGGTAAAGTCAGCATATGAACTCTGCTTGTGATGACATCTGGATGGCTTGTTTTATCTATAAGCACACTTGTAGACAAATGAAAGCCGACACATGTAAGGCTGGGGTGGCATCTTTGCCTCAAGCATTCTGACTGTTCATATTCCAGTATGTCAGAACCAGGGAGCATTTTTGTGTATATAGGAGTATGGATGCAGTAAAATTGCCCCATTTCTACACCAACTACTGTGCTGTCTTTTTGAAACTTTGACGTATATAAAAGACAAGGCATTCTTAGAAATGTTAGCATGAGAACCAAATTTCAAACATTACGTACTAATATCCGCCTACAGAGTGGGATATGAATTAAAAGACTTAACAGGTTTTTGAAAATCATCTTCTGAACCCAGATATCTCCTTGTGTAACATCCCTTAGCAAATCTGTATATCTTGTGCTTCTGTTTTGCCATTCTTTGTAGAAGTGGGTGGGGGGATGCGGAGAGAGAAAAATGTTTAGGTAATGTGTAGGTGGGAATTTCTTGCCTGCAGGAACTTCATAGAAACCTTTTTCTGAGTGACATCAGCAAAGAATATGTTGATTTCTACACTCATTCCAGCCTTATTTCCATACCTATGAACCATGGCTTCAAAACTGCTATGCTTGCAACCTTTGATACAAAATAATTAGGTTTGGAAGGTATCCAGAAGAGGGCAATATGGTGAAAGGCCTCGAAACCAAGCATGATGAGGAAAGAGGTGGATACAATTACCCTGAGGAAGTGGTACTTAGGAGGTAATTATTTTCAAATATTTGAAGGGCTGTAACATAGATGACATGGAAGATAAATTTGCTGGGAGGAAGGGTATTATCTAAGTTGCCCTAACGTCCATTTCCATAATAGCTATGTTATTGAATATTACATAACCTATTTGAAGATCTGTGGTACATTAAGAACTGATCATTGTGATATCTTACTTTCTGTTTTCTCCCCATCCCTTTTCCTTTCTGTCACATATTTTTCTGGACAACCTTCCTTAAAGCAGGGATTGTTTAGTGATTATTTTGAGACTCATCCAAAGGAATGGCATTAATTTTTTTAATTACTGCACCCAGATTTTCCTTTTTGCATTTTATTTATTTTTTTATCCTCACTGCTGAACTATAATATACAGAGGAATTCCTATCCAGAATTGGCCATTCTGTTCTGCAGACAGTGTGCAGTGAATGGGAGGAGACTATATGTTAAGTCTAACTGGCCCTACACAAATTCTGTAATAAATTGGTGATATTGTTCTCTAATAAGGACTCACAATTCCAGAGCAATGGCCCACAAATTATGATCATATTACACTCATGTACAGAATGCTTTAAATGTGGGGCTCTGAACCTGGTGCTATAGAATACTTCCCTTTGCATTTTCAAATTCCTTGCCCCTCTTTCATTAAAAAAAATTCCTTTATTTGTTTTTAATGGAAATATGACATGCTCCAAAACAAAATGACCCCCCCCAGCATTATTTATTTCCAACTCTAGTTCTATATCCCTCATGGACACAGAAGGGACACAAATGCTAAGGAAAATAAAAATTACAAGCAGAGAGAATCCAAGATTTTGTTTTGTAGATGGCAGAGTTTTTGCCGTGAAAGCCATTAGAACAGAACAGAACAGAACAGAACAGAACAGAACAGAACAGAACAGAATAGAATAGAATAGAATAGAATAGAATAGAATAGAATAGAATAGAATAGAATAGAATTCTTTATTGGCCAAGTGTGGACACACAAGGAATTTGTCTTGGTGCATATGCTCTCAGCGTACATAAAAGAAAAGATAAGTTCATCAAGAATCATAAGGTACAACACTTAATGATAGTCCGGGTACAAATAAGCAATCAAATCATATTAGGAAACAGTCAATATAAATCGTAAGGATACAAGCAACAAAGTTACAGTCATTTGTTGGAGGAGATGGGTGATGGGAACGATGAGAAGATTAATAGTAGTGCAGACTTAGTAAATAGTTTGACAGTGTTGAGAGAATTATTTGTTTAGCAGAGTGATGGCGTTCGGGGAAAAACTGTTCTTGTGTCTAGTTGTTCTGATGTGCAGTGCTCTATAGCGTTGTTTTGAGGGTAGGAGTTGAAGCAGTTTGTGACCAGGATGCGAAGGGTCAGTAAATATCTTCACAGCCCTCTTTTTGACTCGTGCAGTATACAGGTCCTCAATGGAAGGCAGGTTGGTAACAATTGTTTTTTCTGCAGTTCTAATTATCCTCTGTGTCTGTATTGTTGGGTTGCAGAACCAAACCAGACAGTTATAGAGGTGCAGATGTCAGACTCAATAATTGCTCTGTAGAACTGTATCAGCAGCTCCTTGGGCAGTTTGAGCTTTCTGAGTTGGCGTATAAAGAACATTCTTTGTTGTGCTTTTTTGATGATGTTTTTGATGTCAGGTGTCCATTTTAGATCTTGCGATATGGTCGAACCTAGAAATTTGAAGGTTTCTACTGTTGATACTATGTTGTCTAGTATTGTAAGAAGTGGAAGTATGGGTAGGTTTCTCCTAAAGTCTACTACCATTTCTACGGTTTTGAGTGTATTCAGTTCCAGATTGTTCCAGTCGCACCACAAGGTTAGTTGTTCAACCTCCCGTCTGTATGCGGATTCATCATTGTCTCGAATGAGTCCGATCACTGTTGTGTCATCTGCGAACTTCAGTAGTTTAACAGATGGATCGTTAGAGATGCAGTCATTGGTATATAGAGAGAAGAGAAATGGAGAGAGCACATAGCCTTGGGGGGGCCCTGTGCTAATTGTACAGGTATCTGATGTGATTCTGCTTAGCTTCACCTGCTGCTTCCTGTTTGTTAAGAAGTTTATGATCCACTTACAAGTGTGTTCAGGTACTGCTAGCTGGTTCAGCTTAGTTGGAAGAGTGTCTGGAATGATGGTATTGAATGCTTTACCTGAACAAGCCTTTCAGAAACTTTCAAATGTGCACACCAACCCCCCAAAATTAAGCCCTTTTGCTTTAGAAGCTGAATGTGGTGGTGGTGGGGAGGCTTTTCCTATCATTCTTATTTCCATCTTCTCTAAAAGGACTGCAAATTAAGAAATAATAGTGGAAGCCAAAAACACATGTTAATTTTTTGAACACATGTTAATTTTTGTTCCCCAATGGAGGGAATTAGAGAGAGGAGAGGAAGAATGCAGAAATAGATTGGAGAACGGCTAGTAATAGGGGTGTTTTAAAATTTGAAGCAGCCTTTAATGCTACTTGATCAGGTCTCCCTTCCATGAAGACAAGCAGCACTGTTTTAGAAGCATCCGTGGAGTTGCTGGTAAAGCTTCCCTGGGTTTTTAGTAACCGAGCATCATTACGCTATTAACCTGGGAAATGTGCCCTTGTCCATTTCCTGTTGTGTCCCTACCACTCTCCCATCAATCCATATTGAGTGCTTGGTATGCAGTACCCAGGGATCCCGATTAAGTACCTTTGTGTATAAGAAAGGGGACTTTTTTGTTTTACATGCTGTTATCATGGGCGAGAGGAAGTGACTGTGTAATCACATCTGTACAGCAAATAACCATTTCTACCTACAAGGAGCAAATGGGCCCACTCAAATGGATGGACGAGGAGTTTATTAGCACTTGAGTGAGCTGAGAGATGGACGTAGATGTACCTGTTACACCAGAGATTTGAGGCTCTGGTACCTTTGCATGACTTTTCACTTAAAAACTACCGCTTGTGGTTCAGTGAGTACACCACTCTATTTGTGCTCCTTTGCTTATAAGATCTTCCCAAGCTCTTCGGAGTTTTGGTCTCTAAAATTTTAATGCTGCAGCGTTAACCCCTTGGTAATGCTTCTGGATGGGATGCGCATTAGCCTTAACTTGAAAGATGCAGTTTAATAGCCAACAGTAAATATTTTACCTTGGTCTTTCAGAGCCAGCTTTTTCTGGCATTAAATGAAGAAGGAGAGGGGTGGGGAAAGCCCACTAAAATCAGAGCTGAAGTGTTAAGCCCCATAAATTGTCAACACGACAAATGCCACTATTTGGCACTGATTTCTGTCTTATTTATCTTCACTAATTTATAACCAATAAAAGGGGAGATCAATGGCAAAAATGGTAAATGTAGCCCTGATGTACCGCTTGGGGCTAATTTCCCGAGTCCCTTATGCTTGCATTTGATAGAAAAAGAGGAATACTTGAAAGATGAGGGAAGAGAAGAGGGGAAGTAAGAGCACACAGTATGAATATATGCAGCATTTTATAGGATGACTCCTGAAGATGCAGTAATGAAGGACAATATCCCATTCTCCCATTCTCATGTGCACACAAGCTTCCTACTGCGGACCAAGGCCCAGGTAGCATGGAGAGCAATGTTTTCAATCATAATCACCAGCAGGATGAGAAGCAAGAGGAGAGACTGCCCACCTTTTCTTGCAGCCAAGAAAAGGCAATTACAAGACTTTTGCAGCACAGAATTTAGGATATACTGGTAGTCCTCAACATACGACCACAATTGAGCCCAAAATTTATGTTGCTAAGTGAGACATTTGTTAAGTGAGCTTTCCCCCATTTTATAACCTTTCTTGCCACGGTTGTTAACTGAATCACTGCAGTTGATAAGTTAGTAACCCAGTTGTTAAATGAATCTGGCTACCCTATTGACTTTAGTTGTCAGAAGGTCGCAAAAGGGGATCACATGACCTTGGAGCTCAGCAATGGTCATAAGTATGAACCAGATGCCAAGCATCTGAATTTTAATCACATGATCATGGAGAAGTTGTAAAGGTTGTAACCGTGAATGACGGTCATAAGTCACTTTTTTCAGTGCCGTTGTAACTTCAAACCATCACTAAATGAACTGTTACAACTTGAGGACTACCTGTAATCATCATAGTAATTTACAAGATTTATTTTTTTTCCAATTTGAAAAAATGAATCTTTTTGTTAGAACTGGATTTATTTACAATACTTCACACAAATGAATATGGATAGTTTGAAATAAGTTTTAAAAATTGTTATGCATTACAAGATTTGTTATCTATTATGCAATCTACCATGCCCCCAAGGCATATGGGAAAAGGTGATAGATCTTGATTTTCTGATTTTGGCATCTGAGTAAGTGCATTCATAACTTTCCCCACCATAAAGTGGGAAAGTGTTGTATTTTCAAACATGCTGTGCACATGAGTATCTCTGGCATAATCCTGTTGGTACCTTGCTGTTCAAGATAATAAATTAAGATGATGGAATCCTTAGCCTATTTATTTAATTTTGATCTGCACACAACCATTAAAAACCTTCATAGCAAGTGCAGCCTACAGCACTTCGTGTATTTAATTCATACTTTGTATTCCCTAATTAATAAATGTCTGTACATTAAATTATTTAAAAGTATTATACTAAACATTATTTAATCTTATAATCTGCACTAAAAATGTTCAGGGCTGAAGAACTGGGAAGTATTCTTTCTGCAGAATAAACTTGAATAACCTACCAATTAAGAAGACTAAAGCTAATTAGTGTTGCCTTTTTTTAGAGGATGAATTAATACGAAATCTCTTTATCTTTATGTAAGCTGCTCATAGAATGAAGAAATCCATTTATTACACAGATCCCCAACACAAAATCCAACATAAAATCCTCATTCAGCAGATGAGGGGGGAATGCCTTATAATTTCAATTCTATCTGCAGGCATGACATACTCCAGCCACTGTGACTCTTATCTCACCCCTGACTATGATCAATGCTCATCCTTCCTTATCTTACTAGAATTAGGGGGTGGAGTTGAAAAATATTGCAGAATTAGAATTAGAAGAATTAGAATTAGAATTCGGATTAGGCTATTTTAACCGTTATAGAATCCAAGTTCTCATGTCTTTCCCAGTCTTATAAATAAATATTCCTGCCTTTGGAAACACTAAGGATTGGATGTAGCATCATATCCATGGTTTATAATAACATGTGTAAGTATATATAGGCTTTAACCTATTATACTTATATATGTTTTAATCGCAATAATATGCGCGCGAACAACCACTTTAAACTCAATGTAAATCATTCTAAACTTGACTGTAAAAAATACAATTTTTGTAATGGAGTTGTCAACGTCTGGAATGCTCTACCTGATTCAGTTGTCTCAGCTACACATTTTCACAATTTTAGTCACAAATTGACTTCCATGGACCTCACTTCATACTTAAGAGGTCTGTAGGGGGTGGGGGTGCATAATTGCACTAACGTGTCTATCGTCCCTGCCATTGCATTTTTATATTATTCCTGTTTTTGTTTCTCTTTGACAAATTACAATAAATAAATATAAATAAATAAATAAATATGTAGACATCAGCAAGTAAAAGCATTTGTCTCACTTTGTTTTGGGGGGGGGAAGCTAACCAGGGTTGGACTTTGTTAATACTGTACATATAAAGGAGATCACCAGGAATTCCAGGGCTATAAATTAGTTTGTGCTGACAAACACATTGAAAGAAGTCTGTGATGTCACAGAAGTCTGTGATGTCACAAGACGCCATCTTTATGACTTTTACGCCAGCATCAATATTGCAGTGTATCAATTAATGTTAATGATAGATATTTCTGCTTCTTTGTCAGCCTATCAAGGTAGACCATGTCTGAAAACCTTCTGATCTGACTATCATAAGTGTGTTGAACAGTTTTAAAAAATGTTTTCTAATGCAAATACTTGTCTACAAATAAAAACAGATTTTGAATTGACGTTGGGAGATAAGCACAATATTTTACTTCTGGAGAAATGTTAAGCTGGTATGATTTTAACTGACAAATTATCTTGATTCTAACTTAGCCCTGGATTGTTAGTGGGTGATAGCAACAAATTTCTGCCCTGCTTTATCATTTCTAAATCCAGATACAGTTAGTATGTAGACTCTTTGATGAGAGCAGCTCTCCTTATGGCAGTGATGGCGAACCTATGGCACGTGTGCCACAGGTGGCACGCGGAGCCATATCTGAGGGCACGCGAGGTGTTGCCCTACATCAGCTCCAGCTGATTTTCAGCCTTCTTCACTCTCCCCAGGCTTCAGGAAAGCCTCCTGAAGCCTGGGGATGGCGAAAAACGGCCCAACGGGACAACCGGAAGTTCGGAAAAGAACTTCCTGTTGGGCCATTTTTCGCCGTCCCCAGGGTTCAGGAAAGCCTCCTGAAGCCTGGGGACGGCGAAAAACAGCCCAATGGCCTAACCGGAAGTTCGGAGGCTTTCCTGAACCCTGGGGAGTATGAAAAACAGCACAAAGGGCCTACCGGAAGTCTGGAGTCTTCAGTGAGGCCTGTGTGCATGCATGTGGGGAGGGCAGTGCACGGGGTGTGTGCGCATGTGCAGGGGGGGCAGCATGGGGGTTGTGTGCATGCATGGGGGGAGGGCATTGCATTATGGGTGTGGGCACGTGTACGCTATCGCGCGCACGTGCACCCTTTTGACACCTGAGCCAAAAAAGGTTCGCCATCACTGCCTTATGGAATGACGGTCTTAAATTGTTAAAGTTACTGACTCTTGTCCTTACTGAACAAACCCCCACTAAACCGTGAGCAAACCCCACCCTCACTTGCACTGATGATGTTAACTGGTTGGGTGAAGAAATGTCTGTAAGCAAACAATCAACCTCAGAGATCACCATAGATTCCACATTCTAGTCCTTGTGTTATATTTATGAGGGGATTGTTTTCTTATAGATTGCCAGGAATTAAAGACAAGATGTTACCTAGTGCTAATGGAGACAGCATAAAAATAAGCAGGTCCTTTTTCTATACTGATCACTATATTGAGTTCAAGAATGCACTTGTTTTAATTTAGCTTTCTTTACTAGTTCATGTTTTATGGATACTGGCTACATTGCCAGATGCATGGACATGGTTGCTATCCTAAGGCATAGTGATACTTAAAAGTTTATTCATTTGGTATAGTGATAGATAGATAGATAGATAGATAGATAGATAGATAGATAGATAGATAGATAGATAGATAGATAGATAGATAGATAGATATTTTAAAATAGATTGTTATTATACATGAGATATATGTACAGTGTACAGTGACTCATCCACTGTTGTTTTAACACTATGGCTTATGACAATGTATTGTGAGAATTGCTCAAACAATGGCTACATTGTGGTTTAGTGTAATAAGTGTACCTAGGCAGTGTCTTTTGATTGCTATCATCTGAGAGCACCTAGGAGTTTTTAAAAATGGGAAATAATTCAAAGAGATTGCCTTTGAACTAAAGCGATATTAATAAATTATTAATTAGAATAGATTCCAAGGTAGGTTCTTTTTCCCTCTTGAAATAGATATCGTTTTGGCTTTTAATATCTGAAAATAATATAATCCAAATTGGCAATACCACTATATGCTCTATTTTCTAAGCATTGTGCAGTCATATGAATTCATTAAGTCTGAAGCATTACTTGCAAAGTTAATTCTGATCAGCCAACACCATGATCTCTGTTGTAGCAAGTCACTAAGCACTAATAAAGGGTGCAATCAAAAGACAAACACCCTGCATAATTTCATTCAGTAAATATTTTCATTTCAACGCTGTCCTATAAAGCAAAATAAGGAAGACAACAACAGCAAAACCACTTATAGACTGTCGCCAAGAAAGCTCCACAGATGTGTCTGTTACCAGCAGTTAGCTTGACTTGGGATTCCTTTGCCTTTTATTGCGGATATCAGAGAAATTCTCATGCAATATGTATACATATATGGGTGGATAGATAAATAAATAGAGATATAACATTCTGTGTGTATGTGATAGAAAAGGTTTGAGAATAAAACTGTCACTAGAATTGTATCTCTATATAAATCTATAACATCATATTTTATATACTATGTATTATTTAGTTTTTCATCTCAAAAACATATTGTAGAATAGGAAAAATATAAATATATAACCAGAAGGAATACATGCATACATACATACATATACAGAGAGAACCACAAAATCCATAATGTGGTATATTTAAGAATTGGAGCCATTGTAAACAAAAAACAAAAAACTCACCCTCTGGTGGCATATAATTGAGATTCTTTTTAAATTTAAATTTTTAAAAGTAAACAAAAATATTTTCTCTGGCTCTCTTAATACTGGGATCAGCATAATTAATGGTGGACATAGAATCTAGGAAAAAAGGTGTAGATTATTTTATTGATAGAATTTGAAACAAACACACTAAAGCAGTAAAATAGGAAAAGGGTATTACAGATTAAAACTGATTTTTTTTTTCTCTGACAAGATTTTTTTCCCCCTGGACCTATTTAGGGGAAGTAATAAAATAATAGGCCTTCTTAAAAATGGCACTTTAATTTAAGGTGCAGAAACCAAAAAAGGTTTGTATGCAGTGCTGTATCCATGTATCTTATTAATAACAAATATGACAATAATAAATGTTGTACAGCATGCATGGTAGACTACAAATGGTGTTTTTAAAGAACCCTACATGACGCATACTGTGATAATCCTGATATGAAATAATTAAAGATTTCAGCCAAGTCATAGCCATAGCCAAGATTTGTGCACCCCAAGAAAAGAATCCCAATTATACAAAACTGTTTTTCAATCAGTTCTGTTTTGCTGTACTTCCCACCCACCCACCCACTGGATGATGTTTCAGGACTTTGACAGCCTTCTCGGACTCAACTAGGAAATGCAGATATCCACTTTCTGGTGGTATTGAGATCTTAATCCCTAGGTGAACTCTGCCTGCAGCTTCATGTACATATTATACAGCATGTAGATCTAAATGTTGTACAGCAAAATGTCCCCAGTATTATCTTGCAGTACCTAGAAAACCTGCATCAAAGGATTCTGATTAATTAATTATTATTATTTTTTGAGGAACGAATCTTCATTTGCCCAAGTTTTTAATTTGTGAAGCACAGAGAATAACATCAGCTTTTAATTATGCATTTTGCAAAATGCCACTCTGAATAAGATGGAAGAAAATTAAAATAGTGGATCAAATAGTAAATTTGAACAGAGGCTGGGAATGAGCTGTAGCATAATGCTAATGGCTTTGCGTCTTCCTGGCATTATGTCAATAATGGCTCTAATCACATTAACTAGAGAGGCCATTACTGTATTCTCTTCAGTGGCATGTTCCATAGCAACATATTGTTCGCCTTATAATAACTGTCGTTAGGTCTTATTTTTCAAGACAAGTTTTAATGTTTGACCTAAGGAGGAGGCCAGTATACACAACCGTGTTTATTTAAAAAAAGGGAAACATCCCTCAGATTTCTTACTTACTATATGCTATCTGATGTAGTTTTATTACATACCCATACCTAAAAAGGGTTGTCGTACTTTAAAGCATAGGCTTTGCTGGATTAGACACAGAATAATTTGTCTAATTTGTAAGAGCTTCTTTATCTTCTCAAGAGCATAGTAAGAGCATACTAATTATCTTAGTGGATCACAGTCCTGACCCAAAGATTTCCTTGAGTAGCAAAACATTTTCTTTCTTTCTTTCTTTCTTTTCTTTCTTTCTTCTTTCTTTCTCTCTTTCTCTTTCTCTCTCTTTTTTCTTTTCTTTCTTTCTTTCTTCTGTCATATATCTCTGATCATATATCTATCTATCTATCCTACTGTATCTATCTATCTGTATCCCATTTTTATTACGCTGGGGGAACATATAGTACAAAATCTGGTAAAGGCATCATTATAGAAAACACAGGCTATTTATGAAAGGTTTTTTCCTCAGAGCCTTACAATTTCAGTTAGAGACTTAGTCAAGCTATGAGTTGCATGCAATTTCAGAACCCATATGTATCTCCCAACTCCCTCTGAAATTGTGCCATTCAATTACTAGATGATGTGCTGATAATGTTTGCCATAAAACAAAACCGTATGTAAGCCTTACTAAGGCTTAACACACATTAAAGAAAAGCCCTTGGGAAGGAAAGGTGCTTTGAATTGCTGGTACTATCTACCTGGGTACCATCCTAATGCTAATGTCATCACTCTGCCTACAGTGACCTACACACTTCCTCCAAAAATAACTTAAGCAAAATGAAGTCCAATGGGACAAAAACTACATTTTCAATAGAGACTGTAAACTTCTGCAACCTATGGTTCCAAATACGACTTGACTTGTAAATTCTTACTTTTATTATTTATTCACTATAAATCTGCAACATGTTTGTACATTTGATACCACAGAAATGAAAGTTATTTCCCATGGTTTTGCATCATTAATAATTATTCCATTGCCTTTTAAGTATTATATTGTGAGGACATGGAGAAGTTTGTACATCAGCCTTTGAAAAAGGAATAATCAGGGTGGCATTCTGCTGGAGGTGAGCCACACCTGGTACATAGTTTCTGGGCATTCTCATTAGTCAGTTATGCTCCTGGGAAGTAAGCAAGCTTGTTTGGCCATGTGCTTTAACATTTACATTAAGGGGGTGGGATCCTTTGGGCGTGTAGGCCTTGGAGCAAGCACATGGATCTGTAGCTCCATGACCCATGAGTCTATGTACAGCACACCTGGATATCCAATTTGACTGCAAAGGAATTAATGGCAGAAGAACTTTGTTTATCCCACATATGTTTTGTGACCATATTTTGTGAACCTTTCTAGAATGAATAATGCTTATATTTTCATAACTCTTTAGAACTTCACTTGTAGAATATGGAAATAGGGCTAATATAAAAAGTTCACTCAGTTCTCCTCTAAGTTCTTAAACATACAGTATCATAACTATATTTTACTAAGGATGAAAGTGTGGTCAAGAAGACTTCATTTTTTTTACAAAGAGAATAAAATGTGTTGGCTGAAGAAAAAAAGTGGTATATCATTTAAGCTCAATTATACTGGGTGTGAGAGTGGAAGCATTTTTATTTTTCCATAAAAATGAAGGATTTGAAAATCCTCATACATAAATACAAAATGCTTTGATGTGATGAATAGCAATAAGTTATTAAAAGCTGTCTTTCAAATAACGTCCAGAGGAGATATATATGCTGTCTTGGTGTTTGGTGCTGAAATTTTTGCACCCTAATTCAGTCCTGCACAATTTGGTGAAGAATTTGTTACAATGCGGATTCAGGGTGCCAAGATTTTTTAAAAACTGCATAAATATTTCCACACATTAATTAATTAATTAGAATTGAATTCCTCTAATAGATCCTTAGTACAGTATAGAAGTTAGTATCAGGAGATTGGAAGAATATGATGAACTGCCTTTAAAGAAACAATAATCTGTCCTTGAACAACTGAAATAATTTGTCAATTCATAATTAGAAAGCAAACATAATTATAGCAAATTCAGGCAGTTTCTTGATTAGACTTTTTTGAGGTATACTTTGAGCGCGGGAAAAAAATGCCAGGTATAATTTCAATTCAAAACTAAGAGCTGGAAAAAAAAATAGAATACATTTTCTTTTTGGGTTATACCAAAAAAAAAATCAAGTTACATAAGGTTCATAAGTGATGTGCTTTTGTATCAGTTTTGTGGCGGGCAGAAGAATTGTGGGCTGCAAACACATCTGAATAAATTCCCAGGGAAGTTGAGAATCACTCACATGGTAGGTATGTAAAACCTTGTAACTGACATCAAGGGCTGTTGCACTTTTGTAGGTTTATTGAATCAGCGGAGCGCTCAGTCCCAAGTGACAGGAAATGTCACCAGCATCTGCATCCCTGACAAGAATTTTACACCTTGAGATTAAGGGGACATACTTACATACTTCTGCTTAGCCTTATGTCACTGGCTTTTAGCATGGATTTTGAAAAGTATATTTTCATAGCTGCGAAATAACGCTGTGCGATAGGCAGATGCAGAGAGATGGCTCAGGATGATGAATGTTGATTGGCAGTTCTTTAGGGGATACGTTTCATTCAGGTTATTTCTAAGCAAAGGCTCACTCTGTTAACGCACGCTACTACAGTCAAATGCTTACATGGTAACAGTAATTTCTTCAGGAAAAGGTGCTGAAGAAAGCTGAATGTTAAAAACGCAGCCAGTCAGCTGGGAACAGTTCCATTTTTGAAATCTAAAATCTGTTTGAAAAGGGGCTGCTTTTCATTTTATTCATGAGTTATCTGATAGGTTTGGGGGGGGGGGGGGTTGCAATTCTTTTCTCTCTGCCGGATGCTTGTCAGCTGTGTGTGTCTGCGTCAGTCCAATTTGTTGGGGAAGAATCTTGTGCTAGTTGTAAATTCACACTCACAAGGGCAGACAATGTAATGTATAAACAGATACTAAATAGCAGGATCTGCATTTGCACACCCTGCAATGTTGAGAAGGTAAATATCTTTTCTTGTTGCCATCGTCTGTCAGTTTTCATCTTCATTGATTAAACACTTGCTGCCCAAAAGGTGAAATAGTTGAAGCAGGAGAGCTTCCTTTTAAAAGATGGGGCAACTTTGTGCAGGACTTTCCTATTAACCTTGTGCAGGAAACGAAAACGTGAAGCCTCAAAATCTGTATTAATCATACCCTCTCCCAAATTTGTTGCTATGTTGTCATTTTTACTCTGCATGCAAAGAAAATACCGGGTACACATTGAGAATTATATCAGCTCTATTAAGTTCATTTTAATTGCATTGGCATTTAAATTAAAGACATTTAAATTTTTTGCTCTTATTTCACCCAATTTCTAGAGTGCTTGTTTTCTACAGTAAGAGCCAAAAAAAGGTTTTGTTTCCCTCAGTTACAGTCTAACACAGTATTTTTTTAAAATCATATTGCAGTGTAATTTTCATAATGTGGAATTATGGCAATATAACCACAAACTCTTTCCGTACATGTGCATAATTTTTTTAGGGTGTAAAAATTGGTGTGTTAATTAACAACCAAGATTTTTTTTTCTAGAGGTCTGAATTTGCAAAAGTCAACATTTCTGCAGAAACAGATGTCTGGTAGAAGTCATAATAAGCTCATGCACTAATCCCACAAATGGCATAAATTAGATAATTTGCTGCAGTGCAAATTTTGTCATAATGTGAATGATATGCAGTTCACAATTTGCCTGAAAAATCCTAGTCGGTGGCTTTAACCATACATTTGTGCAAAAAAACCAAAAAAATAACAACCCTCCATTGTTTCATTTTTAGGAAATATATGCCTGTTTTTGTTTCTTTGATTTTTTAAACCTGAAAATTGTAGTTTGAGTCTTCTTATTCAGTTGAGTTTAGAATTCAAGCTTAATGTAAATTCTATACATACTGTAAATAAAAGGTTGCTTTTTGATTATGATCATTTATATTTCTGTTTATAATACTCTATGTAAAATAACTTGCAAAATTTCTTAAAACTATGGAAAAATGAGTTAACTACTGTGCCATAATTTTAACCCAGTCTTAATGGCTTATTGTTTTCTATGTTTTCCCCAGTCCTGAATAGGAAGATACAAATTTCATTCACGGACAATGGAACTTTTACCCTGGTGTTTAGCTTTGCAACTTACACAGCTCCCTCTAACTTTCCATTTTAGCAGGGGGTAAAAACATCCATATTGTTGTTTTCCAAGCAAAATAAAAGCATTGCCAAAGACTGAAGTTAGACAAATAGGAATAAAATAAAATATCTGATGTAGCAAACTCAGAAGTCTAATTCAATTTAATTGAATAGTTTATACACACTTGACTCACTGAAAATGAAATCTCGGGCAAAAAACAATGCAAAGAGATTATTTTTTGGGTTGTGTTCATTTGTTTTTCTTTTTTATGAAACAAAAGAAAGCACACAATGGCAGCAAAAAAAAATACAAAATGAGAGCCATGCAAAAGATTTAACTAACAAACACTTGCATAAATCAAGTGCTTTGAACATTCAAAAATTAAAACTACGTTTTAGTGCCATTTTTGAAGGAGTGCTCTTGAAAAAATTCGGTATTGTAACAGATTTTGTATAAATTATTTCATTTATTAAATTAATTTTATTTTTGTTTATTAAAATTTTATGCTGACCATCTCCTATAAGGCGACTCTAAATTATTCCTTTAGAATGCATATTTGCATGGTTCTTTCAGGAGAAAATGCCTAATTTTTTTTTTTGCTCTGGGTTCAGAAACAAAAATTATGGTTTAACGGGCAGCATGAACATTGGCAACATTTTTACTTCAGGGCCGTCTATAAACTTAACATTTAAGACCTAATTATAGACTGCATGGACAGCAGCCTTATCATGGTTTTCAATTAAGCATGAAAGTGCTAGTCATAAACTTTGGCTGCTCAGGACTTGCAAAACAGCCGCTGCTGGTTTATTTAGATACTTGCTTGTTTCTCAGGTTAGCAGCATTCTTCCTCATTAACCAGACAAACGCATCCAGGAAACCCACAGCTTATTTTAAGTTGTCTTCTCAGCAACATAGGCTTATAATTAAGCAATAAGCATAGACAATAATACTGCGCTTAATGGAGCTTAATTGCCATTCTGCATGTTTGAGTGTTATGCATGTCTGCACGCATACGGATACATTAATATGTCCATTCCAGGGAAGTTAGGGAATCGGCCACCATCAAATTTCTTTGAGTCTGGAGAAGAAACTGTGTTGGGAACAACTATACTGTAGAGACTATTTTGACTTGACTGTTCTTGAATCAAATGCATTGGATGGCTTCTTCAGCCAAAACTGTTATGTGGAAAGAGGACAGTTCTTTCAGATTTCATAAGTTGAGGGCAGCTGCCATCACATCAGCAGTGAAGATAGAGAGATCGGGTGACTGATGGTTAGTGGAAATGTTTTGATCTGCCAGGAAAATAAAACAAAACCCCAACAAGAGGCAGCTTTCTGTGACAGCCACAAGCTATGTAGATAGTTGGTCGTAAATCTATTCCTTTGCTTGGGGAATTGCATTAGATACGTCTGCCTTAAACCCAAAGATAAACCACTAAAGAAATAATTAAAATGCCTACTTTCAAGATGGTGACCATGACCGTAGAATCAAAACCCCAACCCTTTTTTATGTGAATTTCATGACACACGTAGAAAAAAAAAAGAAGCCAGGATTTTACTGTGTGGTTCTGACCACCGGTTGGCTTTGGATGGCTTGCAGGCACCCCTGCCTCTTGCCACTAATTGTAGCAAGATCATTCTGCTTTTAATAAAACAAGCCCCCGTTGTGTCAACATTTAGGATTGCTATGGCTGTGCACACTTCAAAAATAATTTAGGAAAGGTGCTTTGACCTGCAAGGGCAGCCCCGCGTTGATGTTTGCTAAGTCAGTTGGTTGTTTCCCAGGCTCGGAATCATCTGTTTTAAGGAATTCACTTACTAAAGTTAATCTAATTTTTAAACAAGCCGCATCTTCTCTTCCAGGCTTGCTGGAAGCCTGAACAAATTGAGGATATATTTTAGCAGGGAGGGGTTGCACAAGTACAAGGTCTGAATCACTTGTGAATCATTTTGGCAGTACTGCATGTCCATCTCTGATGACTTCTTGGTCTTCTATCTTTGTAGCAGAGTAAATTTGGAGTTTTCAGCTATACACCCCCTGCCATCCCTTTTGTTTGCTATGCTTACCTGTATTTTCCCCGCTGTTGCTGCTGGTCCCTCCAGTGCTACTCCCAATTTTCCTTCCTCCTACGCCATGGCAGCTATATTGCTCTCCCCTATGATTATTTGAATGCACGCAGGCTCTGGCTTTGATGTTCTTCATATACTGTAATTTGTTTTGATTAATGGATTTTTCAAAGGTGTGGTGCTTCATCTTCATCCTCTGTTGATTAAGACCACCAGGTATCAGGTCATCTTGTCTATTTAATTCTACTAAACTTAAATTAATTATAATGCTGTTGAGTTTAAAACATGTCATAAACAAACCCAGCCATTGGTTCCATAGCAACAATATAGTGTTGTTGTTTTAACACAACTTAGCAACTTACAAGGTTTTTTTTCCCCTAATTATAAGAAAGAAGAAATAGTAATTGCCAAACTTAATAATGTTAAAATCGTGTCTTCAAATAAAGTGTAGTACAAATAAAGGTATCTCCTGAAAAGTACGTTGAAGAATATATTTAAGAGCTTCCACTTACATTCTACATTCTACAAGATTTTTTTTTGTCTGGGACATGACGTTGTTTGTGGGTTGTATATTTTATGATCTTTCATTCTACTTCGACAAATGTGCATGCTTTCCTCTCATATTTCATTCAGCAATTAAAATCATAATAATTAAAATATTGCAAAACCCCCCAAAACTTTACCCTTAGACTGTCCACTGTTGACCTCACCCGATTCCTAAGAGGTCAGTAAGGGGCGTGCATAAGTGCACCAGCGTGCCTACCGTCCCTGTCCTAATGTTCCCTCTTATCTGTACCCATCTTATGTATATAAACAATGTTATATCTATGTATATTACCAACACGTACTTGGCAAAAATAAATAAATAAATAAATAATAAATAAATAAATAAATAAATAAATAAATAAATAAATAAATAAATAAATAAATAAATAAAATAAAATAAATCCCCCCCCATATGCCTTAAGCAAGACCTGTTTGTTGTAGGTTCAGACTCAAAATATATTGTTTTGAAATTAGTTTTACATTTTTGTTTATTTCTTCAAGTATATTTACAGGACTTATTTGAAATGCTAGTGGTATTTTGATTGTTTAGAGCAGAGGTCTTCAAACTTGGCAACTTTAAGACTTGTGGACTACTCCCAGAATGTAGAATTCTGGGAGTTGAAGTCCACAAGTCTTAAAGTTGCCAAGTTTGGGGACCCCTGGTTTAGAGTTAGCTATATGCATCTGGGCAATTATGATTACATAGTTCATATAGTTGTCCCAGACTGTTTACAGCTACTGAAGAATTGTGTGTTTTCTCAGGAATAGTTCCCACTGCCCTTGAGAGAGACAATGTGGCATAGTAGTTTAAGTGCTGGAATAGGAGCAGGAAAACACAGATTTTAATCCTCCTTTAGGCAGAGAAGCCAAGTGAATGACCTTGGACCACTCACACATTCTCTCAGCCACAAAACAGTGCCTCTGCAAAAGCTGGTTTAACAAAAAACTCTTCATTCATGTATTGTATTGATGACTTTGCCAGGCAAAGTGCTACAAGCAAGCAGCCCCTGAAACCAAGTGGAACAAATGTTAGGATGAAGATTTCCCACTGTGGTAATGAGTAGTGTTTAAAAGAAAGAATATATAAGGTTGTGGCTGTAGCTTCTCTGACATTTTAGTTACGGAATAAAACAAGTGTTTTGAGGTTTAGCTTATAATATTAAAAAAGATTAGATGCAATATTTAAGACATTTGTCAACCCCAGCCGACTCCAGGAAGCCTGCCATCTTGAATGTTAGAGAGCGAATCATATTTTTAAAGAGATACTTTTCAAATGGCATTTTACTTATCAAATGGCAAATATAATGAGAATTTATTGCAAAAATAATACACAAACATATAAGTTGGTCTTCATACATTTTAGATAACGACTTCATTTGGCATATACGTACTTGTAGGTTTGATTACAAATTTTAATAGCGAAAATAAAATTCTAAAATAAAGGGAAACAAAAATGGGTGCAAGTCCAATTCTTTATAAAATCATTATTGGGCACTTTCCCCCCCCCTTTGTTATCTAATTTAAAGAAAACCAGAAAACCAATTTGTTGATTTAATTTAACAGATTAGGTAAGGAATATAATAACAGAAACATTCTAGATTTCTTAGAGTTTTCTGAGATATAAAACTGAATTTATTCTGCTATACTATGATTTCCTGCCATGTAATTTATTTATTTTTATAAAAATAAATAAATAAATAAATAATACATACATACATACATACATACATACATATATACATACATATGCACACGCATACACACACACACACACACACACACACACACACACACACACACAGAGGATTGGCTTAACAAGGAAATTATTTCTTCTTGAAAATTCTTTATTTACTTGACAATATTTTATCTATATCTCTTTTTTAGATGCATCTCTCTTAGGACTCCATTGATAGGACTCTTATCTGGCCAAATACTTTTGGAAATATAATGTCATATATTTTTATTCCAATTCATCTGATCCAAACTTATATTCCATGTTATTCCATCCGTTTGAGATAATAGTTTCCTTGTCTTTATTAAGAAAAACATGGAATTTATAATTTGGAAAAAGTTTGTTTCCATGAGCAAATGCATATTTTCTGGATTTTCTTTTTCAGAGTATGTACATATAATTATTAGAGTAAAAATATTTGCATAACCCTTCACTTACTAATTTTGCAACAATTTTTATTACATTTCAAGATGTACAACAATACAGATAAAATGATGAGGCTAATTTGGAGAACTCAAAGCAAAGCTTTTGCCAAACTGCCCTGTGTCATTCTAATTAACAAGCTAGCTTTGTGTGGGCTGGATGGTATGTTGATTGAGTAGGTGGTTAGCTCAAAAAATATGCCCCAAGCCAGATCATCAAAGGTTCTTCATCAGACTGGAAAGAGGTACTGAATGGGGCACCACACAGCCTTCTTCTTTTCCCTATTTGTGTTAATGGCTTGGATGATGAGATGGCAGGAATATTTCTCAGATTTGCAGATGCCACAAAATTTAGTGGGATAGTTTCTAGTTATGTACAAGGGAAAAACAACATGGAACACAACCTTGACAAATTAGAGAATTAAGCTTAAAATAACAAAAAAAAACAATGACTGGTATCTAATACAGCATCATCCTAGGCCCCTGACCTGTGGGGTGCCTCAGGGCTCGGTCCTCTCGCCCATCCTGTTTAACATTTACATGAAACCGCTGGGGGAGATCATCCATCAACACGGGATGAGTTTTCAACAGTACGCTGATGACACCCAGCTGTACATCTCCACCCCGTTTCAATTCAGGGAGGCAGTGAATGTAATGTGCCGATGCCTGGACGATGTCAGGTTGTGGATGGAGAGGAACAGGCTCAAGCTTAACCCCGACAAGACTGAGTGGCTCTGGATATTGCCCCCTAAGGACTATGTCGACTGTCCCTCCTTGGTTCTTGGGGGAGAAAAACTAACTCCCTCGGAACGGGTTCGCAATTTGGGAGTTCTCCTAGATCCACAGCTAAAATTAGACCAACATCTTACAGCTGTGGCTAGGGGAGCCTTTGCACAGGTCCGCCTGGTGCACCAATTGCGACCATACTTGGAGAAGGAGGCTCTACTCACGGTCACTCATGCCCTTGTCACCTCTCGATGGGACTACTGTAATGCGCTCTATATGGGGCTACCCTTGAAGAGTATCCGGAGACTTCAACTGGTGCAAAATGCGGCTGCGCGTGCTATGGTGGGTGTTTCAAGATACACCCATGTAACACCTATACTCCGCCAGCTGCATTGGCTGATCATCGGTCTCCGGGTACAATTCAAGGTGTTGATTATCATCTTTAAAGCCCTACATGGCTTAGGACCAGGTTACCTCCTGGTAACCTCATACCTCATACTTCCCTTCGACCGGTCAGGTCCCACAGAGTGGGTCTCCTCCAGGTCCCGTCAACCAAACAATTGTCAGCTGGCGGGGCCTAGGGGGAGGGCCTTCTCTATAGGGGCCCCTGCTGTCTGGCACCAACTCCCCCCAGAGATACGAATTGTCCCCACCTTGCTGGCCTTCCAAAAAGCCATGAAGACATGGCTCTTCCTGCAGGCAGGGTTCTGAGACAACTTCATCTTGGTCTCCCCCATGTATTTATGATTTTGTATGCTTTTTTAAATGTATTTTAAATTGTTTTAAATTATATTGTTTAGTTGTTCTTCAAATGTTGTACGCCGCCCTGAGTCCCCAGGGAGTAGGGTGACATATAAGAATAATAAATAAATAAATAAATAAATAGTCAAAAGTTAATGATGCACCCAAAAAGGAATTGGGCTTTGATTGTCATATTTGTCTTGACTTTTTCTCCCCTAATACCAGTAGTTCTTGACTTACAACCATTTATTTAGTGACCGTTCGAAGTTACAAAGGCCATACTCACGACCATTACAGCATCCCCATGGTCATGTGATCAAAATTCTGGCAACTGGCCTATTTTTATGACAGTTGTACTGTCCCGGGGTCACACGATCACCATTTGTAACATTCCCAGTTGGCTTCCAACAAGCAAAATCCATTGGGAAAGCCAGATTTGCTTAATGACTTCATGATTTGCTGAAAACAACTGCAGTGATTCATTTAACAACTCTGGCAAAAAAAGGTTGTAAAATGGAGCACAAATTCACTTAAAAACTGCCTTGCTTAGCAACAGAAATTTGGGGGCTCAATTGTGGTCATAGATTGAGGGCTACCTATCTCCCTGTCAAATGCAAAACTGTTTTTCACTTAGAGCAAAAAAGAGCAAAATAAAATGGGCAGGTATAGGCTAGAGCAGAGTTTTTCAAACTTTCTCAAGTAAAGATATCCATAATGGTTGCCAAACTGTGTGCACTCATGAATGCTTTTGTTATGAAGTAGTCAAATATGTCCCAGTGAATTTATTGTCATCCCGTGGAGTGCTGTGGAACACAGATTGAGAACCATGAGGTTAGACAGGAGCTGCTAATAGTATTTGTGAAAAAGACATTGGAGCAATAGTTGATTGAAAACTGAATATGAATTAGCAATGTGATACATCTGCAAAAGGGTACAATAGCAAAGTAATACCTTTTCCAAATCACAGGAAGAAATAATCATGCTATGTTCTGCATTGGTCAGATCCCTCCTCCAGTATTTTGCCTGCTTCTGGGCATCTTGCTGTAAGAAGGATTCAGAAGGAACATTGGAAAGATTTGGGAGAAAGGCAGTGTGTCATCTAAAACTGACACATTTAGTGCAATTGTGCATCCCTTGCAAATTGATGTCTTGGGCCATCCAGGAACACAAACCTACATCTTATCTGCTTAAAATAGTGACACAGAGCTCCTGCATGTTTCAAAGCATCTTTTGGAGGTAAAATCTGAAGTATTGTACAAGTATTGTTACAATCCTTTTAGCCTTGAGATGAGAAGAGTGAGGCTGATATGTTCTCTTCATCATCATCTCTGAAAGATGTTGCACACCAGTAGGGCAAGACCAGGGGAGGGTTCCTCTTATCTCCTTACCGGTGCACTGCGCACGCATCATCTCGTTGCGCATGTGTGCACGCTTGCACAATTTTGCTTCCTGCGCATGCGTGGAAGCAAAATCTCACGAGGGGACACGCACGTGTGAGATTTTGACGATTTTTTCCTTCTGCGCAGCAGAAAAAATTGCAAAAATTTCCAAAAAAAGATGGCGCCGCCCGCCGGACCGGCAAAGACGGCACCGGAGCCATCGTGCGCAAATTGCGCAATCGGCAGCTTCCTACCGGAACTGCACACTGGACCGCACCGGTAGGAACCCACCCCTGGGCAAGACTCATTCTTTCTTGCTCATGGACAAAACACAATAACGGGTTAAGTTATTGAAAAGCAAATTCTGTTTGCACATCAGAAAAAAAAAATCCTAATATATTTTGACATTGAAACCAGTCCTCTTCTAGCTATAGAATTCTACGTGTAGGCATCTATTTAATTTAAAAAAATGAAGAGTTACCAGAGCAAGATATTATTTCTGAAGTAATTGAATGGGAGAATATTATTCTATCCAACTTCTGAGGTACAATATCATACATACATATGATGAAGGATCAGATTAATTAATACTTTGATGCTTATCTTGACCTTTACCACCTACTGGGTTCGCCCACCTACTGTGCTACTGAGCTTTTTAATCAGCTATTGACCATAGAAATAAATATATACCAAAATATAAAATATGGCAAAACTAAATAAAGTGCAGCATTTCCTTAGATCTTAATGATATGTGTGCAAAGTAGTCAATTTCCTCTGGAGGTTTTAGAAGAGGAAACTGACAAAATGATATAAATTATTTAAATACGAAAGTTCCCCGGGTTGCTTATTGAATCTATCATTTGTCGTCCTCTGCTTGAGTTATGGCACATTCGCAAGATTGGTTTCCACAAGTTTCTTTTAGGCCTGTGTTTCTCAACCTAGACAATTTTTAAGATGGGTGGACTTCAATTCCCAGAATTCCCAAGCTGACTAGGGAATGCTGGAAATTGAAGTCCACACAACTTAAAGTAGCGGAGCTTAGATTAATTAACAGGACTCTGGTGGCTTCTTTTCTGACTTAACACATGTTAGTAAAAAGTGTAAGCTTTTGTGAGCTGCACCTTATTTCATCAGATACATAGAACACATCTCTGTACACTTATTTAGCTTACTTTTGGGGTGTTTCTTCATGTTTGCTTTTCTTGGTGAAATTGCGTATCAAATTTATCATTTAGGAAATAACCCTCCATATTGAAGGATGTATACATTCTAAATACATTCTCTTAGGAAAAAGAAGTGTTATTGTGGCTTAAATGTTATAAAGGACTTTTGTCAATAACTATCCTCTAGAAAAGGGCTATAATTTCTAAGCCTGTGACTCAGTCACTTACTACTTTTAAGACATGTGTTTTAGCACATACTTACCATGTTTCCCTGAAAATAAAACAGGGTCTTATTTTCTTTTGACCCGCGAAATATGGCCTTGGCCTTATTATCAGGGGGGGGCTTATTATTTTGGGGGTGCAGTAGGCGGTGAGCGTGGGACTGGATGTCCCATTGCCGCAGCCTCCCCTCCGTTCTTGGCGCCGGCCAAGCAGCTGGCCCGCCGCCACCGCCTTGTGGAGCAGGACTCTGCAAGGCTTGTTGTGCCGTTGCATGCAAAAACTGCAGGACTGCCGCGAGCTTCATCATACCAGCACAGGTGGCGTCCTGCCGCTCGTGGCTGTGCCCGTATGTCGAACCTCATGGTAGTGCTTCCGTTCGTGAATGCAACGGCACAACAAGCCTTGCAGAGTCCACGAGGCAGCGGCGGTGGTGTGATGAGTCTCACAGAGACTCATTTCTGGCAGGTGGGACATGTTGGGCCACGAGACGCGCGTCCTACCTGACACTTGTAGCTCTGTCACATTCCTCGGCATTGTGTCCAATGGAAGGAAGCTCATTGTAAAAGAAAACTTCACACAAGTTCAATCAAACTTCTCAAACTCGCGAGAAGTTTTCCTTTACAATGGGCTTCCTTCCCTGGACACAACGCCGAGGAACTTGACAGAGCTACAAGTGTCAGGTAGGATGCACATCTCGTGGCCCACCCTGCCCCGCCCCACCTGCCACCCCCAAATTGCGTCCCACCGCGAGAACTTTAAAGGTCATAACCAGCACCTTGAGTTGCATCTGGAAAGAAACTGGAAGCCATTGCGTCTCCTGCAACAAAGGTATTACATGGATACCTACAGGATCCCATTACTGTGCACGTTGCCACATTTCAGACCAGTTGAAGTTACTGAGTGGTCCTCAAGAGAATCCTCATGTAGTATTCCAGTGTTGCAGTATTCCAAACAGGATATGACCAAGGCATAAATGACCGTGAATAAGGCCTCCCGGTTCAGATAAGGGCACAACTGGAAAACTAGAATGCAAAGGCCACATTAGCCACAGAAGCCAGGTATGTTCCCTAAGAATCTAAATACAAGGCAGTGGTTCCATTTGTTGGTCCAAAAAGTCAAATCCAGCACTGATGCCTGCCCTCCATGCACATGATAAAAATAAACTTAGAGAAAATTAAAATTACATTAAAATATCTGATAAATAGTAAAACGAATAGGAACCTTATGCATGTTTATTGTTTGATGTCAGATCTGAAACGTACACAGGCAAATCCCGGGGAGCCCATTGGTATTCAGCTCCCTTGTGAGGCTGATATTACGGGCATGGCATCAGATCAGTCTTCAGCGATTGGACAAAATACATCAGCTGACATGGATTCACTTGGCTGTGAACACAGCAGCAAGTCAGCCAACATCTGCAGGAACCTATAGTTATGATTCATTATTCTTTGAATTCTTATATCTTCAGTAGTAATATTTTAATGTTTGAAATTTTAATGCTAACTTAATTGTGGTTTTATTGTTGGAAGCTGCACTGTACAGTGGTGGGGGAAGGGTGGGGTATAAATCTAAATAAATAAGTGATTTATTTATTATTATTTATAATTCTCTCTCTCTCTCTCTCTCTCTCTCTCTCTCTCTCTCTCTCTCTCTCTCTCTCTCTCTCTCTCTCTCTCTCTCTCCTCCCTCCCCCCCAAAAAATCCTATCTATCTGCCTCTCAGCAGAGAAATTAAAATATGATGTATGATTCTTAAGGCAGGACATTTCAATTTGTGTTTGTTTATTTTATTTCATGAAGGTTAAAATCAAGCAAACAAGCACCGCTCTTGTAATTTTCCTTTATTAAAAAATAAAAAAATAAAGCAGGAGAAAGATGGGCAGAGAATCAGAAACGGTATTCAAGTGATGATACCCAGTAATTTGTTCGTTCCTCTGTCAGTGTAATTTACAAGACAGCGACAGATAAACATGGCTATACAAGATTCATTTACAGTGACACAATGGCAGATACACAGAGCAGAACCCTGCCCGTGAGATAAAGTGGACTGAGTGACTTATGCAGTAATTAGGGGATAATTGTCATTAACCTCGCAAACAGTAGTTTACCCATATTGTTTAAAAGGCTCCAGGATGCATAATGACAAGGTAATCTGTCAAAGCGCTAGGGGGAAATATTAATAAGATTTGTGCAGGCCTGGATAGAAAATATGCAGAAAGCGGCCACATTAAGCTAATTGGTGGATGAATATACACTTGTAAAAGTGCTTCTAATGGCACGTTTGCTGCTCTCCAAATGACTACTGTTAATGTGGAGAAGTGGGCTGCCGACAAAGTCAGGACTTCAGAGACAAGAGGGTATTAAGTCATCCAGGCACGGTTGTTATTATCTAGCATGCCACAACATATTTCTTCCTCCATTTTCTTTCGCATTCCAAGGTCTGTAATACCTCAATGCATGATTCATACAATGTTAATACGTCCCTAATCTCTGCTTTTGTTTGTGAGCGTGTGTGAGTTTTGTAACCTGCTCCTCTTCTTCTGCATCGTGCTTTTGTCCCGAGCATGAAGATGTTGAGCTCCTGAAGACCCCCTGTGTGTGTGTGTGTGTGTGTGTGTGTGTGTGTTTACATTTTTTTTTAAGATTCAGTGACAAGTTATGCCAGCAAACTTATGAAAGGCAGAAGTCAAGGATTGTATTCTTCTGCTGCCCCAACACAAGGTTGGTGTCAGTGAGCCACTTGTTGTGTCTTGTATTTTTTCCCCCAGATCCTGTTTATTGGAACTTTCTTACTCCTGTGGAAGAGTTCAAGTTATGTAGCAGTGATTCTGTTGAAACCTTGCCAATAATAACTGTGTCCCAGTCTCTATATTATCCAGGCTGAGGGCATTGAGTTTAAACTGCAAATGCATATGTCCCCCAATTGGCTTCTCTAAACGTCTGCCTAAATATTCAAGCCATGATTGAAGCTCCCATTCTTGTTTCCAGAATTTAATATTGTGACTGTGCAGATATTATAAAATGCCCATTCAGCCCTCACTAATGAATGAAAAGTAGCCTGCTGTTCCCACAAATGAAATTTACGATTATTGACTGGATGACACCGAAATAGTATGGACGCCCTATCAGGCAATTTCCTAGGGCCCAGAAACCATCAGTCTGATCATCTCCCTGGCCTTACTTCCATGGAGAACCTCCTGCAGGTCTCCTCAGCCTCCAAACAGCAGCTCTTATCATGCCTGTATAGAATACCACTGTTTAAACTGATACCACAAAATTGTTGTGGGCCAATTTTGGAACAGATCAACTGGGTTGAAGGAGAAATGTCTTTATGCGGTGAGGATGATTTATTGTATGGTTGATCATTTTTGAGTTTTGGTAAATAAGATAAAGAGCGGGTTTTTAGAAAACTGAAGAAAATGGAAAAATAGGATGATTCTTTTTGAAGATGGCTGCATTTAAATGAAGCAAGATCAATTTGATTTGGAAAATAAATATTATGTAGCTTTCCGTAGAAAAATCCTGTAACAGATTTGTTGCTTTTAAAAAAAAGTATAATGTAGCGATAGAAATAATGGAGTCCCTTGAGATCCATACTACAGAGTATTCCCTAACAAAGAAAATATTTTACAAAAAGCCAACCAGTGTATTTTTAAAAAATTGCACAGAATATTTTAATCTTCTCTTTTTGAATCCTTATAAAGTTACATAAAATACAGTAGTGAATCCTGATTTGACAATGCAAATTGTATGAATTAGGATTATTTTTAATCAATTCTCACTGGGAAATGTGTGTTTCCTTGCAAACTAATTTGCTCTGTTAATATGAGTTTTCCCTCTCCAACTAAGTGAGAAACTGCATATGTGTGCCACTATACTATTTCTGGGAAGCTAAATGCTTAAGCAAAAAGAAAATGTTCTGTATATCTACGGAATATAGTTTGTGTGCTGATCTATTACGCAATGCCTAAACATTTACTTACTTCATTACATGGGAAGTTTCTGCAATTACTTTGTAATGCAAATTCAGCGTGGATCTTAACCCCATAACTGAGCCTTCAAGTTTTGCTCTACTTTCCATATCAATTTGGCCTGCAATCACTATATCATCTGAACTCTTGATAGAATCAGCATCTACTTTTCTTATTGAAAAGTAATTGAAGTTGATAAAAAAATAATTTGAATTCATCTGTAGAACTCAATTCTATTTCTTTTACAATTGTATTCTTATTAAACTTAAGCAGTGTATGAAGATTTTCAGGCAAGACATTAGAAGAGGATGATTTGGAATTGTTTTTTTAATTGTATTAATCTAAGAACAAGATCTTTTATTTATTTATTTATTTATTTGTATCCTGGCTTTATACTTTTATAAAAAAACTCAGGTTAGCAAGCATTTTTAATCTAAGAACAAGATCTAAGAAAAAGAATCTAAGAATAAGAGAAACTTTTGTACTGGGATAAACAAAAGGAAGAATTTGGCCTGTTATGTTTCGCAAAAAGGATTATATTTTTCCTAAATCGAATCAAAAGGAATCATTCTAGTGGATCCCAAAAATCTCCTCTCTTTGGGGGGAGGGGTCTGTCAATGTTTTCATTACAATTTTCCGTATTTTTTACAGTATATCAAGATGGAGTTTCTCTGTTTTTGCCATTATGAATTGAACAGTTATATTGTTTTTACTTGTTTCAGTTCTTTCACTAAATAATAACAATAAAAATATCTTGGAACCATAACTGGATTTTTTTATATCCATACTATTAATGTCTCTTTTTGACTTTATGCACTCTCAAAGGACCATCATACTTACATACAAGATGTCCAGTGCTTTTCTGGACTTCCAATGTTTGTATGTACCTTCCTCGGAGGTTTCAGTACCATTTATGAATAATTTCAAAGCAATTTCCTGGATTTTTGCTGTTATTTATCATAATGTGGAGTTCTTCCAAAATGTAGTCCATTGTGTCTTAACTTTGATTTCAATACAGAGCTGTTGATCCCTCTCCAGCAACTTCTTGTTAGATCCTTAGAGGACTTTGAAGATACTAACATGAGATTTTCAAAAGCTGTTAAAGATGTTAGTGTACAGATTATATTTTTTAATAAAAAGACTAATTTCATTCATTTGTAACCAATTCAGTTTATGCCAATTCCTGCTTTAAAATTCTTCTTTCTTGATTATTTATTAAATAGTCCCTTAATCTAAAAACGATTTGCCATCTCCATACCTTACTAGATAATCTTGCTAATTTGTTTGAGAAACAGCCACAGAAGACAATTTAGTTACAGAGACTCCGGCCCAGTACAGATATCCTGAAAGTCTGATCTAGTCATACATAGTTGCCATTAATGGTTCTGGCATGATCAAAATCCATGGTAGATCTAATGGAGAACTAATTCTATGAAATGTTGCTTCACCCTAATTGCTGAAGCACTTGTTGAAGCCTCAGAAAATCCTAGTGAAATCCTTGACCTTCCTTCCTTCCTTCCTTCCTTCCTTCCTTCCTTCCTTCCTTCCTTCCTTCCTTCCTTCCTTCCTTCCTTCCTTCCTTCCCTCCCTCCCTCCCTCCTTCCCTCCCTCCCTCCCTCCCTCCCTCCTTCCTTCCTTCCTTCCTTCCTTCCTTCCTTCCTTCCTCTTTCATTCTCTTTCTTTTTCTTTATTTTAAAAAAACTGGCATCTTTAGCAGAATAATAGAATAATAGAGTTGGAAGGACCTTGGAGGTCTTCTAATCCAACCCACTGTTTAAGTAGGAGACCCTATACCCGTGGTGGCGAACCTATGGAACACGTGCCGGAAGCGGCATGCAGAGCCATCCTGCGCAGGACGCACGGCCTCGCTGGCTCCTCTGCGTGTTCCTGTGCAAACACGCTCGCTGGCCAGCTGGCCTTTGCGCGCACTGGGCCTGCGAAACCCAAAAGAGCAGCATTCCGGTGCACATGCGCATGCCAGCACCCGACTTCCAAGTTTCCTCCGGGCGCATGCGCGACGGCCAGCTGTTCATCGGGTGCACATGTACACCAGAAACCGGAACTTTGGGTGCCAGCGCACGCATGCGCACCAAACTGCTGCACTTCCGGGTTTCACCGGCCCCACGCGTGTGAAGGCCAACGAGGCCGCGTTGTCCAGGCGGGATGGTTTGGCGTGCCATTTCCAGCACGCAGGCAGCACATGGGGACGCAAAAAGTTAGCCACCACTGCCCTAAACCATTCCAAACAAATGGCTGTCTAGACTCTTCTTAAAAGCCTCCAGTGATGGAGCACCCACAATTTCTGAAGGCAAGCCATTTCCCTGGTTAATTGTTCTCACTGTTTGGAAATTTCTCCTTAGTTCTAAATTGCTTAGTTCTAGGTTGTAGGAAGTCTAAATCTCTGGAAATTAACTGTTGAAATCATGACTGTCAACTCATTTTATCTTTTAAAAATATTTTGTAGAAAGGACATAGTACTATTTGCAGTACTGCCTATTATTTTATTTTTGCACATTACCCATTTGTAGTTCTTTGGTATTTATCATGTATGTCCATATACAGTAGTCAGCCATCATTTAGTTAGTCCAAGAATAAAGTTAGGACATATTATGCTGATGATTCATATTATACTAATAACGGTTCTAATTTGGATGAAGATAGTTTTTGCAGAGAGATCAATTACTAACACAATTAGGGCATTGCTAAAAAATTGGCCTAGCCCTTCAAGAAGAATTAAGGGAATACATTTCCCTATTTCCCACTTGGTTAGTATGCTGCTAGTTGGCTTCTGAATGGGGGAAAATACACACAGAAAAGTAAAGTCTGCCTCTTAAAATTTACATAGACTGGCAGTGGCCAAATTATTCTCTTTGTTGTCATGTATTCTCCAACTTTCTTCTCTATGCCAGAACTTCATTTAAACAAGAGAGACACGTTCATTTCACTTTGTGCATTTTCATATAATTTGTTGCAAATGCTTCACCTCATTATACCATAGTCCTTCAGGGCGAAGCATTCTGAATGTTGTAAAGAGAGTAATTATTATGGAGATTTAAGGTGGAGTGGAGCTTATGGAGAAGGAAAGATTCATATCAGAATGAGAATTACTGGAGACCTCTAGAGAAAATCCATACCCTGAAAGTAGTAATATTAATTGGGGATCTGTACATGATTGTGCCTTTGGAAATTTTCACAAGACCGGTAGTTTTGTAGTTGGTTAGAAAGATTGTGTATTGAGGGGGTTGTTGAAATAATGAGATTTAAAATCAGACTCCTAGAAATCTGTGATCCTTTCATAGTTGCGGTACATTTTTTTCTTTGCGTTGTATTCTTTTTTTACTTAGATGAGCTAATCTTGTTTACTTTGCTATGTCATCTAGCTTTCATCTCCTTTTTTGGGTCTTCCTAGATTTTTTTTTTTTTATCCTCTGAATCAAACTTTGCTGCAGTTTAAGTGTTGGCAATCTTTCCTCCTATGTTTGAACTGAAACGCCAGGCTATGCTGCTGCTTTTCTAATATGCAGTTAGGGGAAATAAAATGCATGACACTGAAGGAAAGATGTGCTGAAGGACAAACGGATAGCAACATTATTCCCAAACATGGAAATGCTATCAGACCAACCAAGATTTGTGGCCAGTCATACTATGAGAGTCACTCTGAAACGTTATTGAAATAGCCTACCAGTAGAATAAATATGCAAGGTCTCAAATTAATTCCTGGTATCTCTTGGAATTTATTTTTTTATGGAGCTGAGATGAACCAGTGGTCAGATTTAGTGTAAAGTAGCCAATTGCTTCTAATTGTTAATTTTTCTCACTTTCTTGCTATTGTAAACCCAACCTGGTAGATTCAATTCAATTCAATTTATTACAGTCATTTAATTTAATTTAATTTAATTTAATAGATTTGTATGCCGCCCAACTCCCGGGGGACTCTGGGCGGCTCACAGCATGTCATAGACCAGAGACTAAAACAAACAAAAACACTCAGTAAATATACAATTAAAAGTTATAAAATAAAATAATAACTAACAGATAAAATCCATGAAAAACCAGTCTGTCAATTACACATGGTCTACACTACTAAAATTACAATCCATAAACTATATAATCCTATAGTCAGTTTAATACTAATAGAAAAAGGAGTAAGCAGGGTTTGCCACATTTGTCGTATAAATTAGCTATGGGGGATTTGACACTTAAAGGTTAGCCACAGTTGGTATATATATATCGCTATGGTGAAGAAGACACATATTTGTGACAAACCCCCACTACCGCTGCGCAGACACTATCTGGCCACCTGTGCTGTAGTTATGACCTGTTAAACCTTAAGCAGCCACTGGAGATAGGTAGTGTTGGAGCGGCCAGGATACCTTGCAATTATTGGCAGAATATGTTTTTTCCTAATCTCCGTATAAAAGGAGCATCTAAGGAGCATGTGTCCCACAGTCTCCACCCCTCCTGAGCCGCAGGGGCAAAGTCTTTCCGCGAATGGTATTCTTTTATACTTGCCATACAAAACGGCCGATGGAAGCACATGGCACCGTGCAAGTGCAAATGCTTTTTGGTGGTTTTCTGATTCCAACTGTCTAAGGTAGCTGGCAGGAGCAACAACACATCTAGTGGCATCTGGAACCTGGTAGATTCAATGGCTCTTGGGTGTAACTGGCATATAGATAATCCTTGACTTACAACCACAATTGAGCCCAAAATTTCTGTTGTTAAGTGAGACATTTGATGAGTGAGTTTTGCCCCAATGTTTAGATTTTGCTAATCTGTTATGCAATGCCTAAACATTTACTTACTTCATTACATGGGAAGTTTCTGCAATTATTTTGTAATGCAAATTCAGCGTGGAACCTCACACCTTAACTGAGTCTTCAAGTTTTGCTCTATTTTCCATTTCAGTTTGGCCTGCAGTCCCTATATGATCTGAATCCTTGATAGAATCAGCCTCTATGTAGATCCTTATCAGAAAGTAATTGAAGTTGAGAAAAAAATAATTTGAATTCAGCTATAGAACTCAATTCTATGTTTCTATCATTGTATTCTTATTAAACCTAAGCAGTGCATGAGGATTTTCGGGCAGGCCATTAGAAGAGGACGTTTTAGAATTTTTTAAACTTTATTAATCTAAGAACAAGATAGTTTACTTATTTATTTGCATCCTGCCATTATTGTTTTTACAAATAACCCAAGTCAGTGAGCATTATTAATCTAAGAACAAGAATCTAAGAATAAGAACAACTTTTGTACTGGAATAAACAAAAGGTGGAATTTGGCCACCGTTGCTAAGTGAATCACTGCAGTTGAAAAGATAGTAACACGGTTGTTAAATGAATCTGGCTTCCCCACTGATTTTGCTTGTCAAAAGTTTGCAAAAGGTGATCCCATGACCGTGGAACACAGCAATGGTCCTAAGTATGAACCAATTCACAAGTATTTGAATTTTGATCTCATGATCATAGGGATGCTACAAAGGTCACAAGTGTGAAAAATGGTCATAAGACAGTTTTTTCAGTGCCGTTGTAACTTTGAACGATCATTAAATGAACTTTTGTAAGTCAAGACTACCTGCAATTGTCAGTATTTAGTATAGTAATTCTAATCCAGTAGTTTAATGCCATGAACTCATATGCACTGATCAACCCTACCCATACATCATGGCTGTGAAAATGAGGGATATCAAACAATATATCATTTTAACTGTCCATAAGGTAACAAAATAAAATCTTGGCCTATGTTGAAAAATAATTTATCTTAACAGTATCTTTAGAAAGATATAATGGGATGACTATGGATTCAATACATTGATCTAACATGCAGCTCTAGATAGTTCTAAATTTTCAGCAAATTATTCTGTGAAAGTTAGCTCAGTAGTGGATTATACACTATGCAAAGTTAATTCTGGACAACAACATGTATTTATCACATACACCATATATTCTCATTATTAAATTATTGCTGTATCCAAAATTGTAATTATATACAAATAATGAAATAAATGCTGTTCAAATGCTTCTTGGAAATTATCACAGTAATAATAGAAAATATTCCCTATATGCTCCCTAATTTTTCTTTGAAGGGCTTCTTAACATATTTTTTGATTAATTTAAGTTTTTGCATAATTACCTTTTAATGAATTCACAATATGGCTACATGGATATATACATTTAGCTTTAAGTAGCCATGTCAAAAAAGCAAATTAGGGAAAGGATAGCAGATCTGCAAATATTGATATATAATAATTAACAATATAGAGAATATGTAATATATTCTCATTTCAGGATAATGGAAAAAAGAAATCTAGGAATTTTTTTAGAACCAAAAAAAATAACGTATATTTCTTGGAAATGTGTTTGTCTCTTAAACAAGATATAAATTTGTTCGTGTTGTATCAAAAACTTTATTTATGAAGCAGAAGCCCTCAGGAAATCATATCTCCTATATTTTCATCCCAGTCCATGGATATTCCCTCTCTAAATTAAAGTGCTGAAAATTACTCTGAATCTTGGGGTGAAAGGTCAACATTTCTAACCCTATTTGTATCATCTCTGATAATAATCAACCTGAGGTTATCCTTCATTCTTAGGTGACCTACATATTAGGAAACTTTACCTCATGACATATCTCACCCTCACCTTTAGGTCAGGTAAAACCAGAAAATATGTGCAGGATGATTAACGATGACATTATTTCACTGACCCAATAAGAAATACTCACTCTCTCTCCCTCCCTCCCCCCCTCTCCCTCTCTCTCCCTCTCCCTCCCTCTCTCTCCCTCCCTCCCTTCCTTGTGTATGTGTAGATCTATTTTTTATTTATGCTGTTATAGAGAAAGAAATAATATGTGGGTGAAAGAATCATTTAAAGCTATACGTTGTGAAGATGTTGATCTTAGTTGAAATAGACGTTTCTTTCTAAAATTGGAAGACAGCACAATTCTATTGTGTAGAAATGGAGCAACTAGTGTGTCACTTTAGACAACTGAGAAGCAGAATCATCTGCTGCAGATGTATGGCACACAGATCTTATGGACTTTCTCAGCATGGATACTCCTTGAATTTCCTGTGTGCACTGTCCCAAGAGGTTTATCTATTCAGTCATGGGTTGACTGAAATAATATAAATTGGAATCTTTTGTAATGAAAAAAGTAAATGTTGATAAAATTTAATGGCATTGGGGAAAGTCATGAGAGAAGCCAAAACGAGTTATACGGAAGACATGATATGAGCCTCAAGCTGAGTATTACAATACACTGAGGAATCCACAGCTAGTTTGTAACAAACTCCAAAGGGATCCTTGTCTTGGTTCCTTATAACTTTAATCTTAAAATATTCCTATTCCTTCTTATCTAGTTCTAAATTGTAATGCATTACTAATTTTCATTCGGTTAGCATTATGTGAACACTGCTTTGATTATAATACAGCACATATGTACAGTATTATATAAAACATACATGTTCTGACCTAGTTTTCTGCAATGAAATGGGAACAAAAAAAAAAGATACAACTGAGGAAAAGTACTGAAAAAGTCACCACCTCATCGAAAAGTGGCAGGTCTAATTGTTTTTTCAACTAATCATTGCTTTTAAAGAGCTGTTGCATGTTTGATTTAGGGAAATATTAAATAGCAATAGCATGGATTTACTAGGTTGATTTAAAAAAAACCAATATCTGGTTTAAGTTGAGTATCTATTTATTCACCAATATCCCATTTTAGATGTATGTTCAATTTATTTTTATAGCATTGTGGTGTCTTTGAAGCCAGTGCAGCATTTTAATGTTTCCAGATAAACAATTAAAATATAGAATTTTGAGGAAAAGCTCTGAATTGATGGAAAGTGCAAGCTAACTGTCCTCTGGACATACACAGTTCATAAGGAGCTCCAGGATCTTGAAATATCAATCTTCAGCAAAGGGCTAAGGCTTTGATCCTATTTATATTTGAACTAAACTGAAATTCACTGTATCACATCCATAGCAATAATTCTCCTCCTCCTCCTCCTCCTCCTCCTTCCCCTCCCCCCTCCCCATTAAGTTAATAAAATGGGTGTCAGAATTATACTTCAAGCAAGAACATAAGTAGGTCAAGAATTTAAATAGAGCTGTGCTGGATACTTTGGGAAGGTAATCTACTTAGAGACCAAAACAACAAACAAGGAGGTTGAGCTAGACAGGCATATCCATAGAAGTCACCAACTTATTGACTGCTTCATGCTCAGGAAAAGGGCTTGCCAGCAAAATTATAAAAGTTGGCAATATGGCTGGCATGAACTGAACTAGAAAAATTACCCCAAAAAACCAATATATTTATTATCTAAACAGTCTTTTGCTTTCACACATACATGCTGTTATGGAGGATGGTCTGATATTACAGTGCAGAATTTTTAAGTTCTACCTTGAGGCAAATCTCATACTTACTAGCAAAAATGAAAGTGTGAAATGCTTTTTAATGTATATTTAACAACAGATAGTCTGGGGATTACTGATGTGTATTCTCCCTGGACTTTTCCTTTGCTATCAAAAGGTAATATTAAAACACATTTTTACACATTTATGATATCCGCAATGATCAGATGTTTACTTTTAAAAATGCTTGCTACTTTTATTTATTAAAAATGGTGAAAAGTCATCATGTTTTCACTCTAACCAAATTTAGTTTACACAGTTACAGCAATGCCATGAATCAAAACAGTAGAATTTGCCTTTTTTTAAAAAAAAAAATTAAATTTTAAATCTTCCTTGAGCAGAGGAAAATATATTAAAGTTTTCATTAATGTTTTTTTTTAATTTCCACCTCAATTATAATGTCTAGCTATATATTATATTTATTAATTTGCTTAAGAAAATAAACCTTCCAAATTGCATACCAAAGACATAAACTGCATGTCACTAAATGTATATTTCAAATATTTCCTGTAGTGACACTGTTTAACAAGGATTGAAGGTACAGTCTGTGACATTTTGATTCAATGCATAGTGTGAGATTACCTTCTCTTATTAATGAATGTTAATTGTATGGTATATAAGCATTTATTGTTCCAAAAAAAAAAAAGATCTCTTAGTTTAGCTCAGAAGAGATATTATTGATGGTACCTTAGTTCACAAAAACCAGAGGTTTACACTAATGTTTGTTCTAACATGATTAAACCACTATGTTTCTTTTCCTGCAATTATTATGTTTGCTTGGTAGCAAAGTTTGCTTTCAACAAAGTGTTTGCATGTAGTATTCAGAGCTTAGTGTTTGATGAGCAGTCAGAACAGCGCTTTCAATCGAAATCGATAATTATGCAGAATCAATAAGGTTTTCTTCTTTTGTGTTTGTCTTTGTTGTTTCTTTGATATGGCCTCTAGGATGCTGCAGGCAAAGTGCTGGACCGCTGGGCCATCATGTCCAGGGAAGAAGAGATTATTACCCTTCAGCAGTTTTTGAGGTTTGGAGAAACCAAATCCATTGTGGAGCTGATGGCAATTCAAGAAAAAGAAGGGCAAGCCGTTGCTGTTCCATCTTCAAAGACAGACTCAGACATACGGACTTTTATTGAAAGCAATAATCGAACCAGGAGCCCAAGTCTCCTTGCTCACTTGGAGAACAGCAACCCTTCCAGCATTCATCATTTTGAAAACATCCCAAACAGCCTAGCATTCCTGCTACCATTTCAATACATAAATCCAGTCTCCGCTCCTCTACTGGGCTTGCCGCCGAATGGGCTCCTGCTGGAACAGCCAACGCTGAGACTGCGTGAGCCAAACCTTTCAACTCAGAATGAATTTAATGAAAGCAGTGAATCTGATATTTCCCCGGCCCCTTTCAAGAACGAGCAAACCTGCAGCAGGAATGCCTTGACCAGCATCACCAACGTAGAGCCCAAAAGCGAGCCAACTTCCGTTTCCCCTGTTCAGACTTCGACCCCAGTCAGTGATTTATCCAAACCCGAACATACAAAGAGCTCTTTCAGGATTCACAGAATGCGAAGGATGGGCTCAGCCTCACGGAAAGGAAGAGTCTTTTGCAACGCATGCGGGAAAACCTTTTATGACAAGGGGACCCTGAAAATCCACTACAATGCAGTCCACCTTAAGATCAAACATCGATGTACGATCGAAGGTTGCAACATGGTCTTCAGCTCCCTTAGAAGTCGCAACCGCCACAGTGCTAACCCCAATCCCCGGCTTCATATGCCCATGTTAAGAAACAATCGAGACAAGGATCTCATCCGTGCTACATCCGGTGCTGCCACTCCTGTTATAGCAAGTACAAAATCAAATCTAACATTAACGAGTCCCGGGCGACCTCCGATGGGTTTTACCACTCCCCCATTAGATCCTGTGTTACAAAACCCTCTTCCTAGCCACCTCGTATTTCCTGCTTTAAAGACTGTACAGCCGGTTCCTCCTTTTTACAGAAGCTTACTTACGCCTGGGGAGATGGTGAGTCCTCCCACCTCATTACCAACTAGTCCATTGATGCCAGTAACTGGCACAATGGAACAGTCTTCTCTCCCTTCAGAATCCACACTGCCCGCAGGCCTCATGCCCCTCCAAGAAACAAGTGCTGACCTCGCCCCTAAGAAAAAGCCACGAAAGTCAAGCATGCCTGTCAAAATAGAGAAGGAAATCATTGACACAACCGATGAGTTTGATTACGAAGATGAGGAAATTAATGATAACAGAAGCATAACTCATGATGGTGGCCATGACAATCATTGCCATTCTCAGGAGGAGATGAGCCCGGGGTTGTCTGTGAAGGACTTCTCAAAAAATGGGCAAAACAGGTGCATTTCAAGGGCGGAGCTAAGAAGGGCAGATAGTATGACATCAGATGACCAAGACCACGAGAGGGACTATGAAAACGAGTCTGAATCCTCAGAGCCAAAACTGTGTGAGGAATCCATGGAAGGGGATGAACACATGATCCATGAAAGAAGTAGCAAGTCTATGATGAACCATGAAAGACCGGATGAAAACCACAATGATGCTTCCCACCCCAGTGAAATTAAAGTCAAGGAAGAGTTTACAGACCCTACCTATGAAATGTTTTACATGAGCCAATACGGACTTTATAATGGAGGCAGTGCCAGCATGGCTGCTCTCCATGAAAGCTTCGCTTCATCGTTCAGTTATAACAGCCCGCAGAAATTCTCTCCAGAAGGCGATTTGTGCTCGAGTCCAGATCCCAAGATCTGCTATGTGTGCAAGAAGAGTTTCAAGAGTTCCTACAGCGTGAAACTCCATTATAGGAATGTTCACTTAAAAGAGATGCATGTCTGCACAGTGGCTGGCTGCAATGCTGCTTTCCCCTCCCGAAGAAGCAGAGACAGGTCAGTAAATATTGAATTTATTAACTGATTTTCCTGGGGCTGTCTTTTTCTTAAGCCAAAGCCTAAGAAAGCCAAACTTAGGTTTTATACTTAATATATGTAAATGATATGGACGGCATATTCCTTTAATATAAGACTAGGTAAGCAACCTGGTAGCCTCTAGATATTTTGATTATAATTCCCAATCCGCATATCAGTGGGCAGTGATAATGGGAGTTGTCATACAAAAATAACTAAAGGATACCACGTCGCCTTTCCTCGAACCAAGAAATCTTTCATTAGCTTTGTTTCTTGCTTTTCTTGATCTCTAGATCTGTATGCAAACACTGAACCATCACATTATATAATGAAATAGAAGTGCAAATATATAATGAAATAGAAGTGCAAAGGACTGTAGGTTCTTCACTGCTTTTCTGTGTGTCTTAATTAAGTGTTCTTTCCATTTGTAAACAAAGCTCCCATTTCTCAGGGTGATTATTTCTATATTCCATATAGACCATTCATGCGTAGGAGAATGTAAATATGTTCGATCGATGAAGAGACGGTAGACAGAAATGCATACATATTCCTGTGTACACAGATAGTGCTGTTAAATTCAATTTTTTCTTTACTCAAATATTTGAAAGTTGCTATTTCAATTTTGAACAGTGGCATGAAAACTCGTAAAACCTAAGCCAAAACAAGTAGTGACCACTGATGATAGATTTTAGCATTTCAGGAGGGCACCTGTGAAGCATCCTATTAATAATCAACATGCATGATAATGATGATGAAATGCCGGCTTGTAGATTTGGACAAACCCCATTAAATGAATGAAAGAAGCAATTTGATGTAGAGTCTTTTATTCATACAGGTGTGAATACCCTGCAAGGTATGTAAATCCCGATTCATTCAGTTGAGCACTACATACACATAAACAAAGAGGAACTCAGACATATTTTTAAAATTAATAAAGACCTTTTCTTCTGCTGGACATTTAGATGATATCACACAATAGTTATGCTACATCAAGTCTGACATAGTTTAGTTTAAACAGAAGCAGCTGGCTCTAAATAGTTTAGTTCCTTTTTTATTCCAAAAAAAGTAAGGTAAATGGAATTTGCCAAAGTGGGTCAGTGGCAGGCTAAATTTCTATACTTATGGGTTTAAACACACATAAACTTATACATGCAGCATATATGCAACACGTATTCATGCATACATATAAATATAACATTAAAAAACAATAATGCTGCTCAGAGAATGTTAATTAATACTAGAGCATAATCAGTTGGTGTTCACACAATACCAGTATGCCACAGAAGAAAAAGAAAACTGCTTTATAATCTGTTGGACCGCAATCAGTTCCTATGTCTTGCTAAGTGAAATTGGTTTAAATTATTTAGTGGCAACTGATAATAAAAAATGTGTTTCTGATCTTCCCTCACCACATTTCAGCTACAGTTTTCTTTTTCACCCACATTATGCTTTTCAGGGAATTCCCACACTTCTTACAGTTTAATCCTAGTTTCTTTTAATTAGCTTTGGCTAGTCTGCATGCTGTTCTATCTTGCAAGGGCCAGAGGGAGAGAAGGGAAGGAGATAGACTGAACAGGTGGAACTGAAGTATGGCATGCCACTACCCTCCAGCTTTCAACAATGGATGAGCAAAAAAGAAAAATCTTTATTTCATTGGGCAGTTATTTGCATGGCACCCTTAACATACATCCCAAAACAACAGAATTATTACAGTGCAGAAATTGGACACCCCTCATTTTGGGTGATTATCTGAACTGTAGCAAACTACATTTACAACTGTTAAAATGTTTAAAGGTAATAGCAAAATATTAAAAATGGCCAGGATTAAAAAAAAAAACTATGAAATGGATTCCTGATTTAGACTCTCCCAGTGGTAAATAGCCTGCTGTTTTTGGGGAAGTAGTGTGTGTATATGTATATGTGTATATATATATATATATATATATATATATATATATATATATATATATATATATATATATATATATATATATATATATATATATATATATATATATATATATGTAGGATATTAAGTAGTGTGTATATATATATATATATATATATATATATATATATATATATATATATATATATATATATATATATATATATATGTAGGATTTTTTGCTGATAAATGAAAATAAAGGGAGACTATTATAGATCTATTTCGAGCTTATTTTGCTCTCGTCAGATAGCCATACCCCTTACTGGGATTTGAACCCGGGCCGGCTGCCTTGCAGTGCAGCAACTTATCCATTAGGCCATAGGCTCTGTTCCCAATCAGCTCTTTCACCAGGAAAGGGTTATATATGTTTTTCTGTCGTGTTATCCTGGTGTACCCAAATATGGGAGAGAAAGCATCACAGCTTCCTTTTTGGCCTTTCAGCCCCGTCACAGGGACCATCCAGGCTGATTTTTAATATAGCCGACACACTAATCTATATGTGTAGGATTTTTTGCTGATAAATGAAAATAAAGGGAGACTATTATAGATCTATTTCGAGCTTATTTTGCTCTCGTCAGATAGCCATACCCCTTACTGGGATTTGAACCCGGGCCGGCTGCCTTGCAGTGCAGCAACTTATCCATGTTTTTATATATATATATATATATATATATATATATATATATATATATATATATATATATATATATATATATATATATATATATATATATATATATATATATATATATATATATATATATATATATATATATATATATATATATATATATATATAAACATATATATGTTTTAAAGGGCCAGGCGTTCCCAAAGAATTTTGAAGTAAACACGAAAAATAAGTGATCATTTAAAAGCTAATCCTTTCAGTACTTGTGTGAAGTAAAGCCAGTTTTTAGGTCCTGATCTATCTTTACTTGGAAGTAATTTCAATAGATTTGATGAGATGTACTCGTTAGCTATGTTAACACTATGATGTTACTCTCTCTGAAGTCAGAACTACAATATTCTAAAATACAAAATTTTATTTTTGTCACAGTACATAGATATAGGCAGTTGCTTCCATTCTAACAGATGCTCTGGATTTCTAAAATTATAGTGATAAGTGAACTTTAGACATGTAAACTATGTTATGTACTAAGAGGTCAAAAATAATGCTTATTTTTTAAATAATAAAAGATTTATAAGATTTTCACAATATAAAATTTGTCAATATAAATTTCAAAAATCTAGTCAGTTTAGCAAAAACACTGGTAGCTTTTGCATACATTTAAGAAATAAATCATAAGTACACTTATTTTTAATGTATTGTTTCACAGCCTTGATGTTAACCATAATTGGGAGTTCACTGGAACAGAAAAGAGAATATGATGAAGGAAAGTTACTTTGGAATTTAGTGGTGATCTTACACTTGATTGCAACATAATGAATTTTAAAAATTCTAACCTAAGAATATATAAATGCATTTGAGATTAAGAATTAATGTTTCATTATTAATTCTTCAGTTCAAATTTAAACTTGTTATTGATTCTAAATGGGCCTTTGAAGTATTATTTAGCTTAATGACCTTTTCTATGAGGTAAGATTTTTTTTCTTAACTTTCTGAGAAAATCTTATGACCTGTCTGGTCTTTTAGCAAACAAAGGAAGCTTTGAACATGCAGCGTCTTACTTCATTACCAAATAAGTAGAGGAATAATAATTGAAAGGGAGTGAACTTAAATCAGCTTAACAGGCGTTAGAACCCAGTCATACTAGCATATTGTAGCAGAAGTGTGACACTTCTAATGTCATTTGTACAGAAGAATGTCAAACCTTATCATTCAATCTTAAGATACTATTTACTGTGCTTACCATTAAATCCAACATAATATACTACTACTATTCTGTAGTAGTAATTGCACCTTTTTTCAATGGTGCATAACCATATTTATGAAAATATAATGTGATCTTTCAACAAATAAAGTCTTATTAGAAAAAGAGGACAGTTATCACAAAGAATAAACTTTTGGCCATGCAGTTATTTTTTAAATAACATGCATTAAAAATGATAAAAAGAGACTTAAATGTTAAGCATTGATTATACTTTTTGCTTTTTGATTATACTAACATCTTATTTATTATTCAAGGCATACGGCCTCTCCTATTCAATATGCTTTAAAAGCTATGGACCTGAACATTCAGAATGGTGATTCTAGCCATTTGATTCTAGCCATTCTTGTTTACCCACTTGTCATATGGATAACATGATTTTCATTATGACCCCAAGGGCTCCTTAATAAAAACACAGGGTCTTACTTAAATAGATGTCTTCCAAATAAATCTTGAACTTCAGCTTCAGAGAAGCCTTGGATAAGTAAAGGCTAGGCAATATAGTTTGTCAGTGGCCTATTTGAGATTAGGATGGCCACAGACTTTGCAACTGTTTAGAGCTAAAACCCTGTAAGGGGGTTCTCAGGTATTTAAACGTTGAAAAATTGTTCATCTTTCATGTTGGTCGTTCTGAAACGTGCCAATAATTTAATATCCATTTCCTATTGCTATCAGCAATTGGCAGTGTAAGTCTTCCTTGTTACTCGCGTCTAGGTCACGACTTCTGCACGGTCAGACATGTTACTTTACTTTTTCAGTTCCCGGATTCCTGTAAAATAAATACATCTGCACTACCATGGTTAACTGCTTCAAGTTACAAAGGAAGGAACTTGATGCATTGCCTCTCTCTGAGTAAAGGATGCTAATTGTTAACATTTCTCTTTAAATTTTCACAGAACAAAAAGCATGTGTGTTTGTCTGCAAGGTGGGAAAGGTAATTCAGCCCCCTGAATAAATTTAAAAACAAAATAATATTTGCTCAGGGTGACTTATAAATAAATATGAGGCAACTATTGGTGCCAAGTGTGATTCTGCCATTAGGTTGCTAGTTAAATCAGTCCAGATTTAAACTTGTAAACTCCTTGATTTGTATGGAGAAAGACATCTGGATTGGGTTTATTAAAATCTGCTGATGTTTCCAGAACTAAATTTGTGTGGATATAGGCCTCTGGGTAGTTAGATCAAGAAAGCGGAAGCATGCGACTTGCTTATCTAGTTACCTGACTTCCAGCCCTGTACAGGTGTGCTTGAATAAATTAACATTAAATACGTCCGACGAGCCACTGCATACATTATCAACAAAGGTGAAGATGTGAACAAATACTACCTACCTCCTGTTTTCACCTCTTAAACACCACAGCAGCTGCCCCCCCTCCTTTTCCATTCATCCCGCTAGCTTTTGAAACTTAAGAAAATTAACTTTTGGAAACTGCTTTCCGAACAAATCTGTGCGATTTTTGAGGAGCCCATCAGTACTTCTAGAAAGGAGGTGCTTTAAAGTAGATGGTGGTGACTTTAAAGGCATGTGCAATTAACTGTGACTTAATGGGAGAAAATATAGCACTTGAAGGTGTTAGCTGCTTGCGTAACAATTTAATAAAATAATTTAGACGTGCCTCTTTTCTTTTTTGAAAACTCTGCATCCTCAGGCACACTTTCAGTTGTGCTGTAGCTTGAAGCCATTTCACTGGCGAGTCGGGACTGCTCGGCAAGGCGAGGAATTTGTTTCTTGCCTTGCCAACTCAACCCTGCAATCAGGCAGTGTCTTCGGTTCATAATGTCTTCTTTCTGTGATTAGTTAATTTTCAAACTTCATAAGAAAAGGAATCAGAAGTAAATAATGGCTGGCTTTGCATCTTTTTTTTCCCCCTGCTGCATTCCTCTTCTTCCACGAACAGTTTGTTCTGAAAGCGGCTAGAGAATTCTATTTTCTTAAAATTCTTGGCAAAATGGGATAGCATTAACTGAGATCCTCAGTGACTGATCGGAGATAAATGAACTGCAGAATTCTTCATCCACTGCCCCAAGTGAATGCCTTTTCTTAACTGGATGAAGGCATGTGTAGTTCACTATAATCACATAGATTTTCCTCTCCCACGTGGTCTCGGTTAAATCTCTCTTAGTGATGTAGCAAGCCATTTGCAAACAGTTTGCAGATATAGTTGAAAAGTATAATATGAAATATAGAAGCCATTGCGAATGTTAGTAGTGGCAGAATGCGAAGTCTTCCCGAAAAGCTAGGGGAAGTAGGGTGAGGTAGGACCAAGCTTTTTAAGTTGTATAAAATCTATTCTTCTTACAAGGGTAAGCAGAGAAATAATGAAGTCGGTTGAATAACGAAGTTGGATTGCTCAGTATTTGTTTGCAGTGTTAGAACAGTGTCTAAGTTGACAACTAGAAGCGATTTGACTGAAACCAGACATTTTTTAAACAACGCCATCCTGTCATATAAGTTGATATTACAGGAAATTTAAACTAAATTATGATGTTAATTGCATTTCTCAGAGATTTTGGGGTGCTTTCCTTGAAACTTAATGAAGACCATGCATACTGGTGCAGAAGAAGATAATAGAATAGAATTAGAATAGGAGAATTTTTGTTTCAAAAGGTGGGTTTGGGCTGTAGGGGATTGGAACTAAAGATATAGTATGCTGTAAAGATTAGGATGGTCAGCAGAAGTGAGAGATTGATTAAAAGCACTCCTTAAATAAAGCCATAGATGAAGGACATTTTAATCAGGGTCCTATGTTCCACACCTTTCTTTCAGATCAGAATTACTTATTGGATTTTTTGAGGTCCATAATATGACACCACCCCCCGAAAAGTGGTCTGGGGGGAAAAAGTATCTTGATGTTGAGGTCAATGCTGTGCTGTATCACTCTTACATCTTTTATTTCTGCGAGTCTGTCTCCCCCAAATAATAGCTGTTAAGACCCCCTATTAAAAACTCAATATTTACATATCATTTTATAGTTTACTGAAGTATCCCATTGCCTTTATTGCTGTATAAGTGAGCAATTATTAGACTACTATAATATCAACTAAATATCAATGGCTAGTAAAAATATCAGTTCTAAGCTGGAGCTTTGGGAAGCAAATCCTTTTAATGAGATTTGAAAGGAGCTGATTCTTTCCTAGGTTCAGAAATTTTCATATAGATATTCTAAGATCAGCATTATTGAGAAGATCTTTTCTTGAATACAGGAGAAGTTAACTTTCTAACCTATATTTTCCCTTAAAAGATTTGAATTCTGACATGAACAGAAAAGCTTTTCCCCACAAAAACTTTTAATTTGCCCTAAGTAGTATGTTACAAATATATAAACCATAGGCTTAATTGGAAAAAAAACGCATTTTTTTTCTGTAAAATTGAAAGAAGGTCAGGCTGGGATTCACTTGAACAACATTTTACACTGGTAGCTATTCGTTTTTATAAAGTTTCTAAATACCAATTTCCATATCAAATATGAATTTCAAATTATGAAATTCATGATAGATTCCAAAAGCGTTGACTTGTTGGTTATGAAGTTCCTTTACTTTTTTTTTTTAAGTCCTTGCCAGAATAATTCGTTCTTTCTTTCTTTTTCATTTATTCATTCATCTCAATCATTTTGTCCCATAATTAAACTTGACATCAAAATATATATTTAAAAAAAGATAGTCAAGTTGTATGTCTGTACATCTGAAGGACTGTTTTTATACAGGTTTATGCCTACAGTCCTTGAAATGTCTCTTTAAAGATTGAGCATGAGAAGAATCACATGATTAGTTGCACAGACGTTTTAGAAGTTGTTGAGATACCATGTTTCAAGATTTCTTAAGAAAGGGTGCCTATTCAGTGAATTTGGAAGGCAGTAGCTCTACTGGAGAAACCTCAGAAGTTTGATAACCATATATAGAAACAGCACTTATTCTACAGGCTTTTTAGCCTACACAGTCACAAAGGGGGCACAGCAGGGTCACTTGGCTCACTAGTAATTGTGTTTTACAGACTTCTAAAGCAATTGGCTCAGTCAGTCCCAATTCAATAAAAGTGGAAAGCGAGAGCACTTTTGTTCTTCTCCTTCCCTTTTTTTTTTTTACTCGAAATTATTTCATTCAGCAGTCTGTCTTTTTTATTACCAGGACTTGACATTAGCACTCCAAGCTATATTAGCATCCATTTCAGCAGTTCAGTAATGGTATTAAAAAAACACTTAACTTCAACGGTGAATGGTTGTATGACACAGCCATAAAAATCCACATTAAAAAAAATCTTATGTATTTGTCTCTGAAATTTTTTTTTCTACTTGTTTAACCACTTCAAAACTGTGTTGTCATTTATAAAGACTTTCCCTCTAAAGAAACCTGCTTGAATACTGTGAATTTTCATGCCCCTGTTCCTCCAAAAGTCAGAAACCATTTTAAAAGTAAAACATGGGGACTGAAATATAAGCTGGGTAGGTATTAGAGAAGAATAGGGCTGCATTTATTTAGTCTCTTCTAAAGCATACTGATGTCACTCACAAAAAATGCCTATTGGGTTCAAAAAGTAATCAAAAGAGAAGGAAACTGTAATGGCATGTGACAGAAACCAAGGGAAAAAACCCAATCATCTCCAAATATCAGAGATAAAGATTTTGGATATCTTGCATATTTGGGAGATTTTTGAACCCGGCATTCTCTATTTTTTTTCTTCTATCTGGAAGGAGACCTTAAGTACCTTGGCAGTCTTGAAGCTTATAAATGACAACATCAGGTTTTAAATTTTGATTAAACATTCTGTAATTAATCAATAGTAGATATGAAGCAGTTGTTGGGGTCCAGAGCTGTAAAAAGCTTGAGACATAAAACATTACAAAGTAATTAGAGTGTGCTTCTTCACAAGAGAAAGGATTGCCTTCAATAAAGAGGTAAATGATAGCACCGTGTTTATTGTGGACGTAGGCAGCCAGTGCAATATGATAAACTGCAGGAGATACACATATCAGTAATCATCTGCATTATTAGTGTCATTAATCATAATTCTAAAAATATGACAGCAGCTGCCAACTTTTGACCAATTTTCCTTCTGCCTGTTGGCCATTATAACTTCACTAACAGACCGCAGAGCTCCTGTGTGTGTGGCAGTTTTGCATTGAGAATGGAAGGTTAATTATATTTCAGCTGCTGATTCTTTTTCTCCTTGGAAAAGCCTTTGCACTTTGACAATCCCAAAAGCTCACTGCTGTTAAACCAGTGAAACTACTTTATTGAAATTTTCTTTGTTGGTCAGGAATGAGCAGATGTGATATAAGCATCAGTCTGGGACAGTTGCTTACAGTTTGTGCTTCTGAGTAGCCTCAGAACAAAAACTCAATTTTTATTTCCTCTTTACTTGGCCTCTGAGGCATAGCTTTTTTAGAAAAAAAAAACAAAATTTCTCCAAATTTAATATCCAATAACAGATGTATGGAGCAATTCCATTAAATGTTGGAGACCAAAACTGGCATAGATATATATCTCTGCTGATAATCAACTACTAAAGCTTAGGTAGGCAATTACTAAAATATTTTTTAAAATCTGCATAAGGGAACATAGTAGATCAGAAATCAAACCGGTATGCAACTAGCAATGCTTTAGAAATATTACCACAATATTCAAATTTAAATACGGTACTTGCAAAAATAGTTTAGCATCTAAATAAACAATAATATTTAACTTTTGAAATTAGTTGTCAGATTTTGTTTCTTCATGGCCACAACACAGTTCATTGTTAAAATATCACTTCAAAGTCAAGAACTTTTGACTTTTAATATCATTCCTGTAATTTGAAATCTAGTGTACATAATTCATTCAAATTCCTTTCTAACTAGGAAATACATTGTTAAATTATTCCCAATATAATAACCTTAATTCAAGATAGATCAAAACTTTCTCAAAGTTCATCACTCCTTAACTGATTCATGAACTGAGCCTTCAGAATAAATGCAGTTCCATTTTTCAAATAATCTCAATGCTTTTCATCAGCCATTTTGTGTTTCTGGCTGTGAGGCACTGAACCAAGTCAAGGTGCATACACATGTGTGAATAAACTTTTCGACTCACAGTGCATTCCAGAAATGGAAGACATTGTTATAATCTCTTTGGAAAAGCTGTATGTGAGCACTTCTGCACAATTTGTGAAATTACTCCAGCTGGTTAATGTAAAATATATGTCATTTCTTTATCAATATGCTGTGCAATACCTTAAACCAGGTTGGTAACTCCTGTGGTATAATGATGTATGTAGGCAGCATAACTGCCTTTTGAGTAGCACTAACTAGTATTTCAAACCAGAAAAGAACAGATTTATTGCATAGGAGCTATAATACAAATGTATGTAGGTAGCACATTCATGTCTATAGTATCATATGGCTTTAGTGCCAATAGACTTGGGAAGTCAAATACTATGAATGGAGATGTCAGGAAATTTATTTCCTGTTTCTTTTTAAAATTTGTGACCTACCTATTCTTCCATCTAATGGAGCTTGAGTTCAGAGATTCCTAAAAATTGTGAGAATATTCTTAGGAGAATAAATTGGCATGAATTTTGGATCAAGTATTTTGCTCTACAAACCACTGAGTTCAAATGATCTCCCATGCAATAAATCTCAGCAATTGGTATTCATTAAAAAAAGAATTTGGCCTTTCATGGATGGCATGCAGAAGATCCATAAAAGCCACTGAAGCCACTCTCTTCAGGTATGTATGAATCAGTTGTGTGCAGATAGCTTGCAAACATTCTGGAGACGAGGAAAGAATTGATAATCTCAAACAATTAACTAGGACTGCTAATTATAATTAAGTTAGCCTGCTGCCAACTATGTATAAAGCTATGATCTAAACACAGTGCGCATTCTACACAATTCCTTAGCTTATTTTAGCAAAGCCTGGTCACTTTTTTCCTTTACATGATACTGACTAATTTGGGATGTTATAAACTTTCAGTCTCCCCACACCACCGCTTTCTTCCTTTGCATCAAGCCAGCTTGTAAAGTGTGAGCTTGAAGTGCAACAGTTCCACAATTGGGAGTAACTCTGGCAACTGGTCCAGTGGTAATGCTTTTTGTTTGCAATGTCTTTTGATCTTAACAAATAACAATAGTAATATATTAAGATTATGTCTTGACCTTGAGCACATGCAGCTGTTGAAAAATGTAATTCTGTTCACACCACCAGAGTCATTTCATTTAACACCTCAACAGGTATGTACTGAATTTCCAATCCTTGCTAGAGTGAAGAACTCTTGCGCCTTGATTTTGCAAGAAGCTGTGCAGACAAAAAAGGCCAAGCCAAGAGAAAATACCCTGGTAAATTTAAAAAAAAAACACATTTGCCCCAGGGGAATACGTGCAGTCTGCACAGATGTCATATTGATATTAATGCTTGGGAGCGTTCTGAAGGATAAAAATGGCTTCCCTTCTGCTCCGGCCTGGCATTTTGTATGCAAACGGCTCAGCCGCCTCTGCAGTTATACCCAATAATTCTCCCTAACGTTTCCCGACTTACAGCATTTATAAAGTTGCAAAGTGGAGTAAACAAACCATCTGTTTGGCTTGACCATATATGTCAGGCTCTCTTATTAGCATATTACGATTCATTTAGTAAACAAATTTGGTGATTTTGCTCATGTCAAAGTCAGAGGGAGCTCAGAAGATGATTAACATTCCTGGGACAGGCATGCTAATACATCGCTTCCTCCTCAACAGCTAAGTGGCTCCTCCGGAGAATTGCTCCTTGTTGACAAGAAGAGACTGTCAATTTTGTTTGCCTGCCACATTATGGGCCGTAAGGGGATGGGGGAATCCAGAGAGTGAGAAGCAGCGGAGGCAGCGGCATCCTTCACTGCAGAGTGAGAAAGACGCCTAATTCTGATAAATGGCCCATCCCAACACATCCTACCTGTTATTACAACAGACGTGCCATATCTGTGCAGTAAATTAGCTAAACCCCTAAAGAGTTTGGTGAGAGCTTATCTCCAAGTGAATAATTTGAGCGGAGAGGGAGCTGCCTTCGTGACCGGTGTGAATGATTGGTTTCATATTGAAAGGGATTGGTAATGACTTAAAATTCCACGTCTTGAATTTGCAAGAATTTTGCTTGTTCTTCATTTCCTGCATTTAATAAGCACTTCTTTACTTCTTTTTTTTTAATAGGTGCTGAACTGTTTTTTACCTTTTGGATTTTCTCCCTATAAAAGGTTAATATTTTCTCAGATTCTATGCCATTTGTAAAAGCTTTAGTGACCAATGTTGCTCGTGGGGCTGGGGGTTGAACTGTAATTTCATTGAGGGGCACAATATTCTACCAGCAAATGCTGCTTGAAATAGCAGCAATGAAAATCCTTCCTATTAAGCATCATCAGTTATGGAAACATCTGATGTTGAAACCTGCAGGAAAGAAGAGGATGCACATATTTTTTTATGAGATTCATTTGGATAGGATTTTTTTTTCAGGGTTGAAAAGACAGGACTAAAGAGAGAATTCATGAAAACCAAGATAAGAAATAGTTTTGTTATTTCTGAGTTTCAGTCTCCATTCATAATTAGCCCAACTCTTATTATCATATTATCTTTGTGATTTTGAACAATACAGGGAGAACAGGGTATATAATATGGCACACAGGAAAGAATTGAAATATCATACCATATTGCTCTGCACATAGGCTACCTGGTCTTATACTACTGTGGCCAAAAAGTAAAAAGCAATCAGTTAAATAGAAAGCATGAAGATTTGCCACTTTTTCAAGCCAAAAAAAAAACTTGTTTTATTAACATTTCATATAATAACTTTAAAACATAGTTAGAACCTGTATTTATGTTGTTGATCTTCCGCAGGAATTCATCAACTATTTACCTTGAATAGTGAACTGCATCATGAATATTCCCTCTAGCTAAGCTGCTTTGAATTTTAGGCCAAAGTAAATATGCAAGGATAAACAAAGCAAAGACCAAACTACTCCAATTTATATGGCTTTAGCGTAAATGTCTTTTAGCCACCCTCTTTTACCAAAAATGCAGGGAAAGGAGCATTTGATGATGTATGTTACACACCTAAAGGCAAGCAAATTTCATTTTAGGCAATCTTTAACTCTGGAGGACACACATATCTACAGCATTATGTGAAGAAGCAGAACATTTAAATTCCTCCCCCCCCCACCCCACTTCCCCGAGAATCAGAAAAGTGTCAGATGCTGAAATAATTTCCCTTACTTTTTTTGTCTTGTGTTGTATTTGCTACGGTATGATTGGCCCTGCTGTTTTTTCCCTTCTTTCTTCTTTAAAGCCTGTGTATATCTTGCCTGAATCAAGAAAGCTTCCAGTAAGAAGAAGAGTGACTGATTTGAGAATGTCAGTGGATCTAGCTGTGCAGTTTTCCAGAGTGAAATGAATATGATCTGTGTTTGGCTACAGATGCCGCCGTCAGAGAACATCATAAGCTTAAGAAGAGTATCCCCCAGGTTGATTTCCATTAATACTTGCAAAAGCCTCTAGGAATGCATTCCTCCCCCTGCCCTGCCCCCAAGACCACCCCAGGTAGGCCAAAAATTCAGGCCTTTCCATTGAGTGCCTCCCTTTCTTCTCCCGAGCAAGAGTTCTTCCTAGATTTAAAAGCACTGGGCTGGCTGAGAAAAAGGCAAAAAGTGAATGATTGGAAGAGCTTACACTTCTGCTTCTGATCTGAATATGGAGTTGCATAGAGTTGTGCTTTTATTAGCTTTGCAGCACCTTTTTTTATGTACTAGGGCTGTAGTGTTTTCAGAAATTAGGTTATATATTTATTTATTTGTTTGCTTGTTTGTCAAACATGTACAGGATAGTAGTTGTTTGTATAAACATAACATAAGTAAAAAGTACCAATAAAAGAGTACAGTAGGACAGGGACGGTAGGCACAGTGGTGCGTTTATGCACGCCCCTTACAATATATATTATATATCTTTATATATTATATATCTGCAAAGTTTATATATCGGGTTATATATCTGCAAAGTAACAGCTAAATAGAAGGATTTAGACTACTTGCATGTGAGAAAATGATTGGGCAAAATGTGCGCACTTGGCAAAAACCCATGATGCATAGAAAAATTAACACTGCCTTTAAAAAAAATAACAATGGATGGGCTTAAGATTGGGAAAACTAGAAGTGAATCAAAGCCAAAACTGCCAGAGTCAGGATTTCAAATTAATGTCTCAAAGTATACATTGGGGTATGAGGAATTAATTTGAGAATGTCAAAATCCATATGTCAGAGTCAGATATTTTGGACATTTGCTGCCATATACTTTTAGGAAGTTAGAGGAATGAGTAGATTATGTTAATACAGTACCTCGATAAATATTATCTATTGTATTAACTGCTTTAATTGTTATTGTCTCCTTTGAGGAGCCTTTGGAGCTGTTAGTTTTGTTATCTATGTTATGTTTTGTGAGACTGAGATTTATTCACTAAGGTTCTGTGTTGTGCTGGTTTCAGTCTTTTTTTACCCTGATACTCTGCAGGATTGCTTGATTTTGTAGAAGAAGGGTAGGTCACCTCTGGTCTGCATGCTCTGTGTTGTCCCTGGAGCTCCAAGATAATTCTGGCAAAATTTAGCAGCGAATCATCGAATAGGAGCAGTGAAATCTCACCCCCCCCCCACACACACATAAAGCCGCCAAGATTTATGTAAAACAATTTTGGGGAAAAAACACAACTCCAAAATTGAACTGAGGAAGCATTGAAAGACTTGGTCCCATGGGGAAAAGGGGGGGGGGGACAAGTGGGGATGTCTTCTTTTGAAGAATGGTATATTTTAAAACTAAAATAAAAAATTGTGACAGCCCTGGCCTATAAAGACAAATAAAACTAAAAGTACAGTCCCCCCAGTTACAAAAAAGTTGCTTTTCCCTGTTTTTCTACAAAAAGTGGCACAGCTTCATTGGACATGCACATTCCCTGGAAATTTGCTATTAATTCAGTGTGGCTACAACACAAGACATACAAAGTGTGCGGTAAATGAAGTAAAGAGGACACTACAAATCAGATGTGGCTCCCACCTCCAGGGACTGAAGTCTGAAAGATTAAGATGCCTTGAATTTAGCCCATAACCATAGAGGTGCAATTTATATTATTTTTAAGCTGCTTTATTGCACTCCAAAGCTATGGCTAAATTTGGGGGAAAAAATCAATCCACACAAAATAGAAATATAAGCTAAATCATTTTTAGTCAAATTCATTCAATAGATATGTAATTACGTATCAGAATCAATAACCATTATAGAGGAAGTATATGAAAAATGCAAAGGCCAGAAATAAACGTTCTTTAAAAGGTAGAAAGTACCTAAACTTCATGATATGTTTAGGTTAATATTTTTAAGTCTTTGTATGATTTATTTATGTCTTAGATTTAGATTCTGCCCCACCTTCAGGAACTCAAGCTGGCCTACTACAATGCTCTATTTCTTTCAGGCTTCCCTTTAAAGCAACAGGCCTGAGGGGGCCCACAGAGCCCACAATCACCCCATGATCTTTCATGGCCATGGTTAAAATTGAACCCCAGTCCTCCTGGTTCTAGTACAACTTCCTACTATATTTTAAAATAATGAACTGAAGTAATGATGATAGCGCCTTATTCAAATATATATTATAGTGTAGTTATACTGTAATTTTAATATATTCAGATATCATTTCTAAAAATGAAGTTTTTGTTCTAAAGAAACCTTTTATCAGCACTACCATAATATTTCTCATCACACTAAAACTTTGCCTTGTACATTAATGAAGTGATGTAGTGTAGGAAGATCTTCAAGAAATTTAGTTATAAGGACCTGCTAATTTACAATTGCAAAGACCTCTCCTTTAAATTTATCAAGCTTTCTATGAAATCAGTTCCAAATCTAAAAAGCCCCTAAGAAAGATATATGACCCCTTTCCCGCTTTGTCATTGTTTCAACATTCCATTCATCTGCTTCCTTTAGGCAAATGAACCTAGAAGGAGAACCACTGCTTAGAAGGAGAAATCTTTCTCCTTGCTCTGTCTTGTCACTGATTTATGTATATGAACCAGCAGCAACATTAAAAAAAATGATGGATCCAGGTCTGAGGGCCAGCAGTAAATCTATTCTGGTGAGATCCTGCCCAGATTTTACCCATGCTATGAAAAGCAATGTGGGCATTTGAACATACCTGTGAAGTCTCGTTGAAATTTTCATCTTTTTCAGTCTCCCTAGAGTAATTTCAAAAATGTAAGCTATTTGCCTTTAACTCTTAATCATCAATCATCTATGGCTGTAATATTACTGACCGATATGGAAAATATAAGACTATAAAATTTAGGAAACAACATTGTCTTAGTTCCAGATAAACAAAAGCTAAAGCTAAGCGGGGGAGAGGGAATTCCGGCCCAGGAAACCCAGCTGTCGATAGTCTACTACAGAGTTGGGAAACGGCGATGTTTTCCTACAGGAGCTGAGGGTTCCAAGTAATACACCCATAACCAACAGAACTCCGAGGCGGTAGGTTCCTCAAAGAATAGTTTTATTGGATATATCATATTGGCACAAGCTGGTGAAAAACCGACTCTAAATGTTCCCGCCGTTTTCACCAAATTAAAAATAAACGTTTTCCCCCTTTCTCCAAACAATGAGTCACATGGTCCAATCAGGGTGCAACCCGGTTGCTTGGTAACATCACTCCTCCTTTCTTCAGCCACCTGTGGGAATGTCCTTGGTTCACAGGGCAAACTATTTTGTTTTGGCTACAAAACCCCAGCTATCACTATTCCCCCCCCTCCCTAACTCTCATCTCCAGTGTGGCAACCCTGGAGCCTCAAAGTGGCCTCAGTCAGGTCACCTCCAGAGTTGATACTAGATTTTTTTTTGTTAGAAAGCATTATATCATGGATGGGAAACCTTCATGTTTCTGAGTTATAGCTACTAGCACCCTAGACAGCATAGTTAAGGGTGAAGATCTCTGGAAGGTATAATTCTGCAATATTTGAATAGCTTTAGTTCCTTAACTTGCATTTAGGCAGGGCAGCTGTATCTGAGCTATAGAAATCTGGTCAACCACTTTGTTAGAAGAAAACAAAGTGGTTCAGAATATCCAACTCGGCCCATATCTAGTAGTACTGCCTAATTTAGGTCAGCTTTAATAAACATTTCTTGCTTTTCTCCATGTACTGTAGCAGCAGGACTTAAGAGATTATAGTGGTGAGCCTGTACTTTGGTGTTAGTAATATTAGTGTAGGAACACACTTAAGTAAATATCTTGTTATAGTTGTTTTTTCTTAGCTATGGGCCACACTTTGCCTGTGTGTACTGCACTTTAAAAAATAATGGATGTGACTTGGGTAGAAACAAGATTTTAAGAAACCAACACTCTTTTATGTATTTAATAATATCTCTTTCTAAATTCAAGAAAGGGAAACAATTCAAGAGTGGGTAACAAATTTTGAAGCTTTTTGGATGCTGTAGCCATTCCTTTCTTTAGCAGCTGCATTGCCAAAATGGCTCTCCTTCTTATATTGTGGAAAAACAAGGCCTGGCCATGGATCATAAAAACTAGGGGAAATTCATGGTCAAAACTGTGCCAGAGGAGAAAGGAAAGATTTAGAACTGCCACCAGATTTTAAACCACAGTTAAATTTAAAACAAATTTAGGGATTCTGAGTCTAAGGGAAGCCCCCAAAATTTTCGTTAAGGCTAGGGATATTTTTCACTTGTTAGTTTTTGCCTGAAGACATCTTTGCAAGCTTCTCTTTCTCTTTAATGAAATACTTGAAGTAAGGAATTAAGTAAGGTAAAAGCTCCAAGAACAACCATGTGCCTTAGAAAAGCTTAGAAATAAGCAGTGATTATTCTTAGGACTAAATAGTAGATAAAACATGTACTGTATCTATTAAGTAAGTCAGTAATTGGGGGAGACAAGTTAGAGTGGTTGATCGTGCTGGGCTTCTACATAGAACTGTCATATGCAAAGTATGATAGATCAAGGAGTTCATTCAATGACATTAAAATGCAATTCCTGTGTTTAGATTTGGGAGATGGGAGAAGTTCCTAACATACTCCAGTTTACCAGACCTTCAGTGGATCAAAACAGTAGAGAAATAGCAATAGCAATAGCACTTAGACTTATATACCGCTTCATAGTGCTTTACAGCCCTCTCTAAGCGGTTTACAGAGTTCAGCATATTGCCCCCAACAATCTGGGTCCTCATTTTACCTACCTCGGAAGGATGGAAGGCTGAGTCAACCTTGAGCCGGTGAGATTTGAACAGCTGAACTGCTGAACTGCAGTGCTGCACTTTAACCACTGCGCCACCTTGGCTCTGGAGTCTATGGAGATTCTCAATCATCCAGGTCAAGATTGTCTCAAAGGTGCTTTTTCCAAAGGACGACTGAACTTTCTTTTTTTTCCCTTGAAAATGTTTCACTTCTCATCCAAGAGGCTTCTTCAGTTTTAACTCAGTTAGAAATTCATTTAGAACCGAAGAAGCTTCTTGGATGAGAAGTGAAACGTTTTCAAAGGGGAAAAAAACCAAGATTGACAAAATCCAGTTGCCTTTTGGAAAAAGCACCGCTGACCCAGTAGAGAAAATAACAGAAAATAAGAAAAGCTTATAGGAACATTCTGGGTTCAAGAGCTTCAGGACTTGATCTTGATTGTTGCTTAGAAGTGAAGAAGTCGCCCACATGTGAAATCCATTTCAACATATAGAATATCTCTCTGGCATACAGCTAAATTGTATCATATATTTTAGGGTGCCTTATATAGCAATCCAAATATAGTCATGCTTAAGATCAGTGGCACTCAAGATGGTCCCCAGAAGATTAAAGCCCATAAACCTACTTCAAATCTGGACACAGCTTACTGTTCAGTGGCGGGCCAGTTTCACCGCCAGTTTGAACGCCACAGTTTTGCTATTAAACTGAACATGTAAAAAGAAAAAGAAAACCATTATCCAAATAAATCCAAGGTGTTCTCTTCCCAGTAATCCAAGGTCATTTAGATTTAAATATGAACTGAAGGATGATTTTTTCAGCATGAGAAATATACACGAAGAAACTAATGGAACAGAATCAATCCTTGTGAACTGTGGTTGCACAATGGAAATCGACTGCTATGAATGAACTCATACCCCAAAGTTATGAACAGCAGAGCTAATGCCCCTGCAAATGAGTTCATCTGATTATTGCATTACACCTGAATCAGTTGATAAAGCAAGTTTTTTTTTAAAGCTAGGAATGACACTTAATTGAATAAAAGTCAGTGTAATTATATTAGGAGAAGCCAATGCTACTCCTGACAGCGGAAAAAGGACCTTGCCAGAAAGAGTGCCAGAAGTTGTCCACACATTTCTGCACATTGTTTGCCTGACAGATATTAAGGGCTGGTACATAGTTTAATCAGATTACTGATAGTCAGCGCTGTAAATGATAAGTCAGTGGCCATGGCATCACTTTCTATTGATAGCAGAAGCCAGCTGCAACTTTGAACTCACCATCATCAAGGAAAATAAGCAGCCACTTCTACATGGAGGGAGATTTTTGTGCATGTGTTTGCGTCCCCCAATGATGCCACATTAATGCACATTTGTGTCTTGTATTCAGTAATTCTTGGTGTTATTCCCACATAAATCCAATTGTTTGTTTTTGCCTGCAGCCAATGAAGGAAATTAAATAATAGACAACTTAGCTGCATTTACAGACAAGGCACCTTGTCTGTGCTATATTTTAGCAGGGGATAAAAACATAATCTAGGCTCAATTTGCATTAATGTTTATCGTTTCATGTAGTCCAGAGCAGAGCTCATGTCCTGCAGTGAGTTACAAATGTGGTTGTGGGAAATCTAACTTCAGTTCATCACTTAGCTCTTTGGCAAAGCCCCCCAAGCTCAGTGTAAATCTGGCATAAATGGGGTTGAAAGTACAATTCAGAGGGCCTGTATATAACTTTCATATGACTTTTTAATTTGCATGTGTGTGTGTGTTGTTTTGTTTATTTCTTATGATTTATTCAGTGTACCTGTGAAGCTAAAATATTGTCTTGAGCTTCTCTAGAGACAATAGAGGTTACAAACGTAACAACTGGCAAGGTATTTGTGTGTAGTAGTTGTCAATGTGCAACGAATTGATTTTATTCTGGAAAAAAAAAGCATGTTGCCATGGCAAGAAACTATGTCAAGTGGTTTGTACATGGAGGAACCACTCCACCTCTGTTTGCATGGTGCTATCAGAGAAGCAAATACATTTCATAGATGTAACACAGTGCTGTGCTGTTGAACACATGCAATACAGTCCATATTCAGATGTTCACAGCAAAATGCTTCCTGTGTTTACTTAGAGATGTTTCCTTTGAGTTCTTTATCATGTGACAAATGGGCAAGAAATCCCTTTGCTGAAAAGGCTGTGAGGGTGTCCCTCTCTTGATCATTTATGTCTGTGAACCCTGCATGAATCTGTTCAGAAGAAAAATGTGGGCAACGCATATTTGCTTTTTTCTTCTTCTTCTCTGATTTGATTTATGGCTTTAGATTGTGTGGTTGGTCCAGCAACCATCAGGACAACAGTGTAAGTGAGATGATGGGTGACAGAAAATGATCTCACAGCCAAAGCATTTTTAGCCTGTATTTTATTGTTTAAAGATTCTCTTTTCATTTTTTTTTAAAAAGCCAGATGTGACTGGATTGGAATGTGAATTTGTTCTCTTTCTTTTTCTCTCTGTTTCTTTCTATCTCCTATTTTTCTCTATCCCTCCCTCCCTTTCTCTCTCTCTATCTCTGCCTTCCTCCTCCTTTTGCGATCTCGATTTAGCAAAAGATTAGAAAGCTGAACTTATCACAAGGTAAGCTCAGCCTTCATAAGTGCAGTATTGGGGATAGTGTAACTCCCTTCTTTAATTAAATCAGTGCTACAGTACTTGATGTGAAATGATACTTTCAGTCTTGTGGATAGAGTTGCCTTTCTCCTGTCCATCACCTACCACCCTATTCCTTGGATGTATCTCTCAGTAGCTTTTTCTCTTACTTGGGATCCAAAATTACCCATCCTTCGTTTCCAATCCATCTTTAACTGTCTTCTTCCTAAGAAGAGTACATTGTTAGCCTACTCTGTTACATTTAATGAATTAAATCAATCCTGGCAATATACAGAGTCCCTCTCCGAGAAAATGGGCGGTTCAAAAATGTGAAAAATAAAATAAATAAATAAAATACAATGCATCCTCTATATTTATTTGTCTATGAAAAAAATAACTTTCATTTTATGGCACAAGTGGGTACATTTTGGGATGGCTAGTTGAGAGATACACAACAAGTGGATATATTATTTGACAGCCAATGTGCCAATTACATTAAGAAATCTAATTGTAGGATCCAATTTGGGTCAGTCACCGGGACCAGAAATTTAGTTTCTCGAGTCCGAAAGCATGAGTTTGAAAGTTTGGAAGACTAAGCTTCTAGTCCCGATGACCGACCCAGATTGGATCCTGCAACATTATCATGGGACATGTATATTTATCTTAATTTGTGAGGAATCTAATTCCCTGATCTTTGGTTGTTGATACTTAGTCACCCCGATCCTGCAAGGGACAGCCATGTGCAGAAGCAGTTGGTAGCTGCCCAGCCCAATTTAGATCCAAACCTGCCTCAGTTTTCCAATGCCCATCTGAACATCAGGCAAACATCAAATTCAGTGTGATCTGCATTTGAACTACTGTAGAAGAGAAGGATAAAGGCATGCATTTCCATCTACATTGTAATGTGATTGGAAATGCATATTGCCAACTACTGTCAGACTGGAAAGCATTCTTGTGCATAGCTGTAGCTAGATTGGAAACTGGATTTTTTTTTAAAAAAAAGTTCTTTATTGAAATCTTTTCTATGAGTCAGTTGTACATCTGATCTTTGTAAATGTGCAGCTGATTTATATATGCCCTCTGCTTTAGTTCTATATGGCAGGGCAACGTTTGAGGATTTATCCTGGCTGCCCCATCGAAGTTTAGGAATTTACTTTGTAATACACAATTACTGCTTATGGGACTGTGCATGTTGGTTCCGTTTACTGGGTGACCTCATACTCTGGAAGCCCCAGTTTGTAAGATATTAAGTGCCTTGCTCCCTTTCCAAATGTTTTCTGATGAAGTAGAGCTGTGTTTAGAAAAAGGCATGGGTTTACCAGCATTGTACAAATTGTATGGTGTGACTTGGCATGCAATGTCAAGTGCAGGCTGACGGCTAGAATTTGAACTGGAGACAATGGCAGATAACCTATGAAATGCATAATGTTAAGAAGAGAACTTGCGCAAATCAAAGTTTCAGGTTTCAGTAGGATATTTTGGCACCTTTTAATATGTCTTTCTAACAAAATATTGCTAAGAACTGAAGACTAGTTGAATGAGAAGGTAAACAAAAAATATATTAAAAATATAATAGTTCCACATTTCTGCCCTAGGATCATTTGATCATTTGGAATGAGCTACATAGTCAACATAGAAACAAGTGCCCCCTCATGACTCAGCAAAGTTTTAGTAACTTAGAAAGCCACACATGGATTGCTACCTTGTAAAATGGCCTCTTTTTTTCCCCTACCAATTTTTAAAATTGTTTCACTCAGTTTTAACGAATCCTGTTCATAAATACTAGTTTCTCCCCTCCCCCCCTCTTCCTGGTAAGAGGATAAATCAGTTTAAGATTCTTTTCTAATTACCCTTTGTTCCCAGTTGGTTCCTATGGTTATATGTATCAATAGGAACCAGTGGAGCCAATGCTGTGATTTGATAAAGAAATTCCATCGAATATCCTCCCCATTAGTTCATATGACACCATGTTTTTGAAAAGAAAAGTAGCAATCAATCACACTGCCAATTAGCCTGATACGTAGTACGATAACCATAGAAAAAGAAGAAAAGGGAAAGCGGGTATTGAATTCATGTGGATTTGCAGCATCTTGCCTTGCGTTTACAGGAATGATGTCCGAACCGTCATGCTTGTGTTTCTAACCAAAAAAAGAGAGCAACAGTTGTGTTATTGCATGAACATCGTTTGTTACGGTTTTTATTCCATTGCTAAAGTTTGCACTGTAATCCATACTGTGTATTTCTTTTCCCATATCTCTTTCCTCTCTCTTTCCCAGACACAGTGCTAATATAAATCTGCACCGTAAACTATTGACCAAAGAACTGGATGACATGGGACTGGATTCCTCTCAGCCCTCCCTTAGCAAGGACCTCCGTGATGAATTCTTGATGAAGATCTATGGTGCTCCACCCCATTTGGGTTTTGATCTACGGGAAGACACCTCCTCCCCAGCAGGTACCGAGGACTCCCACTTGAACGGATACGGACGGGGCATGTCAGACGAATACATGGTATTAGACCTGAGCACCACCTCCAGCATCCAGTCGAGCAGTAGCATCCATTCTTCCAGAGAATCGGATGCAGGAAGCGACGAGGGCATCCTTTTGGATGACATGGATGGGGTCAGCGACAGCGAGGAGTCATCACACAAGACTGAGGCTGCAGCCTTAGGGGTCAGCTTGAGTGCTGAGGTCCCGGGATCTCTCATGTTTAACAGTGTTTCCATGAATAACAGGGGGATCATGTGCAACATTTGTCACAAAATGTACAGCAACAAGGGGACTCTCAGGGTGCATTACAAGACGGTACACTTACGTGAAATGCACAGATGTAAAATCCCCGGATGCAACATGATGTTTTCCTCGGTCCGCAGCCGAAATCGGCACAGTCAGAACCCGAATCTGCATAAAAACATTCCCTTCACCTCACTAGATTAATCCCGAGATGGACACGGTCAGTGCCAGCTCAAAAAGTAAGACCTTATACTTCTTCAAATTGCCATTTACAGACTCTTCTATAAATATATATAAATATAAATATATAAATATATATCTTTTTTTCCCTTTTTTAAACAAAACAGAAAAAGACCGGGTGCTTTCCTTCCCCCACCCTGCACCCCCTCATTCCCCCCCCCTAATTTTTGTTCCTTTGTTACGTTTTTTTAACAGAAAAAAATTTATGTGGGTTGGGATAGTATCTTTAACCTGGGATAACATTTCCACTGCTTAAAAAAAACAACCAACTTACCTTTTAAAACTCGCTTTTGTTATAAAATTTGTGGTCATCTCCAAAGAGACTCTTTTTTCCATCAATGACTGTTGCCTGCAATCTTAGAAGAGGAAAGGGAAAGAAAAGAAAAGAAAACAAAAACCCCTGAAAACAAAGCACTGCAAAGATATTAAAACAAGAGAGAGAAAAAGGACAACTTCAATTGTTTTTGTGTATTTTAAACCTTTGAGAGGTTAGTCAACTACGCATGACTGTTAACTCTTGTATATATTGAGCCTCGAAAGGCCCATGATGTAAACCAATTGTATTGATGGTGGTTTAACCTTTTCTTTGTTTGTTTGTTTGGGTTCTGTTTTTGTTTTTTTACATTTACATCCAGCTGTGAGATATGTGGGGGGTTGGGTGGGAATAGTTTGCTGGCTAGCTCAATTCATTTATATTAGCTTCAGTGCACATTTTTTTTAAAAGAAAAGAAGAAAACACAAGTTCCATTTTTAACTACCTGCTAGAAACGCATAAGGGGAGGTGCTGGCATGCTGTAGAGCACCTGATTGGATACAGGTTTTCCTTGTTTTGTTTTTATTTTGGTCTTGTTACGATTACATAAATCCAGTCATGCACTTTTTTCTTACACGATGTGGGGATGTGTAATAATATCCATACCCTTTTTTCCCTTAAAAGTATTGCCATACTATCAGTGTCTTATTAAGAAAAAAAAAACTACCCTTTGTTCCACGTGGTGTCTGGTCAGTATGGCAGGCAAATGCTGAACAAAATTGTGTTACACGTTAACACGAAACTGCCAACTTTGCACAAGTTTTCAGTAACCAAAATATATTAAGCGGCTGGTATTAACCACAGGCTAAGGTTGTGGCAGTGAGGAAAGAAAAAAAACCAATCCTAGGAACTGGGGAGCAACGGAATACCATACCTAAATGTATTTCTCAGGTCCTAAAAATTATGCACATTCGCAAAGCAAGGCCACAGTTTTGTTTTTTAAAAAATGAAAAAGAGGAGAGAGAAAAAAAGAAAGCAGAAGTTACTTATTAAGAGACAACGGAGGAATTTCTTCAACTAAGGGAGGATGAACTTTTAGGAAAGTGGTGCAAGCCAGCAACTGTTTACCTGGAAGTAAGCCCCATTACACATGTGGAGGAGGGGGCTTCCTCTCTCGGAGGCCTGCAGAAGGTTGGATTGTGGGTCTCTCAAAGCCACTCTTGATCTCTCTCCCCCACCCAAAACTAATTGCCCTGCCAACATTCAGGAAATGCAGTTGTATGATGTAATGCTGTTAAGTGTTTACCCACACCAATCCGGCACACTTTCAGGGTGTGTTGAAGCTCTGAAGACAATGGTGTTATAAATCTTCTCTCCCCCCTCCCACTTCTGTCCCCTGAAGAGATCAATAGAAAAAGGCTCGGGAGGGGTGGGTGAGCTTCTGGAAGGCATAAATATCTGTCGCATTCCCTTTGCGCCCTCCGTGACTTAAGAGACGGCTTCAAAATTCCTGAAATGAAGAGGTTCCTGCGTACCTGACTGAAGACTTGGGCTGTGGTTGTCTTCCAAAGAGAACCACCGGCCTCTGCAGAGTTGACTGGTCCGCACTGGAAGGTGCAATAGACTGATTAAGGCATGTTTTTATAGAAGCAATCAAAAGCCATTAACGGCACAAGCACTTAAAGCTTGGGAAATATGCGCTGTTCATTTTGGTTGGGTGACCACCCTTCAGCAGAGACAAGCTGACAGCTGGGGTGGGGTGGGGGGGAGGAATCCAGAGCAAATTCCAATGTTTTGGTTGTTTGTACTTTCCAAAAGCAATTTGTCAGAGAGAATCAGAGTGGAGTTAGGAATGAGCATCCAAGAAGAAACAAGGGAGGAATCTGCACACCAACCCATTTTGGTTGTTCCCGTTTCTGGTGTTTACACATGTTGTCTGAGCGTGGCAAGCCACACTAGCAGCCTCTCTAACCTCAGCCTACTGAGGGAATGATATTTGCTCAAGCTCGGCAACAGAGATCATGATGGTATGTGTCATATAACAAATCCTTTCTTGGAAAGATACCTAAGGAGTATTTCCCCCATGCAGTATATTACTAATGCACAGAAAATGTTTTTCTTTCTTAGAAGTTTCTCCTGTGACTGCAAAACCAGAAATGGTTATTTGTTTTCAGCCTTCGAGTTGAACCAGTTACGTACTTTCCAACCACTGTTCATTGTATAATACACTCAGCCTGTTAATTTTATTAGAGGAAACGATTCCTCCTCTTCATTGGCCCCAATCCAACTATACAGTAGTTTGTGGTGACCAAACCCCATTAAAGCCATGGGAAGAAATTAGTCACAGCTAATGTAAATCCTAACTTGATCATAAGTAGCTTGGTGCCTTTGTATACTAAGTATTTTTCCTCTAACAACAAAGCAAAAACAATAGTTGCATTATTTTCCATGCACGTTTTAAAAAGAAAAGAAAATAGGGGATGAAAGCTTCCTTAATTAAAATGCCTTATTTCAAATCACATTTCTCCGATTTCAGTTAGTGAGCATAAGTCTTGATATGATCTCCAGAATTCATAAGAGACTTTTGAAAAATACTGACCAGTTCGTCAAAGTATGTTTATATCAAAAATATGTTTACATCAAAACCACCACAATTTTTGCTGACTTGACTTTTTTTTCATTTGTGCTTTGTCTTTTTTTTTTCCAAAGTCTTACTTTTTAAAAAATAAAATTGAACGGAGAGAGAGGTTTGTTTTGTTTTATGCTGCATAATGTGTCATATACTTGTGAAAGGGAACAGAGAAAGCAAAGGTGTAATTCTTCTCAAACCTTAATGACATTTGGTAGTGCTACATGATTGTCCTGCACTGTTGTTTTCAAACACTTATCAAGATAGTAAGAACAAAGCAAGAAGAAATATTGACAAGGCAAAACAGACCTAAACAAATGGCTAAATGATATCTAAGGAACAAAAAGAAAAAAAAACACTGTTTTTGAAGTATGTATGGTATAAATAAATATCATTTTTAATGAAAAACATGCTTGAGTTATATAAATAATTCTTTCCCGAATAAATCACTGATCTGCATTCTCATTTTACATTTGTTTCTGATAAAGGTCAAACGGCTTTAGTAAAGCAGATTGGAAACTTAAACATCATCAACTAGGCCTTGTTCAGCAAATAAGCTGAACAAAAATCTCTTTTTTTTTTACAGAAAATGAAACAGGATGATAGAAAATTTTGAATCTGAACAGGCACATGGTTTAGATGTTAGCATTCTTGTCTCCCAAGATTTTGAAGTAGAAGACAAGGCGCTATGGGAATTCTAAACTTCTTGTATCAACCACAAATATAGTTTAAACGTATTTGTCATACTTTTGTGATCTTCAATTCATATGCTAGCTTGTGGAGGTGTGTATCCAAAGGCCTTTCTAGCCATGGGAAAGCAGAAATTCTGTGAAACATTTTCTCTCTCGCTCTCTTTCTTTTGCAAGCTATTGATGTTTAGAGGTGAGTGAATTGGAAATTCAGTACTGGGCTGCAGAAAATACCTATTTCAAGTTCTGTTGCAGTTCTTCTGGGCTGCATTAAAGGTTTCAACTGGTTCTTTTAAGTCTGGTTAAGACTCATGTTTTTCCTCAAAATAAGGAATTGTCCCAAAGTAATTTAAAAGATTTTATTGTTACCCAGTGCATTCCCAAACCTCTGATTCATGAGTCAAAAGAAAAAAATAGGACCCCAGGAACAAAACTACATGATATGCTCGTTCTACCTGAGCATAATAGCAATAGCACTTAGACTTATATACCGCTTCATAGTGCTTTACAGCCCTCTCTAAGCGGTTTACAGAGTTCAGCATATTGCCCCCAACAATCTGGGTCCTCATTTTACCAACCTCGGAAGGATGGAAGGCTGAGTCAACCTTGAGCCGGTGAGATTTGAACAGCTGAACTGCTGAACTAGCAGTTCAGGTTGCAGTGCTGCTTTTAACCACTGCACCACCTCGGTTCCACCAATAGAAGGTGGTAATATTTTAGTGAAATAGTGAATGGTACTTAATCAAGAAAACAGAGAGACTGAAATACACAGTTGTCAACAATATCAAATGGTGGACATGATCATAATATCTGTCCCTTTTTATTATGTGTCACTTGCATTGCACACACCTAAAAAAGGGCAGGGCCTGCCATATTTCACATTGTCCTTGCAGATACAGTGCTCAGGACAACAACATTTGGGAATCGAAACCATGAGACTCATTGAAAAGAAACAGAGAAATAGGAAATAGGTACGTTTCTATTAGGACCAGTGGTGAAATCTAAAAAATTTTCCTACCAGTGCTGTGGGCATGGTTTGGTGGTCATGTGACTGGGTGGGCGTGGCTTGGTTGTCATGGTCATGTGACCAGGTGAGCTCAAAAACCAACGTTCACACTTCACACACAAACAACACAAAAGCCACACAACTGACACACACACAATGCAAAAGCAGCTGACTTCACACAAAATGGCCCCTGCTACAAGCAGGAACCTCACAGAGTCACAGAGAGCTCAAAAATGAACTATCACACTTTGCACAAAAATAACACAACTGACACACACAATGCAAAAGCACACAAAATGGCCCCTGCAACAACAAGCAGGAGCCTCACGGAGCCATAAAGAGCTCAAAAACCAACTGTCACACTTTGTACAAAAATAACACAAAAGCCACACAACTGACTCACGCACAATGCAAAAGCACACAAAATGGCCCCTGCAACAGCAAGCAGAAACCTCACAGAGCCACAAAGAGCTCAAAAACCAACTTTCACATTTTACACCAAAATAACGCAAAAGCTACACAACTGACTCCTACACAACTGACTCACACACAATGCAGAAGCAGCTGGACTTCACACAAAATGGCCCCTGCAAAACAAAGCAGGAACCTCACAGAGTCACAGTTACAGCGAATAGGTAGTTTTTAAAAAATGCTTTTAAAAAGTTTTTTTTTAAAGGTTCCGATGATTGTCAAACAGCTGAGAGTCAGGACTTTTTAAAAAAACTTTTAAAAGCATTGGAGAACTGGAAGTATTTGTTACTAACGGTTCCAGCGAACTGGTCTGAACTGGTAGCATTTCACCCCTGATTAGGACTCCTACTGTTTTAAATTCTATGTTACACAAAGATATCCAAAAAGCATTTGTTGAGGAAGGTATTTAAAGAGGGGCTGATTGCAACTATTAAGGATATGAATACATAAAACAAATATTTTAATAATAAAATGGAACAATAGAATAGAGCTAGAGCAATTTATAAAAACAATGATTTAAACACAAAAAGACATACTATTTATTTATTCATTCAATTTATATAGCCGCCCATCTCAGTCATCTTACAATTGGCAGCTTATAATTCAAAAATATTTATTACAATCAAGATACTGAAAACATTTTAAAGCAATAAAAACAATTGATGCACAGAAACAATGCACAGTTACCTAGGTAGGTTGCCACCCAGTTCTGCCAATTTCACAAGCACTCTTTAGTAAAGTTAATGTCATAAGGTAATGTTATACCTTCTCAACTTCAAATGAGTGATGGTAGCATGTGCTCTAATCTGTAACCCCCTTCTAATTTAATGCACAGGAAAAACAATTGTTGCAATAGATTGGCACTAAGGGCAAAACCTGGAGGTTTAATCTGTGTTCCCAATTAGTTTAGAAGACGGTTGGGGGAATGAAATCCACCTTCGAAGTTCTTTTAAGTTTTTGAGCACTTCATTGCTTATGAAGGCTTTTATCAAAGCTCCAGCTGCTAATAACATGAGAGATACCCACACAAGATTCAATTCTTTGTGGTTATACAACGAAACAAGTTGGTAAAAAAAACAGAAGTTCCACACAGAAGTGTGCATGAACCAAAATTAGAAATAAGTTTCTGCTCTCTAATGATTGGTGCGCAATTTTAAAGTAGTTTTCCCATTTTGCATGAATAATATCTAAGCATTTTCAGCGGCTAGCCTGAATTATTCCCTAGAGCGCAACTGAAATTTTGGGAAAGTGTTCAAAGTCTTGTTATATTTAGAATGCTAGTTTAGGATCGACTAGTCTGTGCTTTTCTTTTAACTCTAAAGACTTGGAGAAGTTTTGTAGCAGTAATGGGTTGCAAATCCCGTTGCTACTGGTTCGCATGCACGCTCGTGCGTGATGCTTCTGCACATGTGCAGAAGTGTCTGGGGCAGGTGGGCGGAGCCTTCTGCCACCACCGCTACTGGTTCAAAGAACCAGGCCGTACCAGTAGCAACCCACCGCTGTTTTATAGTAGATCACTGTACTGTAGATCCACTGCAGTGAATCACTGATCACTGAGTACATTTCCTTTTTTTATGTTTAACATTTTTATTGGGTTATAAAATAAAATAAGATACAAAATAGGAAAGTAAATAGGAAAATGGTGGGGAGGAAGAGGGGGAAGAGAAGTGAGGAAGGATAAAAAAAGAAAAGAAAAGAAACATTGACTTCCAACTCTCTCTGTTGCAGTAGAATAAGGCATTAACATCAAAAACAGTCCAACCTATCAAAAACAGTACCATAAAAAAACAGATTAGGAACACAAGTTAAAATAGGGAAGAAAATGGTAAGTGAACACCTGTCTACCCTAGAAAAGTTCAAATCACCAAGACCGGATGGATTACACCCAGGGGTGAAATCCTCCCGGTTCGCCCGGGCCAGTCCTTCGGCGTATAGCCGATGGAACTGGCAGCGGTCGCGGCGCGGAGCTTCTCCTGCCCACTTTCCCGGCCCGGCTGAACACAATCACCGCTTTCCCGGCCCGGCTGACCACAATCATTCGGCTTATTTTTCCCTCTGTGCATGCGCGCGCATGCACAGAGGGAAAAATAACCCGAATGGCGGCGTTCAGCCGGGCCGGGAAAGCGGGCGGGAGAAGCTCCGCGCCGCGACCGCCACCAGTTCCATCGGCTATACGCCGAAGGACGGGCCAGGGCGAACCGGGAGGATTTCACCCCTGATTACACCCCAAGGTTCTGAAGGAACTGGCAGACGAGATCTCAGAACCACTGAACTATATCTTTCAAAGATCCTGGAGCACCGGGGAACTGCCAGAGGACTGAAAAAGAGCTGATGTAGTTCCCATCTTCAAAAAAGGGAAAAAAATAGATCCAGGAAACTACAGACCTATCAGCCTGACCTCAATACCAGGGAAGATTCTGGAAAAGATAAGCAACGAATCAACGAACACCTAGAAGAAAGTAATAACCAAAAGCCAACATGGGTTTGTCAAAAACAGATCATGCCAGACCAATCTTATTGCATTCTTTGACAAAGTGACAAAATTAGTGGACCAGAGGAATGCTGTCGATATAATTTACTTGGACTTCAGTAAGGCATTTGATAAAGTAGACCATAACCTATTACTAGATAAAGTAGAAAAATGTGAGTTAGACAGCAACACCACCAGATGGATTCAAAACTGGCTGACCAACCACACTCAACGTGTACTGCTCAATGGAACTGCATCCTACATGGAGGGAAGTATGCAGTGGAGTACTCCAAGGCTCTGTTTTAAGCCCAGTACTCTTCAACATCTTCATCAATGACTTGGACGAGGGGATAGATGGGGAACTCATCAAATTTGCAGATGACACCAAACTGGCAGGAATAGCCAACTCTCCAGAAGATAGGCTCAAGATACAGAAGGATTTTGACAGATTTGAACATTGGGCGCTATCTAACAAAATGAAATTCAATAGTGAAAAAAGTAAGGTTCTACATTTAGGCAAGAAAAACAAAATGCACTGGTACAGTATATGTGGCACCTTGCTCAACAGTAGTAACTGTGAGAGGGATCTTGGTGTCCCAGTGGACAACCATTTAAATATGAGCCAGCAGTGTGCAGCAGCTGCCAAAAAAGTCAACACAGTTCTAGGCTGCATTAACAGAGGGATAGAATCAAGATCACGTGAAGTGTTAATACCACTTTTTAATGCCTTGGTAAGGCCACACTTGGAATACTGCATTCAGTTTTGGTTGCCACGATGCAAAAAGGATGTTGAGACTCTAGAAGGAGTGCAGAGAAGAGCAACAAAGATGATTAGGGGACTCGAGGCTAAAACATATGAAGAACGGTTACAGGAACTGGGTATGTCTAGTTTAATGAAAAGAAGACTAGGGGAGACATGATAGCAGTGTTCCAGTATCTCAGGGGTTGCCACAAAGAAGAGGGAGTCAAACTATTCTTCAAAGCACCTGAGGGTAGAACAAGAAGCAATGGGTGGAAACTAAACAAGGAGAGAAGCAACTTAGAACTAAGGAGAAATTTTCTGACAGTTAGAACAATTAATCAGCAGAACGGCTTGCCTCCAGAAGTTGTGAATGTTCCAACACTGGAAGTTTTTAAGAAGATGTTGGATAACCATCTGTCTGAAGTGGTGTAGGATTTCCTGCCTAAGCAGGGGGTTGGACTAGAAGATCTCCAAGGTCCCTTCCAACTCTGTTATTATTCTTTTATTCTAAATCACAACTTTTTGTTTTTCCATAGATCACATTTCCGTACATTTCCGATTGTCATTGTTCCTTTCCAAATCTCCTTTTGTTCCCATTTAATAATTTCTTCTAATCAGGGCTATCATTTCCTTTCAAAATAATGTTTGTTGCTTTTTTAGATTTCCGTACTGCCTTTATTACTTTATAAGTAACCCAAAGTGGTGAACATACCTAATACTCCTTCCTCCTATTTTCTGCACAGCAACAACTCTGTGAGTTGGACTGAAAGTGTCTGGCCCCAAATCACCCAGGCAGTTTTCATGCCTAAGGCAAGACTAGAACTCATACCATCCTGGTTTCTAGCCTGGTGTCTTAACCACTGTGTCAGACTGGCTTTTATTTTACTTTATTTTTTATTGTTATTTTTATTATTTTATTTTTATTTTATTTTATTCTCATTTTTATTTTTACTCTTTTCATTTGCTTTTGGGCAATTCCAGCAAACACAGATGAGGGACATAGATTTGCCATCACAACCTGTATTTCCACCATTAACCTTGAGGTCTTAGAAAAGAGTATTTTTTTCTGCATAGTAATAAATGGAAGAGATAATTCAGTCAGTCTAATAGCAACAATCATATGTACTTAATCCCAGGGAAACATGCATAGAATGTTGATTGATCAGCTCAGGTTGACTGCTAGTAACCACATAGATTTTCTCCATGACAATCTGTTTCTTACCTGGTTATTCGGGTCTTCCAAGCTGCATGTATTGACAATATAACTGTCAGCTCTCCTGGGTAAACCAGACAGGAAAACACCAGTAGATGAGTTAAATCTATTTTATTGCAAGGCTATATTAACAGAATCTTGCAAGTCTAAACATTCAAACTTCCCACCCCCACTTTTAACTGATTGATTAGGGTGGAGCCTTTCTTAGTTTTTTTCTCTCTAACTATTAAGCCACTGGGGGCTTCTCCCTCCCTTGTCTGATCATTCCCTAGGCCAGGGGTCTCCAACCTTGGCAACTTTAAGACTTCTGGACTTCAACTCCCAGAGTTCCTCAGCCAGCAAAGCTGGCTGAGGAACTCTGAGAGTTGAAGTCCAGAAGTCTTAAAGTTGCCAAGGTTGGAGACCCCTGCCCTAGGCAGCATCTCTTTTCTTCATCCCCCAAGGCCATCTACATATTCCATTGCAGTAACTGAGTCCATTCACCTTGCCGATGGTCATCTTCTTTCCTGTGTAAGAATAAACCTACACGTCTAACCATATTAGAATGGTTAGACACCAGCTCTGTGGCTTCCATAGTAAGCTGTGATGATGTCAGAATGACAACACTTGAATCAGAACGTCATATTTAAAGCCTTGCTCTTATGAAATACAGGAGTTGTGACATTTGTGTGGTCATTTCATCATAGGGCATATGCCATATGTCCCCATGTCCCTCCAATACATGATCATGAATATCATGTCCCTCCAATACATGATTATGATACTGATATCATGAATATCAGTAAGTGTATAGTCTACTGGGCTGTTCAGATGTGAAGGCTGGGGTTAAGCATGTTTAGTGGCCTTTTAGTAGCTGAGTTTCATAGCATCTTAAGCTCTAGGTTGATTCATTTTAACCATTGTTTGTTAAACAATCCATTCCTAGTTCTTCCTTTGTGTGTGTGTGTGTGTGTTCAGCTATATTTGCTTTACAATTTTGTGAACTGAACGGAGGCATAGCTTCAGCATAGAACCAAACCAGGAAACCACAAACAAATCATGTGGCCCCTTTTATGCCTTATGCTAACCTACTTTATAAATCACTAAACCTACAAAAACAGAGTCTTAATCTATTGGCTGCAGCCTAAAACAAACTATGGATATTACCAAGTCTACCTTTCAGTTAATTGGTTTAGCAGAATTCCACGAATCCAGTCAGTGAATACTTGTAATACTTAAAAACAAGCATTACTTGTTTTTCATCAGAATTTAACTTGGAAAAAGAAAACCTAATGCTCCAGCTCATTGCAGTTCTGTGATTAGGCATTCCAAATCAATTACCTGGAGGTAGGGAATGACTCTCCAAGGAGGTTGTCCTTATGTAAGAGGTCATTTAGTTGGAATCAAAGCAGTGGTGGGTTCCTACCGGTGCGGTCCACTCTATAGCACCGGTAGCGGCCCGCTGGTGACGTCACAGTACCGGTGCGGTCGGTTGCCGGTGCCTGGGTGCCGCCATTTTCTTTTTAAAAATGTTAATTTTTTTAAAAAAAATTCTTCTGCGCATGCCCAGAAGCCGAGCTTCCGGCACTGCACATGCGCTGCCTTCCTACCCCACAGTGAGTCCAAGCAGGGGAGGATGGTTGAGGGAGCGCATGAGATGCTGAAAGAATGGGCGGCAGGAGCTATCTCCATTCCCCTCCCTTCAGCAGTCCGAGAAGCCACGAACGTGCGGTGATGATCCTAGGTATTTTTGCATGTTCGAGGCTTCTCGAGCTGCTGAGGGGAGGGGGAATGGGCGGCAGGACCTATCTCAGTTCCCCTCCCTTCAGCAGTCCGAGAAGCCAAGCCCACCCGGTCACATGGCTGGCAAACCACACCCACAAAATAAGTCACGCCCACAGAGTGGTAGTAAAAAAATTAGGAACCCACCCCTGAATCAAAGGGATAGGAGACCATCTCTTGTCTGCTATCTCATGGTTTCTGAGTTACAATACTGGTAAGAAGCATTGGCAGGAAATAAGTCTCTATGGAAATGAGACAAACAATGGGGCGCTGAATGTGATTGTATTATTTTTTTCCCTTTTAAAGTAAGTTATAACAACATATGTGCCATTCCTTGTTAATCAGTTAATTTTGGCATCTGCCTGATTGTGAGCCGCAATTTTCTGATTTTCAAATACCCCATTTCCCCAAATATTATACAGGACAGAAATAGTCAAATTCTGGGAATTTAATGATCTGTCCTCTTGAAATGTCCAGAAAATGCAGATGATATTTTGCAAGAAATAATTACTTGAACCTTGAATTTACTATGGATAGAATGCAATAGAAATAGCACTTAGACATATATACAACTTTACAGTGCTTTACAGCCCTCTCTAAGTGGTTTACAGAATCAGCATTATTGCCCCCAACAATCTGGGTCCTCTTTTACTGACCTCGGAAGGATAGAAGGCTGAGTCAACCTTGAGCCAGTCAGGATCGAATTCCTGGCAGTGAGCTGAATTAGCCTGCAATACTGCATTCTAACCATTGCACCACCATGGCTCTTCTCCACCATGGTTCTTCTGCATCACAGCACTAGAATAGAATAGAATAGAATAGAATAGAATAGAATAGAATAGAATAGAATAGAATAGAATAGAATAGAATAGAATAATTTATTGGCCAAGTGTGATTGGACACACAAGGAATTTGTCTTTGGTGCATATGCTCTCAGTGTACATAAAAGACAAGATACATTTGTCAGGAATCATGAGGTACAACACTTAATGATTGTCATAGGGTACAAATAAGCAATCAGGAAACAATCAATATTAATATAAATCGTAAGGATACAAGCAACAAAGTTACAGACATACAGTCATAAGTGGGAGAAGATGGGTGATAGGAACGATGAGAAAAACTAATAGTAATAGTAATGCAGCCTTAGTGAATAGTTTGACAGTGGTGAGGGAATTATTTGTTTAGCAGAGTGATGGCGTTCAGGAAAAAACTGTTCTTGTGTCTAGTTGTCTTGGTGTGCAAATGCTACAAATATTACTAGCATTTTTGCTAGTTGGACACAATAGATTTGTCCAGGTTAAAAGCCCATCCTAGAGTTGATAATCCTTCACCAACTTCAGAACATAGTATGTCCAGCTTTGTTTTTAGCATTCATGTTAGAGAGATCTTTTTCATTTTTGTTTTTGATAAGAGATGTGGACAAAATGTCAATTCCTGTCGTGCCCCTCAGTAGTAGCTATGGTAAGTATGGAGATAAATGGGAGACAAGGCATACAACAGGAATAATTGTACAATACAATGGTGAATGCATGAATGAGGGCAGGTGATTGCAAACACTTATGACTAAACTTTTATACATGTTATTGACATAACAACTTTTCAGCTTCCAACATAATTGATATAGTCTCCCTGACCATGAACTTTTAACCTCCATCTTTGCTTCTTTTTAACAGAAGTTAAATCTATTCAGAAGTTATACTTACCAAGCTCCATTGTAGTAAGCCAAGATTGGCACTGAGTGCTGGATTACACATGGAGTCTATTTAGTGAAACCATGTATATTTATATTTACTCATATAAAAATCTAGAGCACATACAAAAATTACAATTTATCCTCTTTTAAAAAGCTCTGTCTATCTCATAAAGGCCAAGTAAACCTAGAAATTATTGGAGTTTGCCTAGAGACAACATTCCATGTTACTTGCATAAGTGGTACTAAACATCAAGCACACATATTTAAAAATATATTAAGTAGCGGGAAATATAATGGGAGAAATACGATTTAACTGGACGAAAATGAGGCTGCGATCCTGTGCAATTTGAGAATAAATTTCACTGAGTTTAAAAGGGCTTGCTTCTAGGATGGAAAAGAACCCTTTGGAGTGCTATGAATACATTTTTAAAAGAAGTTCTGCCTGAGTTGATCAGGTTCCTTCTACATTCCCCCCTCCCCCGCTGATCAGAGGCCTTCTGCAATTGTGCCTCATAACAATGACAATAGCAATCAACCGAGCATGCAATATTGTTACAAATGTCTTCCTTTTCATAGTGAACAAACTAAAGCTAATAAGCCATTAAGCTCATGTACATCTACACAATTACGGGAAGAGTTCTATCCTCTGTCTCTCTCCAACACAATGTTTGATAGGCATACATATAAGCTGTTGTGGTGAGAAAATAAGTGTCGGGAATGAGGCATATCGGCAAGAACTATTTTGTCTCTCTTTATAAATGCAGATGATATTTATGTTGAAGGAGCGGAGGCTACATCATCGGTGCCTAAATTGTGACTCCCTCCATTTTTCATTGCATTTGACCAAGTGACTATAAATCTCTTCAGTGTGTCGGAGACACTCAAATATCCATAAGTTACTGCTTCAGAAGCCTTCGAAGCTGCAGGTATACATTCTGGGCAGAGGGGGGTTCCTACCGGTTCTAACCGGTTCTTTAGAACCGTTAGTAAACTGTTGATGATGTCACAGAGCCGGTTCTCTTGGTGCCGGTCCGTGGGCGCCGCCATCTTGTTTTTGGCTTCTGCGCATGCCCAGAAGCAAATTTTTGCTTCTGCGCATGCGCAGAAGCCGAGTGGTGAGGTAAGTTAGAACCCACCCCTGATTCTGGGATAAATGTCTTGATCAGAAGGTTCTCAAACAAAGCAGCTTTGAATAGTATGCTGTCTTCATCCATATGCACATCCATTGGGAAGGAACTTTGTTAATTTTAACTATGATTGTACAACTCTTCCCCCCTCCCCATTTCTTTCTTTATTGTGGCAAATTCTACTGTCCTTTTCACAAGGAATAAGTACTGCAGGTTCTAGATATGATCAAACCAACAAGTACAGTTAGTGACAAATAGCAACCCATTACCCAACAGAACAAAGATGAGATAAGTGGCCAGGAGCTTCAGCTCAATTTCATCTCCTATCTTTCTAATAACTTGCCTGTCATTTTATCACTTCGACTAACACGAATGACCGCAACTGACAAAAGTGTCACATTAACTGCAGACAACACCCTGTCTTCCTCAGCCCTGTTTCTCTCGGCTCCTTATTGCGGTGGCCCTGAAGGGATACAAACTAATCGCCTCCTTTCAAATTCATGACTTGGCCATCAACTATCAAAGGATGCGTAATTGCTGGTTTATCTCTATGAAGGGGAAATTGAGTACTAGAATGTGGGCCTTTGCTTGGAAGGTCCCTGGAGCGCTCTGACGTGTGCTTTGACATCTGTCATGAGGGAAGGGAGGCCTCATCTGCTGATCTTCAATTTGTCTTGGAAAAAGCCAACGGAGCTCTCAGCTGCTCTAGTGCAGGCAAACTTTAACAAGATGACTTCTCAATAAAAAGGCAGCTGAGAAAGGCCTCTGGTGAAGGAACCTGCTTATAGAGAAACAAATTGTTTTAGGGTGGCAGGAAACCACAGTTCCTGCTGGCACAAAATGGGAGAAGGAAAATAAGATATAAATTCTGATGGAGAGAAAACAAATTCAAGTTGCTCTGAAGAGCTTATGGAGGTTCCAATGCTCCCTCTTGGACTTGAGTCTTGGGTCAACTGTGGTGCCAAATGAGGCACTCCACAGACTATCTTGTTGCTTCGGATCCTCCTGACAATGGGAGCCTCATAGATACTGTAGGCGGTGTAAACTTATTTCTTCTATAAGTGTTAGGTGCAAAAGTCCAAGGCAATACATTAAGTTCCAATTAAACTGATTTATTGCTCAGGCCTAGACACAGAACTCTAATCAACTAATGGTTAGCATTATTGTTATGTACTGACTGTGTACATGGTTTCACCCAGGTCCAGCGTTTGAGCGGGAGAATGCTCAAACGCTATTGGTTGAAGCATCTGACAGCTCACTATAAAAGGACTAGCTGTCAGACTGCAAGTTCCTGGTTGTACAGAGAAGTTGCCCAGTAAAGAAGTGTTCCTTGAAGTCTGTCTCCTGTTGTTATTCCCAAAACTCAACAGTGGCGACGAGGGCTTGGGAACTGGAGAACGAAGACGAACGAACGTTTAGGCATTGCAACCAGCCAGGAGGTTTTTGGAAGACTCCACTGACAACTCGCCGAGCATGTCTGCATTCCACTCGCCCGTGCCATTCAACCCGGTGAAGGAGAAGTGAGAGACGTATATGACGCGGTTTGATTGCTTCCTAGAAGCTAATGATTTGTTGGGTCTGGCAGACAATTGAAAAAGAGCACTTTTCTTAAGTCACTACGGCCATGATGTGTTCGACACAGCGGAGACCCTGTCAGACCCAACCCCGGTACAATCCATACCGTGGCAGGTCCTGCAAGTGACCTTGAAAACCCATTACACTCCCGCTCCGTCAAAAGTCGTCCGGTGCTATGAGTTCCAGCAGCGAATTTAGCAGGAAGGTGAGATGATAAATCAATACATGGCTGCCCTCCATGTATTGCCTCAGGTCACTGTGAATTCAGGGACCTAAATGACATTTTGCTTGACCAACTCATATGCGGCATCCAAGACATCCGCCTACAGTGCTGGCTTCTGGCAAGGACTAATTTGACCCTGGCTGTCACTCAGTAGTGGGTTCCTACCGGTGCGCTCTTGGCTATCCGTCGCCGCCGAGCCGAAGAATCTGGTGGCGTTCGCGGTGCGGGGCTTCACCCGCCCGCTTTCCCGGGATGCTGGGACGCCGCCATTTGCGTTCTTCTGCCCTCTGCGCAAGCGCTGCTTGCGCAGAGGGCAGAAGAACGCAAATGGCAGCATCCCGGCGTCCCGGGAAAGCGGGCGGGGGAAGCCCCGTGCTGCGAACGCCGCCAGCTTCTTCGGCTCGGCGGCGACAGATAGCCAAGAGCGCACCGGTAGGAACCCACTACTGCTGTCGCTCTGGATGAAGCCAGGGCGGCCGAATCCTCAACTAAGGCTGCAGAATCACTTCACAAATTCGCTGCTTCAAAAGCTCGAGGAGGGGAGGAGTGTTATGTACTCCAGTCTGTCTCCTGTCGTTATTCCCTCAACTCAACAATTATTCTGGCACTAGATAAGTTAATGGAATTCAAGAAGGGTTGGACTTAGTTCGTTTGTGGCTAGGTAGTGACTCTGCTGATTCCTCTTATTTCTCCACCTCCAGGTTCTGCCACTCCTTCTCCTACATCTAGCACTTTAAAAAAAATTAAATGTTCTGTTCTTTATTTAAGATGCCATTTCCAGGAATTTTTTTTCAGTATTGCTTGATGACTTTCCAAAATTTTGAAATACTTTGGGACTGAAAGTTTGCCTGAAGTAAGGGGACATTTACTGAAACAATGAGATGTTTACTTCAATTTCAGATGTCCGTCAACCCTGGAGAGAGTTATTTCCCACCCCATTCAAATAGTTCTAAGGAGACTTGCTACCATCGCTGTACTTTGAAGCTCCCCTGAAAGCCGTAGCACATCGCTTCAATTAGACTCAAATTACGATGGGAGGTGGATGTTCAGATCAACTGTACATATAGACATGTTCTTCCTCATATTGATTTCCCTTGATGGATGGCATATTTTTTAAAAGAACTTGGTTTGAACAGCAGATAGATTTTTTTTTAAAAAAATACCAAAGTACTATGGGGTAAGGCCATCTCTGTTCAGACACATAAGACCTACATCCTAAGACATTCAATACCGTAAACGTTACTACGAGTCTGCAAGGCATACACTTGATTCTTTTACCTGGTGTGTAGCACATCACCGTTTGGTGATCATGCCCCTAAAGGGGTGCAACCTGCCAATGATTTTATCCAGAGCACACTGAGATTAGAAGGGACTCCTAAAAAACAGGCTGATGCCACCAGATTGAGTTGAGGGATTGGAAGTGAGTCCAAACTGGTTCGCCAATAAATGCAAACGCCCTGAGCCCTTGCTGTCTGGTCATTCATGTCAGGGACTGCAATGAAATATTACTAATTGAATAAAGCTGTTACGAGAGTAATGTCCATCTGCCAACAATAATATGAGAAGGCACAGGAAAAGGTGGGGGGCAGATTGGATGGTTTGATCACTAATAACACACACACACACACACACATAAAGACACTTATGGATTGTTCACCAGGCGAGTTGTTCCTAGTCACCTGACTCACGCTTGCCCAATCTTTATCCATATTCATCAGCGACAGCATAATGAACAAAGGTATTGATTAGCCAGAGAGATTTCTCCACAGTGCTAGTTCACATTGATAGGTCTCCGATGGGAATACAACGGGTGCATAGCCCTGTAACATAACTTATGGTGTTCTAGGTCCTGCCATTGATTTTTTTTTTGTTTCAGAGGATTTAAAAAAAAATAGTCTGGCTCTCCTGCGACCTTTAGCTATAAGCTGTCTTGAAAAAGGAAAAAGAAATGATAGTGAGTAGGCATTTCCCCGGGATCGGCAAATGCCAGGGAACTTGGAGCTGGTTCCCTAGCATGGAACTTATGCCATGCTAGGGAACATGGAGCTGGTTAGCTAAAGAGCAGAAAGCAGGATGACCAAGCCAGACCTGAGAGGGTCTGGGCTGGCCAACAGCATTTTTTATTTCCGTGACCTCACTGGTGTTTAAAGTAAATGATGTAAGTTACAGGAGCAGCCTGTTCATTGGAAGATCAATGGGTGGCTTGGTCATATTGAATCATTTTAAATATACTCCACTGTTCCAGAGGCTGCTCTGTATGATGCCAAAACAAGCTCTCTCTCTCTCTCTCCCTCTCCCCCCTTTCTCCCTCTCTCTCCCTCTCCCTCTCTCTCCCTCCCTCTCCCTCCCTCCCTCCCTCTCTCCTCTCCTCCCTCCCTCCGTCCCCCCCCTCTCTCTCTGTCTCTCTCTCTCTCACACACACACACACACACCAGTGATGGGTTTCTACCAGTTCGGCATGGTTCGGGTGAACCGGTAGCAGTGGCAGCGGGAGGCTCTGCCCACTCACCCGGACGTCATCATGGATGTTCTGCGCATGCGCAAAAGGTTCTACGCATGGCAGAAGCATCACGCATGCACACTCCCATTCCTGAACCAGTAGCAAAGGTAAGTGAAACCCACCATTGACACACACATCCCTTTCACACACATACACATAAACACAGAGGCCGCATTCTGGACTGACCTTTGCATCCCTGTTCAAAAAGTGAAGCCTTGCTTCCCCACCACCAAGAATATGAATAGTTAGATAATTCATCTATTTCACATGGTCAATGAGTCCCAAAGTGGTCCATGCCACCACAAAACAAAACCCTGAATTAAATAAATATGCAGTCCCACTCAAAACCGAGCTATTTGACGCCGGCAATTAAAACACTCAGGAAATAAATATCTCAATTAAGCAGGGAATTAAAAAGGATTATTTGGTACTTTGTGATGAGGAAAGTCTCCATTGTACATTGTACAGTCTCTTGGGATCAGAATTTTCCCAACATGACCCCCAATGTATTTATTTATTCATTTATTAAAGCATCTATTCAATGCTCAACTCAGATCAAATGACTTTAGGATACACAAAAAGAAGGTGAAAACCGACAATCAATGCAAAATTACATAAGGGGTTTGATTTTGCTCTCTCTGGACCCAGTGTAACAGTAGCATTAGGATGAGAGAGGATGGTTTATACGGTAGTTATGCTGACACCAACCAAAGAGAATTGCAAGAAAACTTTTTTTTCAAAATTATATTTTGAAACCACTGCCAGAGAAGGACCCATTGTTGTGAGTTTGCAATTTTCATTTAAAGATTACAGTTTCATTTAGTGGGAGGACCCGGAAAGAAATCTCTGGAAGTTTTTTTTACTGAAAAGTCATGGCAAACCCACAAGATATTATTCTATGAACCAACTCTGGCCCAATATTGGTTGATCTCATTAAGTAGGTTTTGAAGTGATGGGAACATTTAGCACCCATCTTGTGCTAAATCCCAACCCCTGAGAATAATGTTCTGCATGTGACAAAAAGCAAGGCACAATTTATATCATGCACATCTTTGGATATGGTGAAGTGCTCAGAGTTAGAACATGACATGAAGGGAGACATGTTAGGATCCAGCTTTAGTCACCTGAAAGTCCTAAATTGGAAAAGCGTTGCTTGGGGTCTCTTTACCTGTCAAACTACAAGCAAGGCAATTTTGTAAATCCATCATTGAAAAGGAACCAATTTGTGGCACAAAAGATAGAAAGGTTTCTCTCTCTGTTTTCCATGGTCTCTGTGCTGAAATACATCAATAGAAGCTTCTTTATTGTATGATGATTAAGTATTCTATTACAATAAGCTGTAGATATTCAGGCTTGAATTCTAAGTCATTAAGTCCAGTGTATTTTAATCCATAATTGTAAAAGATTTAAGGTATTTTATTCATCATTTGATTGGGACTGTAATGTACTTTCTGCTTTCCACACCAAGATCTGTCAATTTTTACTGCGACTTTTAATTGTATTCTTGTAGTACCAGTGCCAGCAGTTTTCTGAAGTTGGCTTATACACCAGAGTGCCTTTTGCTTATTCAGGAAATAAGAAATATACACTATCACGACCAGGGGCGGGTTCCTAATTTTTCTACTACCACTCTGTGGGCGTGGCTTATTTTGTGGGTGTGGCTTGCCAGCCATGTGACCAGGTGGGCGTGAGCTTTGGGAGCTTGGCAGCGGCCGGAGAAGCAGGGGGGCATTGCCCACCTGCAACACAGCCCCCCGCAGCGGGAGCAGCAAGACCGCGGCAGCAGTTCTTCTAGGAGGCTCCATCGGGCCTGAATGCTTCTCCCCATTCGATGATTCTAGGCTCCTGCCGCCCATTCCCCCTCCCCTCAGTAGCTCGAGAAGCCTCAAACGTGCGAAAATGCCTAGGATTATCACCGCGCGTTCGTGGCTTCTCGGACTGCTGAAGGGAGGGGAAATGAGATCGGTCCTGCCGCCCATTCTTTCAGCATCTCACGCGCTCCCTCAGCCATCCTCCCCTGCTTGGACTCACTGTGGGGTAGGAAGGCAGCGCATGCGCAGTGCTGGAAGCTCAGCTTCTGGGCATGCGCAAAAGAAAATTTAAAAAAAAAATTTAAAAATTTTTTTTTAATGGCAGCGTCCAGGCACCGGCAACCGACTGCACCGGTACTGTGACATCACTAGCGGGCCGCTACCGGTGCTATAGAGTGGACCGCACCGGTAGGAACCCACCACTGATCACGACCCTCCAATCATACCCACTTTTAAGCAGTCAGTACTAAGGTCTAATGGCATTCCAGCTATGCTGAACTACAACTCCCAGCACCTTCAATTCTATGCTGATGGGTTACATCTTATGTCTGCATCAGTGATTCTCAATATCAACAGCTTCAATAAGTGTGGATTTCAACCCTCAGAATTCCCCAGGTTGATAAACATTGATCTACACCAGTGATGGCTAACCGTTCCTGGGCCGAGTGCCCCAAAATGCAATGCGTGCATGCCCCTCACACATGCACACATGACCCCTATGCATGCACGCCCGCATGCCCGCATGCCCCCCACCCCCCGCATGTGCCCCCGCATGCACACGTTCCCCACGCCCTGCCCCCATGCATGCACGGTGGAGACCTGACGACCAGCTGGCTGGCAGGAGGTGTGCGCGCATGCGCAGCGCAGCTGAACTGGGGCGACGGCTCGCATGCCCACAGAGAGGGTGCTGCGTGCCACAGGTTCGCCATCACAGATCTACACCATTAGGAATGCAAAGAGTCTGCTGTAGTAGAATTAGAAGAGCCAAGATTGTGCTTACTGAGTCACAACTTCCTTTTCCTTTCCCAAATAAACCTCTGTGATCCTGCCTTCTGGTTATGCCTTTTGTAAGCTTGAGGGCAATTTGCCAAACCTACCTGAGTATACAAAACTAAGCCACACAAAGCAACAGGCCAAAGTAGTATTAGACAGCTTTCCTGAGCAACATGATCTTTATTGCAGCCATGGCAATCGAAGCATCAGATCATAGCATTCTCGGCTCTTGCTGGCATAATGGTTAGAACAGTGTTTCTCAACGTGTGCTAACATAGTGAACCCATTGAGAGGACAGGCTGATGTAGCTGTTACTTGGTGGAACATAGCTGGGCAAGGTGAGGAGAGAGGAAGCAATAGCCAGGTGGCCTAACCTGGCTCCAGCCAAAATCCAGAGGCACTTGGACAGAGTAATTATAAACAAGTGGGAAGGGGAACCGAAGGATAGGAAGTAGGAAAAGACATCACTACAAATGCACAACTGGCTGCTTGCTGGCGTGCATGGTGAAACTGGGCATTGTTTTTTTTTAAAGACAGCGACTCCATTAGCTAAAGATCTAAGGAGCTCTCATAGGCTGTACAAAGAGTTTTGCTCATCCAGGATGAAACCTTTTTGGTGTGGGAGACTCTGTGTGGGTGTGTAGCAGTGGTGGGTT